>SJYO01037955.1:50581622-50615448 GCA_006410555.1 Capra ibex | reverse complement strand
TTCTTACCTTGACCTCCTTAGTTGAACGGACTGAAGTCCGAGATGATGTTTCGGTGTCAGTAGTTTTGTCATACCATGACCGTGTTTCTGTCTGTATATCTAGTTACCTTGTTTTATTTTTCAGGTCTCTATTTAGGTGTGTGTATACCTGTGGAATAGAAACTGTTTCCTCCGTTCTTATATGGTACCTCATTTCTGTTAGAGAAATTGTTCACCACGACCCTTTTGACCAATTAGTGAACATTTTCTTACTTTGATCTGGTGAAAGATTGTGGCGTGTGTTTTTATTTGAGTTTTACCTAATTTCTAGATTTACATTTTGGTCTTTGATATTTTGAGGATCTCCTCTTGTATCCGTTTTGTGAGAGTCTGTATTTAGTGTCGTCCTAGGAGATACTAGGTGGAGGGTCTTAAGACCTTTATTTTCGTTTTTATTTGTTTACCCTAGATTAATTTTAATTTTCGAAGACGTGTTGTTTCCTTTTATATTCGTTCCACTTTTCTGTCGGAAGACTTACCCTCTTTTCTTATCGTTTACTTCGTTGACTGTTTGTTGATCAGAGTTTTTATATGTTCGTTGAAGACGTCGAGTTAAGGTATTTTTATCTGCTGGGTTAGTTTTTTACCCGGTTTCTTGATTTATCTGTAAAGAGGTTTCTTCTGTATACCTACCGATTGTTTGTGTACTTTTCTACGAGTTGTAGTGAGTAATAATCTCTTTACGTTTAGTTTTGGTGTTACTCCATGGTGAAGTGTGGTCAGTCTTACCGACGCTAGGTTTTTAGACGTTCGTTATTTACGACCTCTCCCACACCTCTTTTCCCTTGGGAGGATGTGACAACCACCCTTACGTTTGATCATGTCGGTGATACCTCTTGTCACACCTCTAAGGAATTTTTTAACGTTTATCTTGATGGAATACTGGGTCGTTAGGGTGACGACCCGTATGTGTGGCTCCTTTGGTCTTAACTTTCTCTGTGTACATGGGGTTACAAGTAGCGTCGTGACAAATATTATCGGTCCTGTACCTTTGTTGGATCTACAGGTAGTCGTCTACTTACCTATTCTTTCGACACCATGTATATGTGTTACCTCATAATGAGTCGGCATTTTTTCTTAAGTAAACTTAGTCAAGACTAATCTACCTACTTTGTCCTCGGCTAATATGTCTCACTTCATTCGGTCTTTCTTTTTGTGGTTATGTCATATGATTGTGTATATATACCTTAAATCTTTCTACCGTTACTACTGGGACATACGTTCTGTCGTTTTTCCTGTGTCTACACATATTGCTTGAAAACCTGAGTCTCCTTCTCCCTCTCCCACCCTACTAAACCCTCTTACCGTAAGATTGTACATATGATAGTACATTCTTAGCTTAGTAGTCAGATACAGACTGCGTCCTATGTCGTACGAACCCCGACCACGTACCCCTACTGGGTCTCTCTACAATACCCCTCCCTCCACCCTCCCCCCAAGTACAAACCCTTGCGTACATTCTTAATTTCTAAAATTTTAATTTTTTTTTTTTGGGAGTTACAAATATTTTACTTCTAGCTCCGTAGGTCAGAGTAGTAAGGTACCGCTTATCTACCCCTTTGTTACCTTTATCACCGTTTGAAAGAAAAGGATTTGAGGTTTTAGTTACGTCTACCACTGACGTCGGTAATTTAAATTTTTTTTTTTTTAGAAGGAGGAACCTTCTTTTCGGAACTGGTTGGATCTGTGGTATAAGTTTTCGTTTTTGTAATAAAACGGTAGGTTCCAGGTTTTGATACCAAAAAGGTCATCAATACATACCTATACTCTTAACCTGGTATTTCTTCCGACACGTGGCTGCTTAACTACGAAAACTTGACACCACAACCTCTTCTTACAACTCGGGCGAAACCTGACGTTCCACTAGTTTAGTTAGTTAGGATTTCCTTTAGTGAGGACTTATAAGTAATCTTCCTGACTACAACTTCGATGTTATGTAACCGGTGAACTACGTGTATCAGCTAAGTGATCTTTTCTTTGTCTACGACGTTTTCTAACTTCCGTCTTCCCCTACTATCTCCTGTTCTACCAACCTACAGTAGTGGTTGAGTTACCTGTCCTCAACTCGTTCGAGACCCTCTAACACTTCCTGTTCCCACGGACGGCACAGCGTCCAGTACGACAGTGTTTCTAAACCTATACTGACTCGTTGACTTGTTGTTGTTCAGATATTTACACCCGAAGGGACCATCGAGTCGACCGTTTCTTAGACAGACATTACGTCCTCTGGGTCCAAGTTAAGGACCCATCCCTTCTTCTCGGGAACCTCTTCCTTATCCGATAGGTGACGTCATAAGAACCTGAAGGGACCACCGGGTCTACCATTTCTTGGTCGGACGTTACACGACACACCCTATGGACCTAAACTAGGAAAAAACCCTTCTAGCGAACCTCTTCACTTACCGTTGGATGAGGTCATAAGAACGTATCTCTTAAGGTACCTGTCTCTATGGACCGTTCGATGTCAGATACCCCAGGGTTTCTCAGTCTGTACTGACTCACTGATTCGGGTCGTGTCATCACCACACATATACAATTAGGGTTTGAGGATTACTTAATAAAACGACACATGGACTTTGTTTGTGTTTGTGTTGTAATATTTATATGATATGAAGTTGTTTTCCGTAGTTGGGTTTTCACTTTCTAGTGCGAAAATTAGTGTATGAGACTAACATATTCGGTCTCGATTTTGGTCTATTTCTTATCTGAGGGGACGAGATAAAAGACTGTTCCCTTTACGTACTTAACCACTTATCTTCGAAGACAATCGCGTCTACATCACCAGAGGGGTGACAACTCTTTCGGGATACGTTTTACAAGTCAGGCACAATACCAGACCCCCGGATGTCCGTTCCAACAACTCAATCTCCGTTTTAAAAGAAGTCCTAAAGAAGGGAAAAGGCGTATTTCTCCAGTGTTGTCTTCAGGGACTTCTCCTGAATACGGGTTATGAAGTATATTTTTCTGAATCTTTACTTCCAGGGTCTCGATCTTTACTCTTATACACCTCTCGTATTAACCGGGCTCCTCGACTCAAAATTGATTTTGAGGGAAGTTTCTGACACTACGTGAACGACAAGGGGTTTAAACTACACCCTTCCGTCATCGGGACGACTCCGGACGGTCACTTTCGGATGAATTAACGGACAAAAGTCCGATTTTGTGTGTGTGTGTGTGTGTGTGTGTGTGTGTGTGTGTGTTTGTGTGAGTATACAAAATTCGGACCTCGACTTGAGGAGTCTGGACTATGTCTTTTTTGTTTGTGTAAAACTCGTTTTCATTGTCCCCAAATTACAAGATAACTTATAAAAATATTAAAACAGAAGATATATTAAAAGGACAACATCAAATCAGTGATTCAGTACAGGTCGAGAAACACTGGGGTGCCTGATGTCTCGTGGTCCAAAGGGACAGGAGGTGATCGAGGGACGAGTACAGGTAAGTCAACCACTACAATACATTGGTAAAGTAGGAGACGGTGGGGGAGAAGAAACCGGAAGTCAGAAAGGGTCGTAGTCCCAGAAAACGTTACTCGACCGAGAAACGTAGTTCACCGGTTTCATGTCTTCGAAGTCAAAGTCGTAGTTAGGAAGTTTTATTTTAAATAGTTTAATCTCGAGTCTACCATTTCTTAGACGGACGTTACGTCCTCTGGGTCCAAACTAGGGAGACAACCCTTCTAGGATATCTCTTCCTTTCCCGATGAGTGAGGTCATAAGAACGGACCTGTCAGGGTACCAGTCTCCTCGGACTCCCCAATGTCGGGTACCCCAACGGTCTGTACTGACTGATTATGAAAGTCGAGTGAAGTCTCAACTGAACCAATCACTCTACCTTCTCTCCTTGAGACTATATAACGATTCATTTATTTCTCGAGACGGTTTGTGTCCAACTTTTTTAAGATTTAATCGGATTTTACAGGAAACATCTACTCGAATCTAAGAGTAGACTAATATAAGGAGAGGTCCTACGGTCGTAAAATGTTTTTAAGGATATTAACGTTTGATGTTACTAAGTACTACAACTGTTCTAAAAAGACACCATTTGTAACTAGTAAGTATAAAAGTATTTTGTATTGGGTAAATCGGTAATATTTATCAACTCAAGTAGACTAAACGAAAAAGATTGTACTATTTATTTTTTTACTCTGTATTATTAATACCCGAAAGGGGGGTAAGAGACATAACTCCTGAAGACCCTTCTTCCCCAGTGAAACTGGGTCACTGGATACTATAAGAAAGAGTCCAGTTGTATGATAATCAGGAGTGATCGTCTTTCTGGTATCCCTCAGTACCTCTTACAAAGTCTGGACGGATGTAAAGTATGACTTTCGTTTTGTCCTTTAATTCCTAATACCTCGTACTGACTGATCCCTCCTCTGACCAAAAATAAGATAAATTACCACTTTTATTTTAAAGGTTTTCTCTAGAGAAAAAAGCACCTACTCGGATAGAAGATTTACATAATGAGTCTTCCCTTGAATGTACACTTTAGACTTTGATTTTTAAGTAGAATTACACCCTTGTTTAGGTGTCAAAATCTCTAGACGGAGACTACTAGAATTCTAGTCTAAAAAGAACTCGGACCACAAACATATATAGAAAACCTAAAATCTTGTTGAACCTCAATCTAAAAGATTAACTAGACCCGGGTCAAATTGTTAAGTTCAGAAAAATAAAAACATCTATAGTGTAAAATTCGATATAAAAGATAAAATTATCGACAAATACGGAGTGACATGGTATGAAACAGTTAACTTCAAAACTAAAGACAAAAGTAAAAAAATTCCAAATGAAGATGTTGATAATGTGAATACGATGTGTTTAAATCTGAGGGGGTCCCGGAGTCTCCAGTCATTAGACGGACATTATGTCGTCTGTGTCCTCTACACCAAAGTTTGAGACCCAGTCCTTCAAAAGGACCTCCTCCTTTACATTAGATGAATCTCATAAGAATGGGTCTTTTAGGGTCCCTGTCTCCGCGGCGGCACCCGATGTCAGGTACCGTATCTCTTCTCTTAACCTTCACTGACTCGTGATATGTTTAAATTCTGACATAAATAGTCATGTGGTAATACACTATACTACTTTAATCATATAAGTAAGCTGAGAAAGGAGTCTCTTCACTTAAAAGGGAATTGTCACCTATCCTCGGGAAGACTTGACGAGAGGTCAATGAACAGAGGTTGACTGGATGTTTGTGATTTGTTTTACTTTTACTTTTCCGTACCACGATATGTCATCCAGAAACGGGGTACAATACACCTTCGGATCTAGCCTCCCCTAAACCTCCTCTTGTCTACATGCATATACATACTCACGTAGGGAAACTAGGTTAACTTTAATAGTGCTGTAACAATTAAACGATATGAGGTTATGTTTTATTTCTCAAATTAAATTTTTCTGGTAATTTTTTACAGTAACACCAGTATCTTAGAGGGTTACTAATATAGAAAAGTTTTAGTCCTTTCTTTGTCAAGGTAAAAGTCTAAATCGGTACGTAAAAGAGTTAATACGAAGGTACGACACATAGTGTCCTACTACGTGTGAGACAACCATTACAAGAATTTCACTGAGGAAACCTAACAGAGGTATACAAAATACGAAAATTTACAAAAGTTGTCCAATTTGAAGAAACAAAAATATCATTGTAAACGGTAATTTTTAATTCGAGTAGTCTATCATTGTCTCTTAGAGGTGTACTATTTATTGTCACCGAAGTTCTACATCTTCGAATGAAAAGAAGAAGTTTTTTCAAAAGTCAGACAGTCAAGTCTGGAATAATGTCCCAGAGAACAGGTACTTCAGGAGTCTCTGAGGTCAAGAGTGATGGGACAATGAGTTTACAAGTGTAATGTTTACCAAACGTAAAAGTTCCAGTTGAGTACCGGAGTCATCAACGAAGTCCTGGTCAATGGTATTTATTCCAGACCGTCGTGCCTCCTCCTTCTTTATTTCGTTTTCCCCCTCACTGGTTCCGGACTCGTATAGATTTTTACTCTCACCCAACGGTAAAGGAGAAGGTTCCTTAGAAGGGTTAGGTCCCTAACTTGACACACAGAGGACGTGACTGTCCGTCTAAGAAATGGTGACTCGGTGACCCCTACAGAAACTGAATAGTATATAGATAACGTTAAATCATTCATGTATCTGTGTAAAGATTAAAATTATCCACGTAAAATACCCATATATTGTTAAACTTACGATAAAATTTTATGATGAAAACCCGTCAATCCAAAAGAAGATTCAAAGTCACAATCTTTCGAAGTATCATGTCACAAATTGTACTGTCTAAACGGACTCTAGTTTCAAAACAAAGACTCTTGAAATAACGATAGTCCAATTGTATGAAATCCATATAATTTCACCCTATCCCTGTTCAAAGTCTTTTGCAAGTCTTTAGTTAGTCACTTGGTTCAGATGTCACCCACTCTTCAAAATTCTATACTGTTCCAAGAAAGTTTATAATAATAAGTTACACAATATATTCCCCACTTTGATAATATTCTTATGTAAATCAGTTTATAATATAAACGATAACTTTATAGTATTACGACAGGTGACTTATAACTGACTAAGGAACATAAAATATGTTATAATAATCACAAAATACGGAGTAACTAATCATATGACTTTAAGTCATGGTTACGTTCTAAATATTAAAAAATCTCATACAAAAAATATATTTAAATAAATAAAATTAACCTCCGATTGATGAAATGTTATAACATCACCAAAACGGTATTCGTTTTCTTTGTGTCTACATATCTCGTATATAATTATTAAAATATGTGTTACTTTACAAATAATGATAACCCAACCGGTTTTACAAATAAGTCTGAAAAAACATTCTAGTGTACCTTTTTAGACTTACTTGTAAAATACCAAGAGACTTTGACATTATTGTCCGAATACATGAATCATCCTTCAGTTCTTTGGAAAAGGGAACGAAATCGGTTACGTTTCCTATTAAAGTTGGTACAAATGTTTTTCTATCCTTTTGAAAGTACATAATGTTTAATAAAGACCCACCTGAGTCAAAGGAAAGAAAAGTAAATTTTTTGGCCCCGTATAAGTTACCTTTTTGGTTATGTTATAACATTTCATTAATCGGAGGTTAATTTTATTTATTTAAATATAATTTGTTGTTGTCGTTGTTGTTGTTGTTTTTTTTGTACCGTATAAGTAAAAGTCAATCCTCTTAATAGTGTGAACTTTCACAATCAACGAATCAGTACAGACTGAAAAACATTGGGGTACCTGTCATCGGACGGTCCTAGGAACAGGTACCCTAAGAGATCCGTTCTTATGACCTAACCCAACGTTAAGGGAAGAGGTCCCCTAGAAGGACTGGGTCCTTAACTTGGGTCCAGAGGACGTGACATCCGTCTAATAAATGACAGACTCGATGGATAGTGTAAATGTCAGTTCAAAACTTAACACCACAACCTCTTTTGAGAACTCTCAGGGAACCGGACATTCCTCTAGTTTGGTCAGTTAGGATAAGTAACCTTCCTGACTACGACTTCGACTTCGAGGTTATGAATCCGGTGGACTACACCTCTCGGTTGAGAAATCTTTTCTGGGACTACGACCTTTTTAACTTCCGTCCTCTTCTTTCCCCTGTTGTCTCCTGTTCTACCAACCTACCATAGTGGTTGAGTTACCTGTACTCAAACTCGTTCGAGGTACTCTACCACTTCCTGTCCCTTCGGACCGTACGATGTTAGGTACCCAATCGTTTCTCAGCCTGTACTGACTCTATGACTTGATGTTTTTGTCAGCCAAAATAAATGATCGTGTACTCGATCAGGTAATTTTTATAAAGATAACGTAAAATCGTCTCAAGGTTAAGAAGACGGTAAATATAGAACGGTAAGTCCAGTCAAGTCAAGTCAGTGAGTCAGTACAGGTTCAGAGATGCTGGGGTACTTAACGTCGTACGGTCCGGAGGGACAGGTAGTGGTTGAGGACCTCAAGTGGGTTTGAGTACACGTAGCTCAGCCACTACGGTAGGTCGGTAGAGTAGGAGACAGCAAGGGAAGAGGAGGACGGGGGTTAGGGAGGGTCGTAGTCCCAGAAAAGGTTACTCAGTTGAGAAGNAAATGATCGTGTACTCGATCAGGTAATTTTTATAAAGATAACGTAAAATCGTCTCAAGGTTAAGAAGACGGTAAATATAGAACGGTAAGTCCAGTCAAGTCAAGTCAGTGAGTCAGTACAGGTTCAGAGATGCTGGGGTACTTAGCGTCGTACGGTCCGGAGGGACAGGTAGTGGTTGAGGACCTCAAGTGGGTTTGAGTACACGTAGCTCAGCCACTACGGTAGGTCGGTAGAGTAGGAGACAGCAAGGGAAGAGGAGGACGGGGGTTAGGGAGGGTCGTAGTCCCAGAAAAGGTTACTCAGTTGAGAAGAGTAGTCCACCGGTTTCATAACCTCAAAGTCGGAGTCGTAGTCAGGAAGGTTACTTGTGAGTCCCGACTAGAGGAAATCCTACCTGACCAACCTTCAGGAACGTCAGGTTCTCTGAGAGTTCTCAGAAGAAGTTGTGGTGTCGAGTTTTCGTAGGTAAGAAAC
Source organism: Capra ibex (assembly GCA_006410555.1). NCBI lineage: Eukaryota > Metazoa > Chordata > Mammalia > Artiodactyla > Bovidae > Capra > Capra ibex. Next base: position 50,606,833 of record SJYO01037955.1, on the reverse strand, counting down.
CGTGAGTCGAAAGAAGTGTCTCAGAAAATTGTGTATTAAGAAAGAAACTTTAGATAAAGATACATAGACTGATTTCGAAGGACATTGTTACGTTAAAGAAAATTTATACTAAGTAAACAGTACATTCGAAGACTTTACCATGTGTGATCTGTCTGAAACTTTTTCTCTGACCTATTCATTTTTAATAACTGTAAAAGAACCTATAAACACAATAGGTGGAGAACAACATAAGTCTCGACACAGTAAAGTAGACGGAAAAATATCACGTCAATTTATTAAGTCCACTTTTTTTATACATTAAACGTCTCCTTATCATGAACCAAAGGAATAAAAAATTAAAAAAAAGGTTTTTTTTTTTTTTTTTTTTCGTCTACATAGTCTTGTTTTATGTGGTTCTTAAAAGAAACAGGAAAGGGTCCAACCTCTTTAAGTATCATGTTAGTTTTCTGGCTTCTCACTTATATGTTAGACTTTCTTGTTTTTCGTCTGTACATCCTCCTTTTGTGTGTGTTACACATACTTTAAGAAAAATACGAAAGGAACGAAAACGATCAAAGAATCGTAATTGACTCATCGTCTGTTCGCTCTGTCGTATAATTTTTCGTCTCTGTAATGAAACGGTTGTTTCCACGTAGATCAGTTCCGATACCAAAAAGGTCACCAGTACATACCTACACTCTCAACCTGATATTTCTTTCAACTCACGACTTCTTACCTACGAAAACTTGACACCACAACCTCTTCTGAGAATCAGGGAACCTGACGTTCCTGTAGGTTGGTCAGGTAGGATTTCCTCTAGTCAGGACCCTGACTACAACTTCGACTTTGAAGTTATGAAACCGGTGGACTACGTTTCTCGACTGAGTAAACTTTTCTGGGACTACGACCTTGTCTAACTTCCGTCCTCCTCTTCCCCTACTGTCTCCTACTCTACCAACCTACCGTAGTGACCGAGCTACCTGTACCCAAACTCATCTGAGGTCCTCAACCACTACCTGTCCCTCCGGACCTCACGACGTCAAGTACCCCAGCGTTTCTCAGTCTGTGTTGACTCGTTGACTTGACTTGACTTAACTCTATTGATTTAGAACTGTCTAGACGAGATTGTAAACATATACGGTCTTGTCAAGTTCTTCCTCCTCTCTTGGTATTTTTATCTAAACAATTTTTTTTTATGGTTTTTGATAAAAAGACTTCACCGACCAATACACACTTCCCCATAAACAGAACGTCCATCTGGAGTCAGAAGAATTCGACTCGGAGATACGAGACAGGTTAAGACCTCGTAAGACCTGTTAATCTCCAACAAGTTCCTTGAGAATAGGAGTAAAGACTCAGTTCCATCCCTAACCTACAGAGTCTACAACGTGATCCAAAAATTTAAAAGTCCGAAGATTGACCACGGACGACAGAAGTGAGTAGAGAAAACCTTAGGATCGATCTTTCCTCAGGTAGAGGTGTATATTTTTTCAAAGTGAAGGTTCTCAATCCTTCAAAGTGACCCCTGTACGGGTCTTCATCAAGAAATAAAGGGTGAAGTCCAGAGGTTTATACCTTGTCCCCGTTTACTTTGTACTTTGTTCCTTGGATTTGGACTCCCAGAGACGGACTCGTTTCGTCAGGACACAAGGTCTCGTCTCGGATATATTCTTTCGAGGTATCTGGACTCTGAAACCGAGTCTGACGACAATCACCTGAGACGTGGTCCCTACACGTCCACGAAAACACTACAGTGCACAAGGTCCCATCGAATTGATCTCCGACAATAGCACATCGCCCAAATCCAGATGTGAGGTCGTACAAAACACATTTACACATAAGTATACCTACAAGTCCACCTCAACTTGAGTTTCCACATAGACTTCCACTAAATTTGTTAGTATGTCTACGAATTCTCAAATCCCAAACCAAGTCACGGTTTTTGAACGACAGAACGAAGTGTTTATCATAGGATTCTTTCGTTCGAATTACATGGTCGTTTTCCACTTGTTTCACTTCCTTTTAGAGCTTACATTATCCCATTTAGGAAACGTATCCCTTTTAAGAGACTGTAGTGTCGACTTTTGTATTTACTTCGACCTTTAGACAACTCGTCACAAAACATCCCTTTGATCGTGAGAGAACTGATACGACAATCAAGAGGCACAAGTTCTTCACCAGTGGAATTTTATTCATCTCAATTAGACGTTTCCATAAATGGAACACTACAGTAAAACTCAGTTGTATAAAGTTTGTAATCCACGAAAATGAGTAACGTACAACTATGACGTTTCAACGGGAGTATTCTTTTCTCACACGTATCAACTGACCCTTTTCACAAACTTCTACCTCTTTCGACAAAGAATTTCGTCTTGTTTATCACACCATTACTTTTCTGTGTCTAGTTCTTTCTTCACAGTTTTCTCTTAGAACTTCCCGAATCGTTATGCTAACTTCCTATATATTCGTACTGTGTAATTCCTTTCTCCTCCTGACCATCTAGATACAACTTTTGCACATTTACGATAGTTCTCCACCTTTTTCTCGTCGAGACGTCTCTTCCCCGACACGACCGCACTGTACCCTATACGACAATGTAAGTTGAACCTTTCGGTCTACCTGGGGTACGTTTTAAACCGTAACTAAAACTCTGACTTCCGGTGTGTGGGCTTCTACCATACATCTACGAACGATTAATGTATTAACTACATAGAACCTTCTCATACTGTCGCGGAGTTCGTTCATGTTATACAGAACTTTCTTGTTCCCTTTCTTTAACTGTACCCAATCCCCGACTAGCCCTCTTCCGTTACCGTGAGGTGAGGTCATGAGAATGGACCTTTTAGGGTACCTGCCTCCTCGGACCACCCGACGACAGATACCCCAGCGTGTCTCAATCTGTTCTGACTCGCTGAAGGGAAAGCGAAAAGTGAAAGTATGTAACCTCTTCCTTTACCGTTGGGTGAGGTCACAAGAACGGACCTCTTAGGGTCCCTGTCCCCTCGGACCACCCGGCGGTAGATACCACAACGTGTCTCAACCTGTGCTGACTTCACTGAATCGTCGTCGTGCCCGACTCCAGTCCCATTCATAGGGGTTTGTCACCCGTCGCCGAACACCCTAAAGTCAGAGGTCAACTGTAGTTTACCCACTCGTGAGTCCGAAAGAATAGTCGAACAGAGTCACCCTCTTTTATATGATCTGTTTTCTATGTTCCCTTTATAAGTGTCGTTTAAAAATTATCCTTCTTATGTTTTCATGACATTTGATCAAAATGAAAGTTTAAAAGGTTTTTTAACTAATTTATGTATTTTATTACTATTCCTTTAGTTTATAATTTATAACAAATAACAGTTATATGTTATTCATATATTAAACTGTAATATTATAAACTATCTTTCAAGAACTATTACGTATATAATTATATTATTTATGTATACTAACCACTATCTTTAATATAGTCGTTCCAAATATTTGTAAAGTAGTCCAAAACACGATCAGTCAAACAGGCCTCTAACAAATCTCTCACTTAGAAGACTATTGGTCTATCATTGTTCGGAGACTGTTCACATAGATCCGAAATGAGTAGGAACTTTGAATTTTACTGTGGTGTATACGTATAAATAAAACGAAAAACCGAAGAAAGAAACAATCACTGTAATGTATGTCGAATTAATAGACCTATCTTAACGGAATGTAAATCATTTACGTCCTGACCCTGTTATAAAACATGTCAAAATACTGTCTCTATTTAATGTTAACTTGTTTACTTCAAAAATAATGTCACGGTTAAAAAGTGAGACTACCTTAATTCAAACTCGGTTGTAAAGGTAAGTTGAGGAGGAAAAGTCCTTAAAGTTAAGTTTTGTCATTTATACTGAATTAGATCGTGAACCGTTTGTTATATAAACCGTTCTTCTTTAAGCAAGTCATATTAAAATGTTTCTTGAACTACACTTTAACCTCTGATTTTTTTACTATACACTTTATTCTATCTCCACGATTTAAGTAAAATACAATATAAGATAGTTCGAAATTTTACTTAAAAACATTAAACATTATACTTTAAATTTAGAATATACAAAATGTGAATTTAAAAAAATTTAAAAATATACATGAATTATCTTAATAACACGTGGTACTTCGTTTGCATTATTCTGGTTTTCTTCTATAAAATTCGTAGTTCCGGATCTTTTGATTTTTATATAAGTAAATATTTCATTATTCATCTATCATATCTAAAATCATATCTAAAAATTTAATTTTTTATGTCTTACGAAAGTCAATACAATAATAAGTATATAAACATAATAATAATAGAGATTTTTAGGTACCCGGTATCAGTATATATACACACACACACACACACACAGACACACACACACACAGACACACACACACATGCATACCTCTAATTTTACGTCCTATAACTTAGAAAACTTTTAACATTCTTTCTTATGACATTTCTTCATTGATAATATGTAAAATATCTTTTTTGTTGTTAGACTTCAATGTCATGACACTTATTTTCGTCCGTGTAAGATCTTTCTTCACCCTTAAACCTTCTTGTCTTGTCGTATTCCGTCGATAGAGCAGAAATCGTCGAAAACGGACTTCCGTGTGACGTCAAGTGAGGTGTACGTCGTCTATTTTAATACTATCTTATAAGTGTTAGTAACCGAATTTCTTTATCCTCTCTCGACCCTGGTGTTGTCTACGAAGTTTCCTACCCTCACGAACACTTAATTCAGTTAAATCACGACAGGAAGAGAAACGTTGGGATACCTGGATTCGGACGGTCCGAAAAGAGAGGCGACCTAGGACCGTTCTTATAACCCAACTCAACGATACACCCCATAGAAGGTTTGGTTCCCTAGATTGGAAGTAGAGATTACACACGACGTAACTGTCCTCCCAATAAATGGTAATCGTGGTGAGTCCTTCGGGGTTTACTACCCCTCAAGGTAAGTAAAGTCAAGTCAACGAGTCAGTACAGACTGAGAAACGCTGGGGTACCTGACGTCGTACGGTCCGAAGGGACAGGCAGTGGTTGATGACCTCGAACGAGTTTGAGTACAGGTAACTAAACCACTACGGTAGGTTGGTAGAGTAGGAGACAACAGGGGAAGAAGAGGACGGAAGTTAGAAAGGGTCGTAGTCCTAGAAGTTACAGTCAAGAAGCGTAGTCTACAGGTATCATAACCTCAAAGTCGAAGTTGTAGTCAGGAAGGTTACTTATAAGTCCTGATTAAAGGAAATCCTAACTGACTAAACTAAAGGAACGACAGGTTCCCTGAGAGTTCTCAGAAAAGATTATGGTGTCAAGTCTTCGTAGTTAAAAAGCCACGAGTCGAAAGAAATATCAGGTTGAGAGTGTAGGTATGAACTGACCTGTCTGGAAACAACCGTTTCATTGCAGAGACGAATGTTACCTCATAATGAGTCGGTAATTTTTCTTATGTAAACTTAGTCAAGATTACTCCACCTACTTTGACCTCGGATAATATGTGTCACTTCATTCGGTCTTTCTTTTTGTGGCTATGTTATATTATTGTGTGTATATATACCTTAAATCTTTCTACCATTACTATTGGGACATACACTCTGTCGTTTTCTCTGTGTCTACATTTCTTGTCTGAAAACCTGAGACACTCTCTCCCTGTCCCACCCTACTAAACCCTCTTACCGTAACTTTGTACATGTGATAGTACATTCTTTGTTTAACGATCAGATCCAAGTTATGTCCTACATCCCACGAACCCCGACCACGGGACCCTACTGGGTCTCTCTACTATACCCCTCCTACCACCCTCCCCCCAAGTCCTAACACTTGAGTACATGTGGACACCACCTAAGTACAGTTACATACCGGTTTTGGTTATGTCATAACATTTCATTTTTTTTATTTTAATTTGAGGGCGAGGGGTGGTTTTTTGTTTACGACAGATCTAACCAGTATCGAAAAGAAGGTCCTTTGTTCACAGTTATTAAAGTACCGACGTCGGGTTCTTTTATTTCAGACAGTGAGGCACAAGAAAGAGTCAATGACTATTTAATCCATACTGAACGGGGACCGTTATAAACGAGATAGACCAACTCTGCAGAATGATATATTAAAATTAAAAAAAAAGAAAAAAACATTTACATACTGTCTTTCAGGCCTTCTATTTCAAACAGTCTAATCTCAGACTAACAGGGGTCCGTTTATACGGTTTGTTTTTATTAAGTACCTTTTAAAGAACTTTAGTTACTGAAATTTTTGGATAAAATCAATATTAGGTTTGTATCCAAACCATGTTTCTTTTTAAGGTAATCGTTATTTGTGAGCTGTAGGGTCTTTTTAGTACGTTCTTTGTGTTTATTTTGAAACAATGGAGGTGACGACGTATTCCTTCTTTTCGATATGTGAGACGAGTGTTTCCTCGTCATTCGTACGAAGGGACTCTCGTAAACTGTTTGTAAAAGGTTTTACAGTTTTATGATATTTTTACAATAAAAATAAAAACTCCACGATAAATGATTCGTATTTTACGTATTTTCAATTCCCGTGTTAAGTTACTGTAAATATGTACATATTGTTACTAGGTTCGACATCCTACGTAAGTACGATTTAACGAAGTCACTCGAGGTGGAGAGTACGCTGGGGTACCTACCGTCCGACGGTCCGAGGAGACTGGTACCCTAAGAGGTCCGTTCTCATGACCTCACTCAACGGAACTGGAGGAGGTCTCCTAGAAGACCTGGGTCCCTAACTTGATCCTGAGAATTACAGAGGACGTAACCGTCGGGCCAAGAAATCGTGATCACGGTGGACCGTTCGGAGTTTTGACATCTTATCCTTACACATTAAACATAAAAAAAAGAGTTAAATCACAAATCTGCAAATAGGTGTAAACACGTATTAAGTAAAACACGGTATCACTCTATAAACCTTCCTACTATAAAACAACAACCATTATAAAATGACATACTTCTATGGTATAAACAAAAGGAATGAGGAAGGTACAAATCAAACAAAGTTTAATAAAAATACCTCTTTCAAGAACACTTGTATAAACACCTAAACGCGTGAGTAAAGAAAATTCATGCATGAATTTTCACTCCAAAGACCCACTGCCTCATCGGAATTCATATTGCAAATTAATCTCGTTTTAAAAAAAGGGGTTAAAAATAATTGTTAAAATATGAGTGTGTTCGTTACACACCCTTATGTAAACGGGGTAAAGAAGAAGTTTAAACCCCAACGGTTCAGAAATATTAAGTATAATAGTCCCCTCAAACATTAAAAGAACCAAGACAGAACAGTTTTGTTTTTAAACTTCACTGTTTGTGTGGTAACAATGTCGGGATCCAGCCTGGTCCCAATGTCGAGAGTTTACCTGGTCACAATGTGGAGGCACAATGTTGAGTCAAAATAAATCTTTCATTTCCTTTTATGTAAGAGCTCCGTACTCCCTTACGACTGGGTTTTCTGTACTTCTCTTCTTTCCGGGGGCCGGGTCAAGACCGAGGAGAAAAATATACAAAAAAGAGGAGGGGGACTCGGCCGGGATACATTTTACCCGATCGGTCCTCACGACAGACAAAATGGACTCCAGGAGTGAGACCAGAAGTCTGGAAGGAAACAAGATAGAACACCCGAAAAGGGAAGGAACAGAAAATCGGTGACGGTAAGACCTGAGGAAAAAGAATAAGATTGATGGATTGTAAGGGGTGAGTTGTCTATCCTTCATGTTAAGAGATCCTTGTCCCTCCAGTTCCAGAGAGACCAATAAAGGACGACTTGACCCTGTCGTTCCCCGTAACCCGGAGGGGGAGGGGAGTTCGGAGTCTCAGGAATATGACCACAGGCATACTCCCGCTCACTATAAAAGACACCAGCCGATATCAAAATATATAGGAACAACTAGACAGTCACGTACGACATCGAACAACTACACCCGTCTCTCTTTTACCCAATCTGTTAAATATCATGTACCTCGCTAGTGTTCGTCGAAGTTAGACTACTCTGTCCCTGATCATCCCCATAATCGGTTGAGGTTTAAAGTTATTGGTTCCTAAGGGGGTTTCTCTCTAACATCGGTGAACCTCTTGTGAGGTAGAGTAAGAAACTCCAGAATACCCCAGACTTACAAAAAGAACTCCTGGTACTCTGAAAGAAATTGAATTAACCTCCATAAATGGGTCTTTGTTGTACAGAGTAAATTCTACCGGTTCAGGGAAGAACATCTCCCTAGTCCTCTAGATAGAGGACAGACAAAACCTTATGTTGGGGACGGTTCGACACAACCGAGAAATCTCGACAGAACTCTTTAGAATAGGGGTCTTTGAGTTAAAACCCCCACAAGTAATCTTACCGTGAGTAAACATCAAGACTTATCCATAGACTCTAGAGGGTCCCCAAGTGTCCACATGACTCATAGTAGAAGACAAAAGAAAGTACCAAACTGAGTACTAATCACTTAGGTCCTTAGTACAGGAACTGACGACGTCCTCCATCTTTCGTAATGTCCCATCCCCGGGAAGATACACCCGACCTCAACTCGGAAACCCCTGGGTAGAAAGGTCTGAAATTAATCCTGAACTGAGGGACCTCGTATATCACCACTGAGAAAACTTATAAAACCTAGGACCAACTGTGGGTTCGTATATAGGACATCCTTAACGGGTCACCGGTACCATATTCTGACCTCCCAGACTCTGAGACCTAGATCCTTCTCCAGTGACTGTATTCGTTTTCCAGAGGGTATATCGAGTATTCATGATTCCGGTTGGAGAAGGAATCCCCGTTATGCCCACGTCTCCTCTCGATAACCTTTTCGGAGGAAGGTAGGGTCCCTCCAGAGGACCTAACAGAAAAAATAAAGACTGAAATTCTTAACGAACCTCCAATTAATGAAATGTTATAACATAACCAAAACGGTATGTAGTTGTACTTAGGCGGTGTCCATATGTGTACAAGGGGTAGGACTTGGGGGGAAAGAGGAGGGAGGGGCATGGTAGGGAGACCCAACAGGGTCACGTGGTCGGGGTTCGTAGGTCACAGTACGTAGCTTGGACCTGACCGCTAAGTAAAGTATATACTATAATATGTACAAAGTTACGGTAAGAGGGTTTAGTAGGGTGGGAGAGGGAGAGGGTGTCTCAGATTTTCTGACAAGATATGTAGGTACAGAGAAAACGACAGAGAGTATGTCCCAATAGTAATGGTAGAAAGATTTAAGGTATATATACGCAATCATATGACATATCCGCAAAAAAGAAAGACCGAATGAAGTGAGACATATTATCCGAGGTCAAAGTAGGTGGAGTAATCTTGACTAAGTTTACTTAATAAAAATTACCAACATTTGAGGTTAATTTTATTTATTTAAATATCATTTTTTTTTTTCTTAACCAACCGAGAAAGATGAAAAGGACTTCTGAATCCGACGTGTTACCTCTATTATTCATTACGGGTTACGAAATCTCTGGGTAACCCACTGGAATCTTCATTCACTACAGGGTAACAGTGAAACATTACTAGACCTGTCTGGTTCAGAATCTTACTAAAGTACCTCGTTAAAAACAAACAAACAAACAAAAAATGGTGGAGGAGTCGGAAGAGTCAGGTCTACCCTTTCGGAAGTTAGGTAGGACACTTACATAGATAGTACTTTTATCCATAAATATGGGAACTCTTTGACCGTAGACCCACTTCAGGTAGACGGTCAGGAGAGGACCCATCCAGGGTGTAGTAACCTGTCCGACCTGGTCATCCACAGAAACTCGAGGAACCCCAATAAATTAAACATTCACCCTGTTTTCCTCTGGTGAACGGAATATCAGTAAACTTTCGGACAAGGAGACTTCCTGGAAAAATCACTACAAACCTCCCGGAAGAGGGGATTTACTCACCACCGTATATTCCTCAATTGGTTGAAGGTAACCTCCAAGGGTCCGTCTTTTTCCACAGGGAGGAAAACCTTAGTGGGGTATTCTAGAAGAACTTTCGGGAGTGAGAATCGAAATTCTTAGAGTGGAGCCATATACTTCCTCGAAGACCGTTTGATCAGACACTCTACCTCCCCCTACTGTCGAAGTAAATACTAGGTCTCTAGAACTTGGTAAACAGTTGAAGGTAGGAAAAAAAAAATGTCCCTCCTAGCCCCACAATGTGCCATTTAACCACTTCTGGTTATCGGGTTTCCGTTCCTTAAATAAATAATCTCCAATATCAGGAAGGTTTCGAAGAGAAGACTCCCCTATAACGAAGGTCAATCCTTTGACTCACCCTAGAAGTTCCTGTTACTGACCAAGTCAAACTACCCGAGTAGGTCCTCAGGGGAAGAGGGTATGGATCCCGAATTAAAACTGGGGAGTATTAAAAACCAGGGAGAAATAACCTCTCCCGCGTTACACAAGGAGTCATCATTGGTCTTCGACATCCCGAGATTCCCGACTTTTCGAAGGGTAGTGTGCCCACAAGGGGTCAAATCTTTCATATAGAGAAGGGTTATTCCCTCATCCTATGAGTCCCTGGTGGTCTTTGACCACCATTTTATAAACAGGTAGGGTCGTTGTTTCTTCACGAACCACTGAGAAAGTCATCAACAAAAAAGACATCGTGGGTTTTGCCATGTCCAAACCCTCCTCATCCTCCAGTCCTTTCTGATTCATCGGGGACACAGTTGTTCTTTAAGAACCTGGATGGACGGTGTAGGTCAACGTGGGAACCCAGGTCGCCCAAGTCAACTTGAAGGTCGGGACACTACTAATAGACACTGTCCGTCCGACCGACCTCACCCGACGAAGTCAGGACAACTTGGTAACACACCCTTCCGAACCGTGAACTGGAACTCCGAGAACCCAGGACTCTCGTCTCACGACGGGTCACAGGGTTAACTACCGTAAACATCGTTCAGTGTAATTCTTTAAACAGTACTAAACCTGTGAGAAACCGGGTTACGGCGTGGACAGATGTAGACCCGTATGGAACGGAGAAAGGAAAAGAGGGAAAGGATCCGGAACCGGAGGGAGAGGACAAGAGACAATATTTTCCATAACTACCGACAGACCTGGTGGAGCAGATTTCTCCGTCGTCCCAGGACAACGACATCGACACCATTTAAATAGGGTTACAAACTCGTGTAACACTATCCTTAGACAGGAAATTTTAGTGGACAGGGAAAATTCTCAGATTCAGATCAAACCATTAGAAAACCTCCCGGAGAAAATCGGAAAGGTCTTTCCGTTTCCTTAAGAGCAACGCGAGGACTCATTATCGACTCAGGACCCGTATCTACTAATGAAAAACGACCCGACGAAAGTAAGGACGGAAGTGTGTCCAGTCTTTTTTTAGAGAAAGGGTCTACACGAGTCCCAGAAATATTAAGGTTAATCCCAGACTCCTACACTGACGCTAAAGGGGATGACCCATAAATAGCGAACTGTACACTTCGGGACATCGTTTGGAAGTCCGAAGGAAGTTCTGGGATCGTACGAGTCCCAGTCTATTTCAAACTGATTTATACTGGTACTACAGGAAGGTGTAGTTCGATTCCGGTTCCATTACACAACCTTACATAGATATATAAACGGACCTAGTAGACATATCGAAAGGTCCAGAACAAACTAGACAGAATCAAGATTCTCCCTCTTCCCGAATACCTGGGCTCAACCAGGCTTAAGAGGAGGTCAAAGTTGATTCCCTGTATGAGCTCAACCAAAACACCTCCCCCACGAGGGTCTATACCCCCGTACAAACCTATGTTCCTTCCTTGTAGTCCGTTGAACCCTCAACACCCTCCACTCGGAAGTACCCCACCCCCACCCCAAGGAAGAGAACCAACAGACACGGATTGTGGCAAACGGATCATCCGAGTGAAGATCCCGTACGTTGGTAGGGTGTGAATTCTGTCTCAAGGACGTATAGAGAGTCAGTCTTCTTTTAAACCTGTATCCCTAGAGACAGGTAAAAGGAACGGAAAACGTCTTATTCAGATCGACGTTCTACCATAACATTAAATTTGAGGGTAGGAGTCAGGTCACAAGGAACATGGGGTCTCTTATGGTACCGGTCCGTCACTGTGTTTTTTGACAATTCACTGAAGAGCAATCTAAATCTTCTAACTTGTCGAAGGTCAATATTTCCTACGTAGAGTTTCCGCAGACGGTCCTTCACCTAACCAATAAAGGGTAGACTTTCTGTCACCACTGTCCCTCCTTTTCTTTTTTTTTTTTTCTTTTGATTATCCGGAGGAAGTCAAAGGTACCCACCTGAAGGAATTCCTACTCAGAAAACTTCAAGTAAGATGAGTCATGACAACGTTGGAATCTCGGTCCACAGGGGCCCGGTCCCACGTCCAGGGGTCCGTTCGACTCCGTACTGTCGACGGACCTCTATCTTAGGGACCCGTCCAGCTCCGTAAAACCGAAGGACTATTAACTCGGGGACCCGTCCAACTCCGTACAGGTGGAGGACCCTGGGGACCTGACCGTCTAGGGACTCATCCAACTCCGGACTGTTAGAAAGTTCCTGGTCTAGGGATCCGTCCAGATCCGTCCAACCGAAGGACCATGGGGGCCTGACCTCAACCCGTAGGGGTTCGAGAGGTCGTACTGGTCACGACCCATCTTAATTCCCCAACATTAAAATCGAGTAAAAGTCAAATAAGTGGTATCTACCCTTATCTATAGTACTACATTTCTTTAGATTCGGACACGGGACTCTGACCCTTACACCACTTCGTCAGTATTCGGAATAGGAGAATGACAAGATTCTCTTACATTCAGTGATTAAAGGAGGGGATCAGGAGGTATTTTCGTCCAATCTCACAGAGGTTATCATTACAGTAACAGTATCTACGTCAAATCCATTATTGTCTTCATTACTATTACGTCACCCAATAGACCAGGACAATCCCCGTAATTCTCATAGAATTATTATTCATCCCACCTCGTTACAACGGATGTTCCCCCGCCCCTCCCTCAGGACCAACATCCTCAATCATTAACCGAATGCTTGTTTAACTATTCTCCGTTGTCTGGTCTAAACTAGACCCTCGTACAAACATTGAAATCCTCTTCCCACCATTCTCAAACCCAGGTTTGTCGGACGTCCCGATTGAGGGTTTCACCGTTTGTAATACGGACCTTCAGGTTAATGGGAACTTCCCTACGGTGGTTGTCTACCTGAACATCGTCCATAACACAAGACAGTGGGCGGGATCGTTCAAGTGACTCTCTTCGACCACAACGTGTAGAACATCCTTCGTACCTTCTACTTCCGGATTTATAGATCTCCCTAACCTATATTATAAAGGGAGGGTTCCCGGTCGATAAAAGACCAACAGGGAGGTCTTCAAAAATCTCCGTTGTAACACCGGGACTTGTCCCGAGTCTTTTCTCGTTCTTTGTCCTCCCTTCCCTCGTCCCGTGTTGAAAACTTTGTTACCGTATCGGGTTCCCGTATTACATTTGGTTAATTTTAGTTTTCCCAAGTTCTACTGTTCAATTTAATTTGATTTGGAACTAGAGGTTAGACGTTGGATTTACTGTGTGGCTCCACCGTCCTGTCAAAGTCAAGTCAAGTCAAGTCAACGAGTCAACACAGGATGAGAAACGTTTAAGTACTTAGCTCGTGCGGTCCGGAGGGACAGGTAGTGGTTCAGGGCCTCAAGTGAGTCTGAGTGCAGGTAGCTCAGTCACTACGGTAGGTCGGTAGAGTAGGAGACAACAGGGGAAAAGGAGAACGGGGGGTTAGGTAGGGTCGTAGTCTCAGAAAAGGTTTCTCAGTTGAGAAGAGTACTCCACCGGTTTCATGAACTCAAAGTCGAAATCGTACTGAGGAAGGTTTCTTGTGGGTCCTTACTAGAGGAAATCTTACCTGACCAACCTAGAAGAACGTCAGGTACCCTGAGAGTTCTCAGAAGAGGTTGTAGAGGAAATCCTACCTGAACAACCTAGAGGAACATCAGGTTCCCTGACAGTTTTCAGAAGAGGTTGTGGTGTCAATTTTTCGTAGTTAAGAAGTCGTGAGTCGAAAGAAGTGTCAGGTTGAGAGTGTAGGTATGTACTGGTGACCTTTTTGGTATCGGAACTGATCTGTCTGGAAACAACCGTTTCATTACAGAGACGAAAACTTATGCGACAGATCTAACCAGTATTGAAAGGAAGGTTCCTCATGCACAGAAAAAATAAAGTACCGACGTTAGTGGTAGACGTCACTAAAAACTCGGGTGGGGGGGGGGTGGTTTATTTCAGATGGTGATAAAGGTGACAAAGGGGTCGATAAACAGTAGGTCTGGTGGACTGGACGGAGGACTCTTTAAACATACAGTCACTCCTTCGTTGTCAATCTTCACCTGTACCTTGTTGTCTGACCAAGGTTTATCCTTTTCCTCATGTAGTTCCGACATATACAGTGAGACGAATAAGTTGAATATACATCTCATGTAGTACTTTTTGTGACCCTACCCACTTCGTGTTCACCTTAGTTCTAACAGTCCTCTTTATAGATATTGGAGTCTATACGTCTACCGTGGTGGGAATACCGTCTTTCACTTCTTGATTTCTCGGAGAACTACTTTCACTCTCTCCTCTCACTTTTTCAATTGAATTTTGAGTTGTAAGTCTTCTGATTCTAGTACCGTAGGTCAGGATAGTGAAGTACTGTTTATCTACCCCTTTGTCACCTTTGTCACCGATTGAAATAAAAAGACCAGAGGTTTTAGTGACTTCTACCACTAACATCGGTATTTTAATTTTCTACGAATGAGGAACCTTCCTTTCAATACTGGTTGGATCTGTCGTATAATTTTTCGTCTCGGTAATGAAACGGTTGTTTTAAAGCAGATCCATTCCGATGACAAAAAGGTCATCAGTGTGTACCTACACTCTCAACCTGATATTTCTTTCGACTCACGACTTCTTAACGACGAAAAATTGACACCACAACCTCTTCTGAAAACTGTCAGGGAACCTGACGTTCCTCTAGGTTGGTCAGGTAGGATTTCCTCTATTCAGGACTCACAAGTATCTTTCCCGACTACAATTTCCACTTTGAGGTTATGAAACCGGTGGACTACACTTCTTGACTGAGTAAACTTTTCTGGAACTACGATCCTTTCTAACTTCCGTCCCCCTCTTACCCTGTTGACTCCTACTCGACCAACCTACCGTAGTGGTTGAGTTACATGTACTCACACTAATTTGAGACCCTCAACCACTAGCTGTCCCACTGGATCACACGACACCAGGTACCCAAACGTTTCTCAGTCTGTGTTGACGTCTTGACTTGGCTTGACTACCCTGGTCTACGGTACTAGAATCAAAAGACTTACAACTCGAAATTCGGTTGAAAAAGTGAGAGGAGAAAGTGAAAGTAGTTCTCTGAGATCAAGAAGAAGTGAAAGACGGTATTCCCACCACAGTAGACGTATAGACTCCAAAAACTATAAAGAGGACAGTTAGAACTAAGGTCGAACACAAGTAGGTCGGGTCACAAAGAGTAGGACATGAGACGTATATTCAATTTATTAGTCCCACTGTTATATGTCGGAACTACATGAGGGAAAGGATAAACCTTGTCAGACAACAAGGTACAGGTCAAGATTGACAACGAAGGAGTGGACGTATATCCAAAGAATTCTCCGTCCAGTCCACCAGACCATAAGGGTGGAGAAAGTCTTAAAAGGGTTCAAACAACACTAGGTGTGTCAGTTTCCGAAACCGTAACCGTAATTTCGTTTTTATCTAAAAAAAAAAGACCTCGGGAGAACGAAAAGGTTACTGGGTCACCCACAACCGTTAAACTAGAGACCAAGGAGACGGGAAAGATTTTGGTCGATCTTCTAAACCTTCAAGTACCAATTGTCTAACAACTTCTGACTGAACCTCTTAAAACTCGTAATGAAATGATCGTACACTCTACTCACGTTGACACTCCATCAGACTCGTATGAAATCGTAACGGAAAGAAACCTTAACCTTACTTTTGACTGTAAAAGGTCAAGACATCGGTGACGACTCAAAAGGTTTAAACAAAAGTATAACTCACGTTGTGAAAGTGTCGTAGTTGAAAATCCTAAACTTAATCGAGTTCACTTTAAGGTAGTGGAGGTGTTCGAAACAAGTATCACTACGAAGGTTACCGGGTGAACTCAAGTGTAAGGTCCTATAGATCGTAAAAGGAATTATGAGTCGGGTACCTAGGGGTGTCTGAAGGGAAACGTCCAAGGATTGACGACAGAGTTGAGTTGTCTTAATAAACGGAATGAAATTGAAAGAGATAAAGGGATGTAACACAGGACTTTTGAAAGAGATTAGATATTAAACCCGATTAAAATTCGGAATACAAAAACAAAGGAAACAAAATCCTTATTGACAGACCACTCGACCAAAAGGTTTTCGACTTTTGAAGCACAGGAGATAAACAATTAAAAAATTAACAAATTCCAACTTCTCATTAAAATCAGGTAGAAATAAGATGGACATTCGGTTCTAGTTATTAAAAATTCTTAGTGTAATGAATTTATATTTGAGACAAGTGTCCGAGTTTGTATTTGAATAAATTCGGTTTTATAACTAAATAAACACAAAGTTTAGGTATAAGTAATCTATAGGGGAATTTTACTACAATAACTAATTATTTACATCTGACTTATTTACGTTTTCTCTTACATACTTAGTTACTTATCCACACAACTGTAATCGTAGTAACGAAAATTACTGTCTCCTATTGAAGTATTTCTGGGTTCCTTTCCTCTTATTAAAACTTTAGTTTATTTCTTCTCTTTGTATACCTAAGTCTGTCTTATCAGGTGTCTCACAAAGTTTTTATACAGGTTTATCTGTAGACGGAGGAAGACAGTGTTTACGATTGAGAGTAAACTTTTAATAATGAAATTTTTAAGTCTACTATCGTAACTCAGATATTAAACTTTAATAAATTTTTATGAAAGACCATCTTTTACAAGGAAAAGCTTCATCCTTCTTTTGGTTTTAATCCATCATGAAACTGTCGAAAAGGTACAATCTTTATTTACGTATTTAAAGTCGTTTTCTTAACGTATACTTATTATTTTTAATAAATTTATAATAGAAGTTATTATAATAAATCGTTACGGTTTAAAATATCTGAGTACGATATTACTTCATATACAGGATATAAGTTTGAAAGTTACGAGTTTTAACGTGACGCTAAGAATTCGTCTCACGATTTAAGATGAAACGGTTATCTCTATGTAGTCGAATCAGTAGACAGTATTTAAAGGAGACAACACCTATAATCATCTTTGGAGACTGAGTTGGGTTGAGATTCAGTTCTACATTAAACGATGTATTACACAACACTACCCCTTTCTCTCTTAGTTAAAAGTAAAACCTCGTTTACCTTATTTAAATGTGGACGTCAACTGTTTCTCCAATGTTGGAGTAGGGTCCTTACGTCTCGTTCCGGTGTCTACAAGGATCGAAATTTTAAACAACTAAACTAATGACATTGAGTGACTCAGATGTGTGGACTTCGATGAGTGGGTCACTAAAGTCGACCAGATCTTACTTCGCTTAGTTGATATAATTTGACCGATAACCGTTATTGTAAAATTATATAAAAGTATACGTAACGTAGATTAATTTACTGTAAGGTGGGAGTAAAGTTCACTGGTTCCTCTCCTTAAACATTGTTTTATAAACTTTGACAGATACTTGAAAGTTACTTGATCTTGTTTTCCTCTTTTAATAGGAAATAATATATGATTGACATATAGTCTTACACTATACGTCCATATATCTTCGTTCGTGTAAATAGATAAATTAAAGTACTAATGTTGTTATGACAATACACCGGAAATAATAAAAGTATAAATATATTTCTAAAAAATTTGTATCTCTGCTCAGTATATTTTGAACTTTTTGTTATGATGATTTTTATCGTACCAACTCAACTTAGACTAAAATTTTAGTTTGAGTTAAAAGATCTTTTGTACCCATGTCCGTTAAAAATTTAGTAATACCGATATTAAAGTCAAGAACTTCTTTCTAAAAATTTTTGCATAAAAAGACAATCTTATTGAGTGTCGTTATATCGAAAATAAATAGATAGAACACATATAATACGGAAATTCAATAAACTCACACAGTATATTATTTCATAAATGGTGTTCTCTATACAAAATTTATTTGTTTATTATTTTAGACTTATACTTATTCTTGATCTTTTACAAAACAAGAAGGAGAGTCTAGAGGGTGTAACGTCCGCTAAGAAATGACAGACTCGGTGATCCTTTCGGATTCTTATAACCTCACCCATCGGATCGGGAAGAAGTCCCCTAAAAGGGTTGGGTCGTTAACTTGGACCCAGAGAACGTAACGTCCACTAAGAAATGGTCGACTCGATGGTCCCTTGACAGGAAGGAGTCTGTACATTTATTCTTGGTGCGGAAAGAGAGAGAAGTACTTTTAGTGCAGTCGATAATAATAATAGGAATATTACTTTCGTAAAGAAAAAGACACTCTCTTCACTTCACTTCAGTGAGTCAGTACAGGCTGAGAAACACTGGAGTACCTGATATCGGATGTCCGAGGAGGCAGGTACCCTAAAAGGCCCGTTTCCATGTTCCTTGGAAATTTTATGACTTTCCCTAAAATTTTATGACCTCTTATACTTTCCCTTCTTTTACCGTCCTGAGAAGTAGAAGAAGATCCGGAAAAAATTATATGTATAACGAAATATCTAGACAAGACTTGACTGTCTCTCTGATGAACCACTACTGAATCATTTCGGACATTACTCTCATAAAGTACCTCTTCGTTGTTCAGTCGTAACCGTCCTATACCTATACTTAACCTCCTTTTCCAAGAGTCGTCTGTACGAAGGTCTTAATCTATAAAGAAAAGGTTTACCATCATCTCTTAAACCGGTAATAACGAATTATTCTAGGTCTGGATACTCATTCGTGTACCCTCACTTAAACATCTATGAATTGGTAGTCCGACTTGGTAGTCCGACTTATCTAAAGTCCAGTAAGATAGTCTGTTTAATAAAACGTCTCCCATGGTCCTGTACCAGTCCAAATACCCTCGTCCCAGTTGAAGATCCACTATCTCCTCCGCACTCCTCCTGTCTAACGAGTCACGAGACCCTGTCGTATGGTCCTCACTTTCGTCTTTTTTCCACAAGAAAAATTTCGTTAAACATAACCTCCTATCAACGAAATGTTACTATCAACGAATTGCTACAACACAATCAAAGACGACATGTTGTTTTACTTAACCGATATACATATGTATGTGGGGGAGAAAAAAACCTAAAGGAAGGGTAGATCCAGTGGTGTCCCGTGACTCATCTCAATGGATTTGACATCTCATCCAAGAGTAATCAATAGATAAAATATGTTTCATAGTTATCAATATGTACAATTAGGGTATAGGGTTAAGTAAGGTGGGTGGGGTAGGTCCGGGACGAAGAGGAAGCCATTGGTATTTGAACAAAAGACATAGACACTGAGATAAAGACTGACTTGGTTACACTACCAGTCCTTATCTTTGGTCTAAGAATTACCTCTTCGTTTCTGTCTCTTATCAATGATTAAGGTCTGCGGAAGACTGAACATCCAACTTCCGACTCGTAAAAGACGTATGGAACTAATTTTGACTGACGATAGACCTCATACACCTTCACCACCCTAGAAGGACATCTATTTTAACAGAATGTCTGACAACACACCTAAACCTCTCACTCACTTCGTTTTCAGCGAGTCAGCACGGACTGTAAAACACTGGGGTACCTGACATCGGACGGTCCGAGGAGACAGATAACTTAAGAGATCCGATCTTATGACCTCACGTATCGGTAAGGGAAGAGGTCCCCTAGAAGGGTTGGGTCCGTGACCTGGTCCCAGAGGACGTAACGACCACCTAAGAAATGGTCGACTCGATGGTCCCTGAACCTTTTCTGACACCATTTTTAAAATCATACTTGCCAATTGTCTCTTAAGGTTACATTGATGTCTTTTTATGTCATACTCACAGATTTACACGGGACTTTAGATAGACCTTCACTTTTCTCCCTTTTCTATTTTTCTGATTTGAGACACTAAATCTTACATACAAACAGTACGATCTCTAGGTTGTGTGTGAAAATACTATCATTGTTTAAGTACTTCACCCCAGTTGTTAATAGAACGAGACCATTTTGACAACGACCCTTTAATTCCATTCCTGATAGAGTCAAGTCAAGTCGACGAGTTAGCATAGACTGAGAAACGCTGGGGTACTTAGTGTCGTGCGGTCCGGAGGGACAGGTAGTGGTTGAGGGTCTCAAGTGAGTCTGAGTGCAGGTAGCTCAGGCACTATGGTAGGTCGGTAGAGTAGGAGCCAGCAGGGGAAGAGGAGGACGGGGGTTAGGGAGGGTAGTAGTCTCAGAAAAGGTTACTCAGTCGAGAATCGTACTCCACCGGTTTCATGACCTCGAAGTCGAAATCGTAGTAAGGAAGGTTTCTTTAGGGTCTCAACTAGAGGAAGTCTTACCTGACCAACCTAGAGGAACGTCAGGTTCCCTGAGAGTTCTCAGAAGAGGTTGTGGTGTAAAGTTTTCGTAGTTAAGAAACCACGAGTCGGAAAAAGTCTCAGGTTGAGAGTGTAGGTATGTACTGGTGACCTTTTTGGTATCGGAACTGATCTACCTGGAATCAGTCGTTTCATTACAGAGACGAAAACTTATACGATAGATCCAACCAGTATTGAAAAGAAGGTTCCTCATTCACAGAAAATTAAAGTACCGACGTCAGTGGTAGACGTCACTAAAACCTCGGGGTGTTTTATTTCAAACTGTGACAAAGGTGACAAAGGGGTAGATAAAGGGTACTTCACTACCCTGGCCTACAAAGGGTACTTCACTACCCTGGCCTACGGTACTAGAAGCAAAAGACTTACAACTCGAAATTCGGTTGAAAAAGTGAGAGGAGAAAGTAGTTCTCCGAAAAATCGAGGAGAAGTGAAAGACGGTATTCCCACCACAGTAGACGTATAGACTCCAAAGACTCTAAAGAGGGTCGTTAGAACTAAGGTCGAACACAAAGAAGGTCGCAAAGAGTACTACATGAGACGTATCTTCAATTTATTCGTCCCACTGTCATATGTCGGAACTGCATGAGGAAAAGGATAAACCTTGGTCAGACAACAAGGTACAGGTAAAGATTGACAACGAAGGACTGGACGTATGCCTAAAGAGTTCTCCGTCCAGTCCACCAGACCATAAGGGTAGAGAAAGTCTTAAAAGGTGTCAAATAACACTAGGTGTGTCAGTTTCCGAAACCGTATCAGTTATTTCGTCTTTATCTACACAAAGACCTTGAGAGAACGAAAAAGGTACTAGGTCGCCTACAACCGTTAAACTAGAGACCAAGGAGACGGAAAAGATCTTGGTCGAACTTGTAGTCCCTCAAGTGCCAAGTGTATAACGACTTCGGACCGAACCTCTTAAAACTCGTAATGAAACGATCACACACTCTACTCACGTTAACACACCATCAAACTTGTAAGAAACAGTAACGGAAAGAAAACCTAACCTTACTTTTGACTGGAAAAGGTCAGGAAACCGGTGACGACTCAAAAGGTTTAAACGACAGTATAACTCACGTTGTGAAAGTGTCGTAGTAGAAGTCCTAAACTTTGTCGAGGTGACCTTAAGGTAGTGGAGGTGATCGAAACAAGTATCACTACGAAAGATTCCAGGTTAACTGAAGTGTAATCTCTAAGTCCTCTACTCTACCGACCTACCGTACTGACTATTTTACCTGTACTTGAACCCGTTTGAGTCTCTACCACTCCCTGTCCCTCCGGACCACAGGACGTCAGGTACCCTAGTGTCTCTCAGACTGTACTGACCCACTGACTTGTCGTTATTGTTGTTACAGTGTAAATCTCCTTCACAGTATAAGGGACATTCTTGGCCCCGAAAAGACTCCTCTTTTAAGCACTCGAAAGTATCTCTAATTGTGATGACTACACGGTAAAGAGGTGCAGACGAAGAGAAAGGTTACGATGACTAGGTAGGAACTGACTGAAAATTCTTACAGACACTTCACGTAAATCGTGTACTTTTACGTAAGGTTAGAAGACATATTGTACTTGTCATCTTAATATGCACATATTTTTTCGAAAACACTCTCGGTTCTTCTGATTCACTACGACTATTTATTAATAATAATAAAAATAAAAAACCTATGTCTCTATTGAAAGTTTATGTAGTAACTTAATATGGGAGTTTTTACGTCACTCACTAGTACATACGATATATAATTGATTGAAAATTCACGATTTATTATTTAGAAACTAGAAACAATCATACAATTTGTCTTATATACGATGTTTATAATGATTAAAATTACAACGTAATCTTTTGGTCATATACTAATACTGACAGTCAAACTTGTAAATCTTTTAACGTTATTTACTCGTCATGTTATTATATTGAAATTACGGTTCTGGACTCCAGTCGTTTTATATCAGACGATCGGTTTCAAGTTTTTTAAATAACAGTGTGAGAAATGTCTTTCTGAAACGTTCAGAACTGAATCACCTATTATGAAAAATGTTAACTAAGGTAAGAAGACGTATAAGACACGAAAATAATCGGTTATATTAAAGAAAAAAGGTTATAATAAAGTTACTGTAATTTATAGGACGTAAATTTTACAGAATATATAAAAAACTTTATTTGATTTAAATGGACACAAATACATAGGTGCCTGTCTCCTCGGACCATTCTCAGTCTGTGCTGACTCACTGAAGTGAAAGTGAAAAGTGAAAGTACGTAACCTCTTCCTTTGGTTAACGTTGGGTTAACGTTGGGTGAGGTCACAAGAACGGACCTCTTAGGGTCTCTTCCCCTTCGGACCACCCGACGGTAGAGACCCCAACGTGTCTCAGCCTGTGTTGACTTCACTCAATCGTCGTCGTCGTCGTATATATGTATGTGTGCATAGATAGATAGATAGATAGATATATCTATCTATCTATCTATCTATATTTTATCCAAATATTTGATGAAATTTTTAAATCTTTTAAAGTCACTTTATTAAGGTCGAGTTTGACAGTTAAGTCAAGTCAACGAGTCATCACAGTCTGACAAATGCTGGGGTACCTGACGTTGTACTGTTCGATGGGACAGGTAGCGGTTGAGGGTCTCTAATGAGTTTGAGTACAGGTAACTTAGTCCCTATGGTAGGTTGGTAGAGAAGGAAACAGTAGGGGAGCAAGAGGACCGAAGTTAGTAAGGTTCGTGGTCCCAGAAAAGTTTACTCAAGAAGGGTAGTCCACTGATTCCATAAACTCAAAGTCGAACTTTTAGTCAAGAAGGTTAGTTATAAGTCCTAAATAAAGGAAATCCCGACTGACCAAACTGGAGGAACGTCAGGTCCCTGAGAGTTCTCAGAAGAGGTTGTGGTGTCAAGTTTTCGTAGTTAGGAAACCACGATTTGAAAGAAATATCAGGTTGAGAGTATAGGTATATACTGATGACCTTTTTGATATCCAAACTGATCTACTTGGAAACAACCGTTTCATTATAGAGACGAAAAATTATACGACAGATCCAACCAGTATCGAAAAGAAGGTTCCGCACTCGTAAAAAAATTAAAGTACCGAAATTAGTGGTAGACGACACTAAAACCTCTGGTTTTTTTTTTTTTCAGACAGTGACAAAGGTAAACGGGGGTAGATAAACGGTACTTCACTACCCTGACCTACGGTACTAGAAGTACAAAACTTACAACTCAAAATTCTGACGAAAAAGTGAGAGGAGAAAGCAAAAGTAGTTCTCCGAGAAATCAAGGAGAAGTGAAAGACGATATTCCCACCACAGTAGAAGTGTAGACTTCAATAACTATAAAGAGGACCGTTACAACTCAGGTCAAACACGAAGTAAGTCGGGACATAAAGAGTACTACATGTGACGTATATTCAACTTATTCGTCCCACTGTTATATGTCGGTACTGTATAAGGAAAGGGTTAAACCTTTAGTAGACAACAAGGTACAGACCAAGATTGACAACGAACAACCGGACGTATGTATAAATAGTCCTCCGTCCATTCCACCATAACATGTAAACTTATTAATCCTCTTTACAAAACGATAGAGATCTATGAGTGACGGAAAAGATCTTCTAATACATTGTTTATAAGTATAGACAAAATAACGCCTATACTTAACTTGGAGGGTTTGACATATTACACCCGAAGGGTCCACCGAACCACCATTTCTTAGGTGGATGAATACTTCCTCTGAATCCTCCGTACTCAAACTGGGGACCCAACCTAACTAGGGGACCTTATCTTTTACTGTTGGGTGAAGTCATAAAAACGAACCTTTTATGGTCCCTGTCTTCTCGGACCACCCGATCTCAGACCACCCGATCTCAGGTATCCCAACGTTTCTCAGTCTTAGTTGGCTGGTTTACTCGTGGGTTTACCAGATTAAGATTGCAAAAATTATATACGCGTATAGTACCGTAGACCAGGTTAGTGAAGTACCGTTTATCTACCCCTTTATTACCTTTAACACTGTCTGAAAGAAAAGAACCCGAGGTCTTAGTGACATCCACTACTGATGTCTTTACCTCAATTTCGTGTGAACAAGGAACTCCCCTTTTTTTTTACATTGTTTTGATCTGTCGTATAATTTTTCGTCTCTGTAATGACTGTTTCCAGGTTTATCAGTTTTGATACCAAAATGGTCATCAGTACATACCTATACTTTCAGCCTGTCATTTCTTTCGACTCACGTTTTCTTGACTACGAAAACTTGACACCACAACCTCTTCTGGGAACCCTCAGGGAACCTGACGTTCCTCTCGGTTGGTCAGTTGTTCAGTACAGACTGAGAAACTCTGGTACATCTGACTTCTTTCGGTCCGAAAGGTAAGATAGTGGTAAAGGACCTCAAACGAACATAAGTACAGGTAACTAAGTACTACAGTAGGTTGGCAGAGTAGGAGACAGTGGGGGAAGAAGAGGATGAAGTTAGAAAGGGTCGTAGTCCAAGAAAAGGTTACTGATTCGAGAGACGCAGTACACCGGTTTCATAATCTCGAAGTCAAGTCGTAGTCAGGAAGGGTACTTATAAGTCCCAACTAAAGAAAATAAAAAAAAAAATAAAAATAAAAAAAAATTAAAAAATAAAAAAAATTTAAAATTTTAGAAAAAAAAAAAAAAATGGGAAAATAAAAAAAAAAAAAAAAAAAAAAAAA
>SJYO01037955.1:50191539-50580578 GCA_006410555.1 Capra ibex | reverse complement strand
GATGATAAGTTGTATCAAGACCTTCAAAACCGGTGTCGTTAGTCTCGTCTTTTTCTTTAGTTTCCTTAGGTTTAACCTTTTCTTCTTCATTTTGAGAGTGACAAACGTCTACTGTACTAGGAGATGTACCTTTTGGGATTTCTGAGGTGGTCTTTTAATGATCTCGATTAGTTACTTATATCATTTCAACGTCCTATATTTTAGTTGTGTGTCTTTAGGGAACGTAAGGATATGTGCTTATTACTCTTTCATCTTTTTCTTTAATTCCTTTGTTAAGGTAAGTGGTAACGTTGCTTTTCTTATTTTATGAATCCTTATATAGATGGATTTCTTTGATTTCTGGATATATATCTTTTGATATTTTGTGACTACTTTCTTTAGTTTCTCCTGTGATTATCTACCTCTTTATATGGTACAAGTACCTAGCCTTCTTAGTTATATCACTTTTACTCATATGATGGGTTTCGTTAAATGTTTAAGTTACGTTAGGGATAGTTCGATGGTCGGTGTAAAAAGTGTCTTGATCTTGTTTATTAAAGTTCTAAACATACCTTTATGTTTTTTGGAGCTTATCGGTTTCGTTAGAACTCCTTCTTCTTACCTTGACCTCCTTAGTTGAACGGACTGAAGTCCGAGATGATGTTTCGGTGTCAGTAGTTCTGTCATACCATGACCGTGTTTCTGTCTGTATATCTAGTTACCTTGTTTTACCTTTCGGGTCTCTATTTAGGTGTGTGTATACCTGTGGAATAGAAACTGTTTCCTCCGTTCTTATTTAAAATTTTAGAAATTAAGAATGTACGCAAGGGTTTGTACTTGGGGGGAGGGTGGAGGGAGGGGTGTTGTAGAGAGACCCAGTAGGGGTACGTGGTCGGGGTTCGTTCGACGTGGGATGCAGTCTGTACCTGACCGCTAAGTTAAGAATGTACTGTCATATGTACAATCTTAAGGGTAAGAGGGTTTAGTAGGGTGGGAGAGGGAGAGGGAGACTCAGGTTTTCAGACCATATGTGTAGACACAGAAAAAAGGACAGAACGTATGTCCCAGCAGAAGGATTTAAGGTATATATACACAATCATATGACATAACCACAAAAAGAAAGACCGAATGAAGTGAGACATGTGAGACATATTAACCGAGGTCAAAGTGGGTAGAGTAGTCTTGACTAAGTTTACTTAAGAAAAATTACCGACTCATTATGAGGTAACACATATACATGGTGTCGAAAGAATAGGTAAAGACTAAAATAGAGGAATGTCAGGTTCCCTGAGAGTTCTCAGAAGAGGTTGTGGTGTCAAGTTTTCGTAGTTAAGAATCCGTCAATCCGAAGAAATACCAGGTTGAGTGTAGAAATATACTAACGACCTTTTTTATTTCGAAACTGATACTTCTGGAAACACTCGTCACTACAGGAACGAAAACTTATGTGACTTATACGACAGATTAAACAGTATCGAAAAGAAGGTTTCTGAGTCGACTTCTTCATAGACGGACGTTACGCCATCTGGACCCAAACTGGGGACCCAACCCTTCTAGGGGACCTCTTCTCTTTCCGATAGGTGAGGTAATAAGACTAGACCTCTTAAGGTACCTGACATATTAATAATGTCAATGATAATGTTTATTAGTGTCTATACAGTCTGTACTGACTCACTCTTTGAAAGTAAAGAAGGTCACTCACTCAAAAAAAAATTAAAGTACCGACGTCAGTGACAGGTGTCACTAAAACCTCGAGTTCTTTTGTTTCAAACAGTGACAAAGGTGAGGGGTGAGGGTAGATAAACGGTACTTCACTACCCTAGTCTACGGTACTAGAATTAAAAAACTTACAACTCAAAATTTGATCGAAAAAGTGAGAGGATAACGTGGATAGTTCGTTGCACCGGACTTGTCATAACAAAGTTCTTATGATCTTCGGAAGTGATGATCCTTCGTAAAATTAAAGTAGTACAACGACAAAATTGTAATTTTTATCCAATAAAAATAGTTTACACGACATCTATTTTAAATTTTTATTTTGATTATCTACTCGATTTACTATAAATAAGTTATACTAATCTTTATATTTTAAGTTTTATTTATGGGTATTAATTTTATATGTATCTTTATATTAAAATCTATATTCATTGGTACAATGTAAAAGTCTTCAATAAAAAATACGAAACTAAACTCGACATGTATAACTTTGTTTTTATAACGTAACTTACTTCAAGTAGTAATAATCTTTTTAAATTTTAAATGTAATGAATCTAAATTTATTCTCGTAACAAAAAATTTTTCGATTCGTTTTTAGTTGTGGAACTTATATATTATCTTTAACGGTTAATCCTTTATATTACTTTTTGTTTAGGGTCAGTATTTTTAATATTTCGAAATTTAATGTATCTTTATCTGAAAGATTTTTTAATCTTTTCATATATATTTCTTTTAGTAATTTTAAGAGTGATAATTTTATTCTTATTTACCACTATATTCGGAATATTTTGTCCGGTTTTGTTATATATTCAAAGTAGATTAATTTTTCTTTTCATAGTTGGAAGAGGAAACTCACCCTTTAACCGTTTAATTAAAAATTAATGTACCGTTTCTTTTATACTCTTTTAGATATCGTAAAAGATTTTCACAAATATGACATAAAGTAAACTAACACGATGTTTTGATATCATCGATTTCGACTGTACAAATAAGTATCCCTTGTTTCTTATTTATTTATATCTTTACCGATTATATATTTCTCTGTGAACATATTCTAAAATAACACACTTTTTTACATAAAGATTTAGTCAGTCTTTCCCTAAATTTTCTTTTTATCAAGTATAGAGAAGAAGTATAGTAAAAACTTTGATTTAAGGTTTATAAAATCAAAATTTTTACCTTTATACAATTTTAAAAAGGATCATTTTTTGTGTATATTTTATAAAATAACACATAACTTATCGTAATAACAGTGTTTTTTTAGTTGAATATTATTATCTTTTATTAACTGACCTATTTTACGTATTTAATATTTAGGTAAGTAATATTTAATTTTTTTAATCGTTAATTTTTACCCATTAATACACGTTAGGAATACTTTTAAGTTTTCTTATAAAATTTCGTCTTTACTTCCACTTAATCGTCACTTCTCTCCCGAAATCTCAATTATACGTCATCCTCCGTCACTCCTCGTTATCAAAAATGACTTGTTCCTGGTCTTACCTTTATATTACCCTCTTGGTCTAGTGACTGAGTCTATTACCCCATCAGAATGTAGTACGGTAAAAAGTTTTAATGATACTTATACACTGGTCGGTCGAGTACAACTCCTTCCAAGTATCTTGTACCCAAATACTTTTCGCTCGATGTGTCTATTCTTGCTCGTTGACTTGACTTGACTTTGGAACGTGTTCACATACAACTAATACTATGTTATTTGTGACGGTTTACTTTCAATACTTGTTTATTGTATTATACTCGTTTTAATATTAAGTATTAACAAATTTACTTTTTTCTTCTTTTAGTTTATAACTTATAATTTTCTGTATAAATATGGACGTTTAAATATACAAATGTTCGTTTATGTTTCATGTTTATGTATATAGACATATAAATATAAATAGATATAGTTCCACCTATAATTTTACTCTTTTGGAAGTTAGGAACTGTTTGTCGAGTAACAAGTCAACGTTTCAGAGGACGTAGAGGACGTAACCGTCCGGTGTAGCGAAGAAAGTAAATCACGACCTAAGGTAAATAATAATGATGATAAAACGAATGAAAAAAGAGTATCGAGCCAACCATTTCTTAGGTAGACGTTACGTCCTCCGGGACCAAACTAAGGACACACCTTTCTAGACGACCTCTTCTTATTCGACGGGTGAGTTCGTAACAACCCGAAGGGAACACCGAGTCGACCATTTCTTAGACGGACGTTACTCTCTTTGGACCCAAGATAGAGACCCAACCCTTCTACGGGACCTCTTCTCTTTCCGATGGGTGAGGTCATAAGACCGGACCTCTTAAGATACCTGACATATCAGGTACACCAGAACCTCAACCAGTGTTGACTCCCTGAAAGTGAAAGTGAAAATGAAAAAGTAGTTTCACGGAACTATTTACAATGGTAAACAATAAACACATTAAAATAAACTTTGATCGTTGTCTTAAGACATGGTGTGTTTGTTATCTTGTAGAAACAATTGTCGTGACCGAAACCTAAGTATGTAAAATTACAAACTTAGGGTTGAAACAATAAAAGCTCAAAGGAGTAGAATCCATTACACTAACATAGATTTAAAGAGACAACAGACAAATGAATATAATCTTTAACGTAAAGTGTCAAACACGATCACCATTTATTAGGTGGACGGTTACGTCCTCTACGTTCTCTGTACCCAAGTTAGTGACCTAGTCTTTCTATGGTACCTCTTCCTTTACCGTTAGGTGAGGTCATAAGAACGGACCTTTTAGGGTACCTGTCTCCTCGGATCCCAGCGTTTCTCAACCTGTGTTGACTCGTTGATTGTGAAAGTGAAAGTTAATAGGTCGTGAGAATGAACCTGTAAAACAGTTAGGGATGAAAGATTCACTTTCACTTCAACGAGTCAACACAGGCTGAGAAACGCTGGGGTACCTGACACATCGGATGGGCCGAGGAGACAAGTACGTTAAAAGGTCCGTTCTCATGACCTCACCCAACGGTAAAGGAAGAGGTCCCCTAGAAGGGTTGTGTCCCTAACTTGGGGCCAGAGGACGTGGCGTCGGTCTACGAAACGGTAGACTCGGTGGTCCCTGGGGTGGACAAGGGGGAGGAAAGATCCATATCTGGTTTCTTCTTTCGATGTTGTAACGTCTATAGGTAGTCGAACGATCTTTCTTCCTCCAGTAGTGTTATTCATACAAAAGAAACAATTTCTCGAATAACGGGAACCATAATACTTCCTATACCCAACCAAACACATCTCGACGGTAAAAAACGATTAGTACTGACATGATCGGCCATGGTTCGTTCCAATTTGTAGGGTGGTAGCGTGGGTGTAGGGCGGAGACGTCGATAATGGTCGTACCGATGGGAGTCAAAAGTATATAATGTTTACGTAGTCGGGACGTCAGACCTGTAGTAAAGGTCTCTACGAGTCCCCCAATATTACTTAGTGTGGAGACTCGGAATTGGAGGTCGGTAACTGTAAGACTCAAATGATCAAAAAGATTCTTTACAAGGTGATTGAAAGTCGTGTACGTCTTTTAGTGTGAAATCAAAATAGACGGAAGTAAAACTAATTAAAACATTATAAAGATTCTACAGAAGAGACTACTCCTTGAAATAAAACAAAATTTTTAATTAATAAGTCTAAAAGAAGAGTTAATATATAGAGTACATAGTAGAGTCACCCCTTTTAACCTTCTATAATTATCCAAAAGGTAGGAACAGAATCACTCTCAGTAGAAATACAAAACGTGGTTTTTTATGAGAAATTATAAAGTAACAGTGTTAATGATACGGTACTACACCAAGGAGTCTCAGTTTTTATTTTTTAGATTCATTGAGAACTCAAATGACGTAGACCAAACAGGTTAAATTAAAGAGGAATCATTGATCCCTTTTCACATAATACGAAATCTTACCAACCTCTTGTCGACAAAATGTCTTAGATAGGGACAGTTGTAATATAGGACTTCAATTTACTGACACAATGGACTGGAAATAAGAACACGACTTTCGGTCAATTACCGATATCGTCGTTGAGTATAAATCCCTTATCTAAACGTATGACATAATGTTGAATTATTATCCGCCTTATTTACTATTGTGTACCACTTAGGAAATATTTATGTAAATTACTGTAAATACCTCGTCACCTATTGTTATATCTACTCATTTAGATACCCAACTCACTATATTTATAAATTTATACATACTTTATGTGCAAACTAGTATCTTCTCATCTCTTCTACCTAAATTTTTTGTTTTATATTCTGTTTTTTCTCTCTTTTACTCTTTGATTCGATCGACTACCCTCAGAAGTAAATAGACGATAAATAAAAAAGTCCAACAATCAGGACTTCGACTTTGAGGTCATGAAACCGGTGGACTACACTTCTCGACTGAGTAACCTTTTCTGATACTACGACCCTCCCTAACCCCCGTCCTCTTCTACCCCTACTGTCTCCTACTCTACCGACCTACCGTAGTGACTGAGATACCTGCACTCAGACTCACTTGAGGCCCTCTACCACTACCTGCTCCTCCGGACCGCACGACACTAAGTACCCCAACGTTTCTCAACATGTGCTGACTCGCTGACTTGACTTGACTTGAGTTACACCATTATTGAATTCAGTGCGGTTATCAACATTAAATGGGGTCAGAAACTTTGACTTGTACGACCCAGGAACACTAAAAAAAGTTCAACTAATAAAGTCCGAAGGAACCACCAAGTCCACCATTTCTTTGGTGTACACTACGTCCCATGGTACCAAGTTTGGGACCCACCCCTTCTAGGGAACTACTCCCTTTACCATTGACTGAGGTCATAAGAACGGACCTCTTAAGGTACCTTTACCTGACCGTCCGACATCGGGTGCTCCATCATTTCTCCCTGTCCTGACTCCCTGATTGTGAAAGTGAAAATGGGGTCAGAAACTTTTTTAGACTAGGGAACACTAAAAGAGATCAACTAATAAAGACAACTTAGTACTGTTTTTTTTTTTTTTTTTCTTTTCTTTTTATTCATTTTTGTGATTAGGAAAAACGTTTCTTAGGGGAAAATTTGGATCTACTAATTAAAGATAACTTTGTGTGTGTATTGGAGACATTATGGATTGGTACTTAGCTTATACTATAGAAAATTTCATGGTTTTGTTACATATGTGAATTCTTATGAGTGGACTTTTGTGCCACAGAATCCAGTCTTCAGCTCAAGATCATCTTACAGTTCAAGAAAAAAAGGGGAGTTTAGTTAGGCGAGACCTTCTTCTTACTTCTCTTTCTTTGTGTATATTTTATAATTTATTAGCTTATCGAAATGTCTTGATTGGACTACTAGATGAGTCTACATATTCGACGTGACTAAAGTACGTAAAAATTAACAGTTATATTATAAGAGAAAAGAAGTAAAAAAGTTTTTATAAAAGATATCCTTGGGAAAATACCTCCGGTCTTGTGAGGATATAAAATGGAACACCTCTAACTTTCGTAAAGTAAAATAATGTATCTTTAAACTTGAGGAAAGTCGAAATTGGTCATTATGTTCAAGTTCCGTAAAAAGTTGTGACTTGATTTCTAAATATAGTTTGTATTGTAATTACGATTAACTTTGTATCTATACTATAGTCAAGTTTCTCTAGGTATCCAATGTTTCTCGATTTACAATTTCTCATGTACGGAAAGGAACAAATATGTAACCATATAATTCTGTAGAGTCGGAACGTAAATAAAATTATTTTACCTCTACACCTCTGATATTAAAATAAATGGTTAAACAACTCTATCAATTAACGAAACAATGATTGTTTACCTTTAATAATTACAATTTATCTATTTTTCTATAGATACCCAGACTCTGTCAACATGGTGAATTTTTTGGTATCTGGAACAAATTTTTATATATACATATATGTATATGTAAATGTATATAAAGAAACTAGGAACATGTATATCAAAGGGATCTTTCCTTTGTCTGACTCTTTTAGTATGTGTAAGATACCTCCTGAATAAGTAGTTACGTAAAGGACACCCTGGTTTCTCCCACTATTTGTCCTTCTTAACGGATCTGGTCTATACCTAAGTCTACTGGTACCTCTTACTTTCTCCCCATACAAGGAAGGCTCTTGTCTTACAGACGGATGAGTACTTGTGAGTGTACAAGTCCTGACATTGATAGAGGTCCACACTATTTTGAATAAGTCTCGATGTACCGGGGTACAGAAGTGACGAAGGACAAAGTTTTTCACACACACACGTGTACAAGAATGACATCTCATTCTATTGCACTAAATGGTCGAGTATCTAAGGTTTAATTCTTTTCCATTATGTGATAACATTTCATTAATTGGAGGTTAATTTTCTTTATTTAAATATAAAATTTTTTTCTTTTCCATCAAACCTTCTTCTACATTTTTGAAGACACGTAGTTGTCTTTAGGACCTACACTTCGACCTATGTCACTGTAGTAGAACTAGACAGACCCGACGATTTTACTTTATGGTATTTGATCCATCGGATCTTTTGTTTGTAAATAAAGAATACCAAAACCTCCGACCGTTCAGGTTCAAGTTCCGGGACCATCTAAACTACAGACCACACCTGGACGTAGGACCGAGTATCTGTCGGAAGATGGGGGAGACACAGAAGTGTACCTCTTTTCCATTCAATTGAGAGTAGTATCAGATAAGACTGTTTATTTAAATCAACAGTATTCAATGGTTTGCAAAATATCAAGTAATCGAAACATATACTTAAAAATAAATCCAAGAGTAATAAAATAATTTATACGTATGTTCATCAAGGATTAGTCCGTGAAAGGAAGTGTCAAAAAAGAAAGTATGTAAACAAATGTAATGTTCACATCTACTATTCCTTTTTAAGTTGAAATTAAAAGTAGAATAAATTTAAGACTTCTTCTTCTTTGTACATTCCTGTCAAATTGTTCCTCTTTTTATTTTAAACTTTGGTACATAATTCTCACACATAATTATTTCTCATGATTTTATACTTGAGAAATTTATTTCTCATTTTATACGTACAGGAGAAAGAGTGTTAATACTCTATCGTATTTACTATCGTGTAAGAGATTACAGAAGTTTATATAGTCACTACTTTAAAATGAGACATTTAACTTTTACTTCAATACAAAACGTTAGTCCACATTGTAACGATGTAAAAAAACCTAATCAACACAGAAGATAAACCATAAGTCACAAAGGACTATGATAAGAATTTAGATAGTCGTAGTAACTGAGTATTTTGAAGTGGAAACGGTGTTCTATGTGACACTCATGACGTCAAGGATCTTAATTAGTTGTAATAATTACTAGATCTTTTTAGTGGAAATTTTTTTACACACGTCACTGATGAATACAAAAAGTAGATTGAATAAGGGACCACCGAAGTTACCATTTCTTAGACGGACGTTACGTCCTATGGGCCCCAGCTAGGGACCTAACTTTTCTAAGGGACCTCTTCCCTTACCGTTGGCTGAGGTCATAAGAACGGATTTCTTAGGGTACCTGTCTCTTTGAACCGCCCGATGTTAGGTACCCCAACGTTTCTCAGTCTGATTGTGATTGTGAACTAGTTCAAAAGTCTTCCAATGGTCTCCGTCGTAAACTATAGGATGACGGTTGTTGTACTTTCCTTAACAATATAGTTCATAATCATATTATGCATGGTTACAAACCTTTATTAGCTATATGGTCAATAGACCTTTATTAAAACAAATAAATAAAAATTAGAGTCAAAATAAATAAATAAATAAAACGAAGTGTTATAACATAACGAAAACGGTGTGTAACTGTACTTAGACGGTGCCCACATGTACACAAAGGGTAGGACTTGGGGGGAGGGTGGAGGGAGGGGTAGGGTAGGGAGACCCAGTAGGGTCACGTGGTCGGGGCTCGTGGGACATAGTACGTAGTTTGGACCTGACTACTAAGTAAAGTGTACACTATTAAATGTCCAAAGTTGTAACTTTATTAAAATTTTACTCCTAGAAAGAGAAGTCTTGAACGGGTTAGTACCCCAAAGAACGTCGGTTACTGTACCAAAACGGAGAGAGTATAAGGAGTGTAAGGATTCTGTAGAAACGGACTGTCTTGTACTTATCTTATATATAAAAGAGATGATGATCCCTCTTACTGGAATTTGTCAATCGTGAAATCACTGTATGTGTTATCGGGATATTTCTTTTATAAAGTGTACAAATTATTTTCATCATTTTCTGTATTTTACAAGAAAAGTCAGAGAATTTGTGAAACTTTCACTTTCACTTCAGACAGTCAGTGCAGGTTGAGAAACGCTGCGGTACCTGATATCGGACGATCCGAGGAGACAGGTACCCTAATAGGTCCGTTATCATGACCTCACCTGACGGTAAAGGAAGAGGTCCCCTAGATAGAAATATAAACAGATAGTATATATAGATAATAGATGATATAGTTAATCAGTAGACAGACATAAGTA
This sequence comes from Capra ibex, assembly GCA_006410555.1. Lineage (NCBI taxonomy): Eukaryota > Metazoa > Chordata > Mammalia > Artiodactyla > Bovidae > Capra > Capra ibex. The sequence goes on along the minus strand of SJYO01037955.1, from coordinate 50,570,419 downwards.
GTAGATGGATCATATATGACGTCAATTTATTTTGACTTTGTCTTTAAACTCTCGTTCATCTACCGAGGGATTTATATAGGTCACTTTGTTCATCCCCTTAATCTTAGGAACGTCAAGTAAGTTCCAACTAATACGAGAACCAATACTAAAATCTATTCTATTTATACATTTGTCCGGTTGTAAATGAGATATACGAATAAAAGTTACATAATTAACGGTTCTTATTCATAAAAAAAGGGGTTCTAAGTGTTACTACAGATATTAAACCCTGTGAAGAAAAAATAAAATAAATTCTAGGAAAGAAGTCCATCCCGAACGTCTTAACTTACGAAAAGTAAATTCACAAGTCAGGATCTGAGGGGGGTCTCGGATGATGTCTCGGACCATGACTATATTGTATTCTATCACAAGTCAAGCCAAGTCATCGAGTCAGCACAGGCTGAGAAACACTGGGGTACTTAACGTCGTGTGGTCCGGGGGGATACGTAGTGGTTGAGGGCCTCAAGTGAGTTTGAGTACAGGTAGTTAAGCCACTACGGTAGGTCGGTAGAGTAGGAGACAGTAGGGAAAGAGGAGGACGGGGGTTAGGGAGGGTCGTAGTCTCAGAAAAGGTTACTCAGTTGAGAAACGTACTCTACCGGTTTCATAACCTCAAAGTCGAAGTCGTAGTTAGGAAGGTTCCTTGTGAGTCCTAACTAGAGGAAATCCTACCTGACCAACCTAGAGGAACGTCAGGTTCCCTGAGAGTTCTCAGAAGAGGCTGTGGTGTCAAGTTTTCGTAGTTAAGGAGTCACGAGTCGAAAGAAGTGTCAGGTTGAGAGTGTAGGTATGTACTGGTGGACTTTTTGGTATCGGAACTGTTCTACCTGAAAACAACCGTTTCATTATAGAGACGAAAAATTATACGATACATCCGACCAGTATTGAAAGGAAAGTTCCTCATTCGTAGAAAATTAAAGTAACGACTGTGACATAGGTGACAAAGGGGTAGATAAAGGGTACTTCACTACCCTGGTCTACGGTACTAGAAGCAAAGTACTTACAACTCAAAATTTGGTTGAAAAAGTGAGAGGAGAAAGTGAAAGTAGTTCTCCAAAAAATCAGGGAGAAGTGAAAGACGGTATTCCCACCACAGTAGACGTATAGACCCCAGTAACTATAAAGAGAGCCGTTAGAACTAAGGTCGAACACAAAGAAGGTCGGGTCGCAAAGAGTACTACATGAGACGTATCTTCAATTTATTCGTCCCACTGTTATATGTCGGAACTGTATGAGGAAAAAGATAAACCTTGGTCAGACAACAAGGAACAGGTCAAGACTGACAACGAAGGACTGGACTATCACAATCCATTAATCTTATCCTTTTTCCTCAGGTCTTACCACCACCGATTTTTCTGTTTCCCTCTTCGGGTGTTTTTATCTTGTTTACTTCCGGTGCCTGGTCTCATTCCTGGAGTTCATTTTGTTTCTCGTGAGGACCGATAGGGTTAATGTATCCCGTCCTAGTCCCCCTCCTCTTTTTGTATATTTTACCCCTCGGTTTTAACTCGGTCCCCGAAGAGAAAAGAAACCCAGAAAACCTAACCGTACGAAAGTACGGAGTTCCTACATAAAAAGAAATACGAGATTCATTTTGACTCGACATTGTGACCATGTAGGGTCCTTTAATGTGTCCCGACATTGTGACCAGGTAGGTTCCCGACATTATAACCAGACAGGTATCGAAGTTTAAAAACAACACTACTCTGTCTTGGCTCCATTAATGTTTGAGGGGGTTGTTATCGTAAACCTTTAATCATTATTCATCTCGGACCCTTCCTTTTTATATGTTCAAGAAGGGGCTTAGTATAGAGAGGTAATAATGTTAGTGGTATGTGAGTTTACGAGAAATAATAAAGATGTGTTATTACTTATTGGTACCGGTTTCCAAATATGAAACACTGTAAGGGATGTTGTGGAACTTTAAGAAAGTCAATAAATAGAAATTAGTAAGAACGAGTACTATTAAGAGAACAGAGGAATCAAACTGAAGATTGAAAAGAAACAAGAGAAACAAACTTAAACGGACACATAGAAATGAACGGAGAATAAAGTTGGATATAATTCAAGTAACGTTTATAAGACAATACGATTTGATGTATGATAAAAAAACGTAAATAAACAATCCTTACATTTAAATACTTGCGATACCTTTTGTTATACCTCCAAGGAGTTTCGTATGTTTAGGATGTTGTACTAAGTGATTATGGTAAAGACCCATATATAGGTTTCCTTTACTTTAGTCCTAGAGTTTCTATATAAATGTGAAACGCAAGTAACGTCGTAATAAGTGTTTTCGGTTCTACACGATATTGATAAATTAATTTCCAAAACATTCAAAGGTCACCATCCAGACAAAGGACATAGACTTAAAGTTTATGAGACGGACTATCAGGGGAGGGACAAAAGACGTAAGGGAATCAACTCAGAGGTTAAAAAACAAACATAAGGAAAGTTTATTTATTTATTTGATTCTAGACTTAAATGTCTTGTTTTAAAGTCTTTACGTTAGAAATAATTGTGGCGTTACCCTAGATTTGTGACCGTCCAGTACACTGAACCCGTTTTCTGGAAAGAAACCAGACTACCAATAGAAAGTCGAAGTTTTTGTCTTTCTAAAGTCGAACTGCTAGTACAAGAATCACAAAACCAAGTATTTAGGGATCGTGTGTACTATAAAACTTTCAAACACCTGTACTCCAATAATAGATAGTTTGAACTTGGTGGTTAGAGAAGTAATAGGTGGGGAAAGACTGGACCAGTAAGTCCTAAAGAAGTCTAGGTACTTTACTTTTAACACCTGTTTGGGGGAGCCACCTTAGGTCTCTTTCTGGTATCGAAGTGACTGTGGATCTACGGGTCCAGAGACATTGGTGAACCGAGATCCTTAGATTGCAGTGCACCAACGGTCTTTTCCTCTGTCGCCTCGTCTTACACACGAAGTATAAGGGGTTTAAGGGAGATAAAGGTACAGTAAAGACGGGTTGTGAGTCAGTGGATACTCACTGGAGTGAGTGTCTGAGATACGTAGAAAGAGGAAATTGAACTAAATCTAGGATATACCTAAAAACTTTCTAAGTACGGAAATCTTACTTGAAATAATAAAATTACGATTTTTAAAATTGAATAGGGATTTATGTACATTTTCTTTTTTCAGGTTATTTATACTGTTATGACAAGAATTAGTCTAAGTATAAAAGAAAACTTTATAGAAGTTTACTTGTGAAATTAAAGGATCTACATCTTGAAGATCTATCTTCTATTTATAACGACCCTTTTTCTGAGTCATAAAATAGTAGACTTTGAGATAATAGAAATATACTCAACCCTTTCTCCCTTTTAAGTTTATCGATAAAAATTCACTTAAATGATATTAAATGAAAGTTTGAAATCATCCGTTTCTAATTAATACATTACTTACTACTACGTCAGATTTAGAAGGACACAAGAGGGAATTATATCTTATAAAATTACATGGTTAGAGAACAGTTCGTCTGAGTTCTGTACATACCAGAGAGTTTACCACTAAGAGTAGAGTATGTCAATTGTACGTGTGGGTTTGTGTGTGTGTGTGTTTTCACCTTTGTCATAAAGGTTTTTTATGAACCTGTGTGAGAGTAAATGTACAAATGAATATACTTGATTTATCGGTAAAGAGGTTTCTTCTGTATGTCTACCGATTATTTGTATACTTTTCTACGAGTTGTAGTAAGTAATAGTCTCTTTACGTTTAGTTTCGGTGTTACTCCATGGTAAAGTACGGTCAGTCTTACCGACGTTAGGTTTTCAGATGTTCGTTATTTACAACCTCTTCCACGTCTCTTTTCCCTTGGGAGAATGTGACAACCACCCTTACGTTTGATCATGTTGGTGATACCTCTTGTCACACCTCTAAGGAATTTTTTGACCTTTATCTTGACGGAAAATTGGGTCGTCAGGGTGACGACCCGTATGTGTGGCTCCTTTGGTCTTAACTTTCTCTGTGTACATGGGGTTACAAGTAACGTCGTGACAAATATTATCGGTCCTGTACCTTTGTTGGATCTACAGGTAGTCGTCTACTTACCTATTCTTTCGACACCATGTATATGTGTTACCTCATAATGAGTTGGAAATTTTTCTTATGTAAACTTAGGCAAGATTACTCCACCTACTTTGACCTCGACTAATATGTCTCACTTCATTCGGTCTTTCTTTTTGTGGTTATGTCATATGATTGTGTATATATACCTTAAATCCTTCTACCGTTACTGCTGGGACATACGTTCTGTCCTTTTTNATTACTATTGGGACATACGCTCTGTCGTTTTCTCTGTGTCTACATATCTTGTTAGAAAACCTGAGACACCCTCTCCCTCTCCCACCCTACTAAACCCTGTTACCGTAACTTCGTACATATTATAGCATATTCTTTGTTTAACGGTCAGGTCCAAACTACGTACTATGACCTACGGACCCCGACCACGTGACCCTACTGGATCTCCCTACCATACCCCTCCCTCCTCCCTCCCCCAAGTCCTACCCCTTGTGCACATGTGGGTACCGTCTAAGTACATAAGTACATACATACCGTTTTGGTTATGTTATAACATTTCGTTAATCGGAGGTTAATTTTATTTATTTAAATTTAAAATTTTTTTTACTTTCTTTTCTTTCTATTGAAGTTTGAGATTTTGGTTAGATACAAAAGGAGTATCAAACTTTAAAGACTCTATGTTTACTATAAATTTTAAAACCAAATTACAATAAATATTTTACAAGAAATCAGTAATTAAACTTGAAAGAGAAGGGGATAGGTGATCTCAAATTGGTAGAGATGTGTGAGAGGACAGAGAGTCAAGTCAAGTCAAGTCAAGTCAGTGAGTCAACACAAGTTTAGAGACGCTGGGGTACTTAGCGTCATACGGTCCGGAGGGACAGGTAGTGGCTGAAAGCCTCAAGTTGGTTTGAGTATGCGTGACCAGTACGGTAGGTCGGTAGAGTAGGAGACAACAGGGGAAGAGGAGGACGGGGGTTAGGGAGGGTCGTAATACCAGAAAAGGTTACTCAGTTGAGAAGTGTACTCCACCGGTTTCATAACCTCAAAATCGAAGTCTAGTCAGGAAGGTTCCTTGTGGGTCATGACCAGAGGAAATCTTACCTGACCAACCTAGAAGAACGTCAAGTTCCCTGACAGTTCTCAGAAGAGGTTGTGGTGTCAAGTTTCCGTAGTTAAGAAGCCGTGGGTCGAAAGAAGTGTCAGGTTGAGAGTGTAGGTATGTACTGGTGACCTTTTTGGTATCGGAACTGATCTACCTGGAAACAACCGTTTCATTGTAGAGACAAAAAATTACACGATAGATCCAGGACAGAGATGATAAGAAATTTTATAGTTCTCTTAAATTTTCTAGTTAAGAAAAAAATATATATCCAATTATCTAGAAAAATTTTATTTTAATTATTTATACTAATATGAATTATATTAAATCAATGTTTATAGTACTTACACTAGTAGACTCTTCCATTTGTTAAATATATAAAATATATTAGAGTAAAACGAGAAACAAGAAAATTATGAAACTCTATATGAACATATAATATTTTATATATATTATATATTATATTTAGTATATATATACTATTTTAAATTAATTTTGACTACAACGAAATAGAATCTCTCAATTAGTTTGTACGTCTGGTCAATAATAATCTTCCGTCTCAGTTTCTTCTTACTAAATACGGAAAACCTGATTTGGTACGAATTGATTTAAAACGTCGTCGATTTAAATTTAAATATGAACGTCTTCTATCAAACTCACTGTCTAGTTTGTCACTACACGGTTCGTCACTACGTAGTTTGTGTCTACGTGTTAGATATAAAGACGGTTATAACACAAGTGCCCCTGTAACGAATGTTTGATTCCACTTAGACCACTCATACAGTAAATACAACAATATCATTACGATAAATATTTATCTATTATTTATGGTCTTCATGTATCCTGAAGATCAGTCTCTTATAGAGTATACGTCACAGTTATTAAAAGATAAATAACTTTGAACGAATACTGTGTCACTTTATAAAATATAACTGTTTACAAAAAGAGGTTTCGTCTAAAATATGTAATAAAACTTTAAAAGAATTAGTTAAATTGTTGTAACGAGTTTGACTAAAGACGAAAAATCTAGACTTACAACCTTTTGAATGAAAATTAAAATCATTATGGTGGAGGGATAAGTTTTTACTTTATGGTCTACGTTAAAACCTGTACTTTACAAATTTACGCTGCCTTTCCGTGTTTCACTATAAGGGTACTTTCCGGGGTCACCCTTTTATTGTCGTCTTTGCTTGACGTTAAAACTGAGATCAATTCGAGGTCTACATAGTAAGGTGTTCGTCTTACTATAACATTTTGAGATATAAGATTCTTGGGTTTCTATTCGGACCCATTTTTATATAAAGTCACATGTCGATAATGATGTTGTTCTACTGGAAAGACTTTTACTCAAACTGATGAGATGAGACCCCTTCAGGACAACGAATCAAAGAAATATTACTCGTTTTTAGAAGTTCACGTACATTGCCTCTTACGGTATCACATAGTCTACGTATAATTAAAGAGTCCAATGAACTCTGACCGACGACGGACCGAGAAGTATTTTACCGAGGTAAAGTAGAATTTTGTATTAGAGACCCGAAGAGAAAACTGAGACGGAACGTTACATTTCCTATGAGTAAACTCGGGACCAGACGTTTCTAGGGTGTACGACACCTTGTTGATTCGGGAGCACCGTGCTCATGACTCGGACACGAGATCTCGGACCCTCGACGTCGATGACTCGGTACACGGTATTGAAGACTTCGGGCACAACGGATTGTGGGTACGGGTCGTTCTTCTCTTCTTTGACGTCACTCTTCTGTCGGGTAGTGTTGGTCTATCGTCGGGACTGAGCCGTGTTGGTCTCTTTTCAGGGTTATCGAGGTTTCTGGGTCGTGTCGGTTCTTATTTATATTGCATTTATTATTATTATTATTAGAGAAACACTGGAAGTATCTTATTGTGTAGTGAAACTCAAAGTCACGATCTGAGAAATTTACGATACGCACGAATGATACGGGGAAGTCAGTACAGGGTGAGAAACGCTGAGATACCTGATACCGGGTGGTCCGAGGAGACAGGTACCCCAACAGGTCCGTTCTTATGACCTCACTCAATGGTAAGGGAGGAGGTTCTCTAGAAGGATTGGGTCCCTGACTTTTGTGTAAAGAACAGAGGACGTGACTGCATGCTCAAGAAATGATGATCGCAGTGTACCCTTCGGGATAGTCATTCAAGTCAACGGGTCAGTACAGACTGAGTAACGTTGGGGTACATGACGTCGTGTGATCCGGAGAGACAGGTAGTGGTTGAGGGTCTCAAATGAGTTTGAGTACAGGTAACACAGGCACTACGATAGGTTGGGTAGAGTAGGAGACAGTAGGGGAAGAGGAGGACGGAAGTTAGAAAGGGTCGTAGGACAAGAAAAGGTCACTCAGTTGAGAAACGTAGTCCACCGGTTTCATAACCTCAAAGTCGAAGTCGTAGTCAGGAAGGTTACTTATAAGTTCTAACTAAAGGAAATTCTACCTGACCATCCTAGAGGAACGACGGGTTCCCTGAGAGTTCTCAGAAGAGGTTGTGGTGTCAAGTTTTCATAGTTAAGAAGTCGTGAGTCGAAAGAAAGATCAGGTTGAGAGTGTAGATATGTATTGATGACCTTTTTGGTATCGAAACTGATCTGTCTGGAAACAACCGGTTCAGTCCAGAAACGATAAATTATTCATCCAACCAGTATTGAAAAGAGGTTCCTCGTTCGCAGAAAATTAAAGAACCGACGTCAGTGGTAGACGTGACTAAAACCTCGGGGGTTTTATTAGAGAGTGAGAAAGGTGGTAAAGGGGTAGATAAACGGTACTTCACTACCCTTGCCTACGGTACTAGAAGTAAAAGACTTACAACTCGAAATTCGGTCGAAAAAGTGAGAGAAGAAAGTGGATGTAGTTCTCAGAGAAATCAAGGAGAAACGAAAGACGGTATTCCCACTACAGTAGACGTATAGATTCCAATAACTATAATGAGGGTCGTTAGAACTAAGTTCGAACACGAAGTAGGTCGGGTCGTAATACGTACTACATGAGACTTAAATTCCACTTATTCGTCCCACTGTTATATGTCCGAACTGTAGAAAGGGATAAACCTTGGTCCGACAACAAGGTACAGGTCAAGATTGACAACGAAGAACTGGACGTATGTCTAAAGAACCCTCCGTCCAGGTCACCAGACCGTAAGGGTAGAGAAATTCTTAAAACTTTCCTTAGAGATATTTACGATGATCTTGTTATAACCCTTTACGAAGAATTATTCTACCCGAAGATATTCCTGTTAAAGTCACTCTTTGTCCTCTTCGGAGAAGGTCACAGATACAACGACAACAAGTCGTCGAGTCACCACAGCTGAGACACTGGGGTACCTGACATCGTACGGTCCGAAGGATGGTTGACAGATGACCTCAACAACGAGTTTGAGTACAGGTTACTCAGTCACTAAGATAAATTTTTAGCATAGGAGACAGCAGGGGAACAGGTGGACGGAAGTGAGAAAGGGTTGTATTCCCAGAAAAGGTTACTCAGTCGAGAAGTGTAGTCATCAGGTTCCATCAGGTATGTGATTTAATTACGACAAGAACGAAAACCGGGTAAATATCACGTAACGGGTCCTTTCTTTGTCTCTTGTACTGTCAGAAGGGTTCCTATGGTTCTATGTGAGACTATCCGAACAGACGAGGTTTGAATGGTCTGACTAACCATATCCCATCCGAATCTACTACTTCAAAAAGTAGACGTCAAATAATGGAAAAAACATCCGGTAAACAAAGAACGAAGAAATAAAGTTGGAGAAGAAGGTATTTACTCCTACGGAGAGTTAATTTTCTTTCAGTCTTTTGTCTTCCATTACTCTAAAGGGGTGTCGTTAATCGACATTCTTTCACTTGGATAGGGATTTTGTCTTTAAACTCGTCTTAGTTTTACAACCAAATAAAAGACTTATAAATATAATACTCTTCTAAAACAAGGTCCGATGTTCTGTTTGAATCTACCATCATACATACACATAAAAATTATCCAATAGAGAGATATATACGTATATAGATACAGTCTCGGTTGACTCTACTCGGATTTTTCAAACAAAAATTTCATCTTTGAAACAGAGAAAGAGGTAAACGGAAAGAGTGAGTTCTATTCTTGTATAGCACCAAAAAAAACAAGAGTAATTTTATTTTAATATCTGTCTACTTATGTATCTAAGACAAAAACTCGAATGATATTAATGATTTCTTACATAGGATATGTATTAAAGTTTAGACGAAAATATCTATATAAATAATAAAATTACCTAGGTGTAATAATTTACGATGTTATACAAATTAGTCATCGGTTTAATTTTCATCTTAAGTTGGGTTGACAAGAATGATATATTATTCTCTTATTTCTAACAACTATACGGACTATTTACAATATCACTCCCTTCACACGTAATCTTTAAAACGTCTTAAACAATTTTAGTGTACTTACAATTAAGTACGATTTAATATTTGGAGTGTAGACCGGACTCTCCTTCCTTAATTTTAAATCTACTACTTAGTGTGACTCAACTCTTGATATACGTTGAAAATTTAAAAAATTTTAATTAGTCCGACTTGAAAGGAGGATATGAATGTCTTTCTCTCTTTATCCGGAAAGTCAAAATCTCCTTTTTCAAAATAAAAAAATGTAAGGTACAATGGAGTAATATATAATTCTATTTTAATTTTTATTTATTATAACTCGATACAAAAGAAACTTTTAATTATACCTGATACACAGTATATAGCCTCTTTCGTTATCGTGGGGTGAGGTCGTGAGAACGGACCTTTTAGGGTACCTGCCTCCTCGGACCACGTGACGTAAATATATGAATCAACTAATTTCTCTTACGTTCATTAAACTATATTTTATATTAATTTATTAACGGATCGATAACTTCTAACGTTAATCAGAAAGTTCAAGAGTCTCAATACCTAAAACAACGTCTATTGTTTCTTTTTGACCTTTTCATTCGTAAATTTTTAAGTCTCGATGTAGATTAGGTAACAATTAGTCGATTATAAGGATAAAACTCCACTTATCTTTTTACGGATCTCTAGAACAAAATAATACAGTACTTTTCTCACATTTTATTCCGAAACTAACTTGTCAAATCGTCGTCACTGAAATTCTATATACACATAAAATTAATAGAAGGACTCCTTCTTCTTGTACATACCCAGTTGGATCGAAAATAGTAGACAGATATTTTAACAATCTCCTTAAATGTCGATTCTAACTACACACCGTGGATTCTTACTCACACCTCCTGTTTCTCAAGTATTCAGTACGTTTCACATACTTTTAAAGAGGAGACGTGCCAGGACTGAATGACTACCTTCACCTTCAGGAAGTCTCCGACGGGGAAAGACACATAACCATTATATTACAATAGGGAAGGTCGTGTTCAAAGAATCCAACAAGACAGGTATCGTGAACAACTCGGTTACCTTTCACCATCTTAGGGTCCCTGCCGTCTCGGACCACCCGACGACAGATACCCCAGCGTGTCTTAGTCTGTACTGACTTCACTGAATCGTCGTCGTCGTCAGCGAGTCGACACAGACTTAGAAACCCTGGGGTACTTGAAATAGGACGGGTCCGAGGAGACCGGTACTTTAAGAGGTCCGTTCTTATGATGTCGTCCATTAGAAAGGGAAGAGGTCCCTTAGAAGGGTTGGGTCCCTAAGTTGGGCCCAGAGGACGTAACGTTCGTCTAAGAAATGTCAGACTCGGTGGTCCCTTCGGGGTGAGAGTTTGTGTAGTGGTCTACAAGTCTCCCTGATGAAACCAAATACCTTATCGGACCCTTATCGTAAGTGGGAAGCCTCACATATTTATAATTTACTATGAGACTGTACGGTTTTTAACAACGACAAATCAGTGATTCAGCACAGGATGAGAAAACACTGGGTAACTGAAAATGGGTGAGTCGAGGAGAGAGGTGCCCTAAAAGGTCCGTTTTTATGATCTCATAAAGGAAGAGGTCCCCTAGAAGGACTGGGTCCCTAGATTGGGTCCAGAAGACGTAACTGTCCGACCAAGAAATCACGACTCGGTCACTCCCTCGGGGTATAAAATTTTAAAAAACCGGTATGATGGTCATACATCCTAGAATCAAGGACTGATCCCTAGGTTGCACACGAGGAACGTAACCTTAACGTCTAAGAATTGGTGACTCTCCTTTCAGGGATAGTCGTGAGACTCAATGACGTTTTCCACAGTCCACGACTACCCCGTCTTTTATTTGACCGAAACCTAGACACATGTTCATGATCCTCTAATAGTACGTTCTCTACTACAGTACCATAGGACGTCACTAATTATGAGGTACATTGAGAAATGACGTTTTTGTTCAACGAACAGAACCTGGTAACGTCCCAGTTCAGGTGAAAGATAGAAGAGTCCGTGTCCTGAGAAGAGTAGTCAGACAGCCCCGACGATATTGTTTCACAGTCTCTTACCGTGAAATATTTGTTGTCTCCAAATAAAGGATGTCAACCCCTACGATTTAACAGGTTCTAGTACTTCAGTCGTACCAGTCCCCGACGATTTTCGGAAAGAGGAATAACGTATGAGGACTGAAGAGAAACACAGGACTGTGTCGACTTCTCGATTGTTCAATAGATTCGGAGGAAATATTCCCGTGATTGGGGTAAAAACCTCTTCAGTTACCATGGGGTGAGGTCATGAGAACGGACCCTTTAAGGTACCTATCTCCTCGGACCACCCGACGTTAGGTACCCCAGTGCTTCTCAGTCTGTACTGATTTGCTGAAGCGAAAGTTAAAAGTGAAAGGTGAAAGTACGTGACCTCTTCCTTTACTGTTGGGTGAGGTCACAAGAATGGATCTCTTAGGGTCCCTGCCCCCTCGGACCCCCTACGGCAAATACCCCAGCGCGTCTCAGCCTGTACTGACTTCACTGAATCGTCGTCGTCGTCGTCGTCGTTAGGGTAAGAACTCCCGAGGTGTGAGTACCAAATTGGTGGAAAGTTTTCGACGTAAAGTAAAATACATAAATAAACAAAATAAATAAAAATAAAAAAATTAAAAATAAAAATGAAATATAATGAAATGTTATGACATAACCAAAACGGTATATAGCTGTGTTTAGGTGGTACCTACATGTCCTCGAGGGTTTGTACTTGGGAGGAGGGTGGAGGGTGGGGTGTGGTAGGGAGACCTAGTAGGGGTACGTGGTCGGGGTTCGTAGGACATAGGACATAGCTTGTATCTGACCGCTAAGCAAAGAATGTACTATCATATGTACAAAGTTACGGTAAGAGGGTTTAGTAGGGTGGGAGAGGGAGAGGGAGTCTCAGGTTTTCAGACGAGATCTGTAGACACAGAGAAAACGACAGAGTGTATGTCCGAATAACAATGGTAGAAAGATTTAAGGTATATATACACAATCATATGACATAACCACAAAAAGAAAGACCGAATGAAGTGAGGCATATTAGTCGAGGTCAAAGTAGGTAGAGTAATCTTGACTAAGTTTACATAAGAAAAATTTCCGACTCATTATGAGGTAACACATATACATGGCGTCGAAAGAATAGGTAAGTAGACGACTACCTGTAGATCCAACAAAGGTACAGGACCGATAATATTTGTCACGACGCTACTTGTAACCCCATGTACACAGAGAAAGTTAAAACCAAAGGCACCACACATAAGGGTCGTCACCCTAACGACCCAGTATTCCGTCAAGATAAACGTAAAAAAAATTCCTTAGAGGTGTGACAAGAGGTATCACCGACATGATCAAACGTAAGGGTGGTTGTCACGTTCTCCCAAGGGAAAAGAGGTGTGGGAGAGGTCGTAAATTTCCGACGTAAAGTATTATAGTAGAGTCTCCAATTCTAAAGTTGTATACTTAAAATCTCCCTTTATTTGTACGTCTGATATTGTCTGAGAGGGGGAAAACTACTTGTAAAAGTTTTTCTAGAGGACAAAATCCCTAGTGTCAGACAATTTAAGGGAAAGAAGATGAAGGAGTTAGGTGAGATACCAAACGTGGTGTAGGTGTGTCAGGGAGATACAGATATGGAATAAATGGTTTTACAAAAAGAAGGAGGAGATAAGACTAACTCGAACTTCTAAACAATTTGGGTCAAGAGAGTAAAAACCACTAGAAGTTTTGTTTACTAAACAAGAAGAAAAGTACTTTCTTCTTTCCTAAAATTTTCGTGTATGTAAGACATTCAAACCCCCGTCATTTTCGAACTTAAGGAATATTCCTTCTTCATTTCTTGTTTATTCTTAGTAGTCAACTAGGAACGAAAAGACACTGTTAATTAAAATCCGTAATTACTGTTTTCCCTACAAAAGATCGTTGAAGGACCCATCAAAATTAAATAATAATTATTTGACTTTAAACCATCTATCTGTGGTCATGGAATGGTGAAGTCAAACGAATTCTTCGGGTACTTGGTACAGTTTTAAGGGTTCAGGGAATCGTCTACCCATATCAATCTTTCAACCTTAAAGACAACACACTTATCTCCTATAAACATTTGAAAAACAGAACTGTCACATAATTAGTGACACAAAACCAAAGTAATATTAAGCATAGAAATAATTGTGTCTCAACAAACGTATTGTGTAATATGTCATAGTCATTGTGAACTTCTATGACAGACAATACTTACCTATGTCGATTTCATTGTGTATTGAACGATAGTCATATTAATATCATTTTATAAAACCATTATAAATCCTTGTAATCTTTAGTAGAAATTATAAAGTACGGATATAATCAATTTTATAAAGTATATTTAGAAAATTATAAATTAAATTTATAATATATAAATTTATAAAATTACTTTAGAAATTCTTAAACATATTAAAGGATAGTCCTGGAGCCGACTTTGTAAAAATAAGTCGGACAAGAAATAAAGACGATTTAGGAAAACAAGACAGTCCATTTTTAACAAGGGGTACTTCAAGAAACACGAAGTTTTTATAACCTATTCAAACTGTCGAGAAAAGGTTATAAAGTAGAAAAGGTTGTTTTTACTTTAATCGTATCGACTGTTATTCCTTTTTTTTTGTATATTCGTATAGTAACAACTAACCTTAGATCTTGAACACTCTGTTACTGGACAAAGGATACGTTAATACAGTACCGGACTTTACGGAGTCTACAACGACAAGTCCGTTGTAGTTTCTTGTTACTGCTAGAGTACCAGACTTGAGGAAACACTTTACGTATTATAGTTACTATCGTACGTGGGGAGTTAATGAGTCACGACAAATAACTTTATCAAGTCTTCTCGATTTTTACCAACGGTTCTGATCTTTAGGTCTTTTTTTTTGTTTTTTGTTTTTTGAGACACTTACACGATCAACATAAAAAAACAAACACACAAATTGGACAACTCCGAAAGTGATAATCACCCGACAATTACCTCCATGGGCGTTTCCTATTTCATTTAGTCACTTTATCAGAGGTCAAGTGGTCCTTCTATCCATTAATAAAGACTAATAAACATTATTATTTATAAACATAAACATGTTAGTACCCAAAGATAGAAAGACGACGTAAAACTGGTAGTCCCATTTATATTCCTTGTAAAGTTAATATGTCTCAACGACGATTCAATGAAGTCAGCACAGTTTGAGACACACTGGGGTATCTGCCGTCGGGTGGTCCGAGGGGCAGGGACCCTAAGAGGTCCGTTCTTGTGACCTCACCCAACGGTAAAGGAAGAGGTTACACACTTTCATTTTTCACTTTCACTTTAGAGAGTCGACACAGGTTGGCAAGCCCTGGGGGACCTGACGTCGAGTGGTCCGAGGAGAAGCTTAATCAAGATTACTCTACCTACTTTGACGTCGGATAAAATGTCTCACTTCATTCGGTCTTTCATTTTGTACCCTAGAAGGTCCGTTCTCATGACCTCACCCAACGGTAACGGACTCAGTCGAAGATTTGGTTGACTGAATGAAAGATGAGAAGTTATATCACACGACCAAATGTAAATGATCTTTTTCTTTGTTATGTATATTGTATATTTTCTTTTATTGTATATTTATGAATTAAGAAAATCTTGTAGATTCTTAACCTTTCGTACAAAGTATTTTACATCTAGTGTGTATACATTTATAAAATAATATCTGGGGGCCCACGTGATTGCCCCTGGGGGTCACGTTATTTCCCCTGGGGGCCCACGTGATTGCCACTGGGGGCCCACGTGATTTCCCCTGGGCGCCCACGTGACTGCCCCTGGTGGCCCACGTGATTTNGGGCCCACGTGATTGCCCCTGGCGGCCCACGTGATTTCCTCTGGGGGCCCACGTGATTGCCCCTGGGGGCCCACGTGATTTCCCTGGGGGCCCACTTGATTGCCCCTGGGGCCCCACGTAATTTCCCTTTTGGGCCCAAGTGATTGCCCCTGGGGGCTCACGTGATTTCCCCTGGGGGCCCAGGTGATTGCCCCTGGGGCCCCACGTGATTGCGCCTGGGGGCCCACGTGATTTTCCCTGGGGGCTCACGTGATTGCCGCTGGGGTCCCAAGTGATTTTCCCAGGGACCCCACACAATGGCCCCCCTGGGGGACAACGTGATTGCACCTGGGCGCCCACGTGATTTTCACTGGCACCCCACTTGATTTTCCCTGGGGTACCACGTGATTTCCCCTGGGGACCCACGTGATTGCCCCTGGGGGACAACGTGATTTCCCCTGGGCCCACGTGATTTCCCCAGGTGGTCAACGTGATTGCCCCTGGGGCCCCTCGTGATTGCCCCTGGGGGCCCACGTGATTGCCCCTGGGGTCCCACATGATTTTCCCTGGGGGCCCACGTGATTTCCCCCGGGGGCCCACGTGATTTCCCCAGGTGGCCAACGGGATTGCCCCTAGGGCCCCACGTGATTGCCCCTGGGGCTCACGTGATTGCCCCTGGGGTCCCACATGATTTCCCCTGGGGGCCCACGTGATTGCCCCAGGTGGCCCACGTGATTTCCCCGGAGGGCCCACGTGATTTCCCATAGGGGCCCACGTGATTTCCCCAGGTGGCCCACGTGATTTCCCCCGGGGGCCCACGTGATTTCCCCCGGGGGCCCACGTGATTTCCCCCGGGGGCCCACGTGATTGCCCCCAACGGAGTTCCGACAGTTCCTGGGAAAGCAACGAGTCCTACCTTCCACCCTAAAGAGAGCTCTGTGGTGTCGTCTTTTCCAGTAGTCGATCGAACTCCCCTCTTAGAGGACCAAAAGAGCTCAAGGCCGCAACAAGGAGAGCTCAATGTTACCCCTGGAGTCCCTGGACGAACACCCCTGAAACCCTCCAGGTCAGAGGTGCGTTCAGCGCTCCCCGGGGAGTCCTAAGGAGACGTGAGCGACGGCCCTGGTTCCAGGAGTAGACCTCAACTCCGGCCTTTGAGTCCCAAGGAGAGGTCCCGGCTGTCCCTAGAGTCCCAAGGAGACCCCGCAGGTGTCCCCTCAGTCCGGAACAGAGAAAACCTCGGTACGTATAGTCGAGAGGAGAGCTCGGATTTTTGGCACAGTCCTAAGGACAGACCAACTTGTATCCCTAGCCACCGAAAGAGAGCTCGACGGTGTCCCGACAGTGGGGACGTTAGTACAAAACTCAGTCAGGAACCCCTTTAGTGACTCAGTGACGTCTCCCCAGTCCACACAGACCTCACGTGACCCTAAACCACCAGAGGACGTTACCACCGTGCTGGGGACCTCAAGGAGAGCTCGCAGTTCACCTCTGGCGGTGGACAACTCCACACTGCCATTACGGTCCTAAGGGAGGGACTACTTCGTCCCTTTGCCTGGGAGGAGAGGCCTACTCCTCCCTCTAGGCCCCCAGAAGAACTCAACACCGCCCTGTGAACTAAAAGGAGAGCTCACGTCTGTACCTACAGTCACTTGAAGAACTCAACGGAGTTCCCACAGTTCCTGGGAAAGCCCCGAGTCCTCTCTTCCACGCTAAAGAACTTTCTACGACGTCGTCTTTTTTTCGGAGTCGACCGCAACTCCCCTTTTAGAGGACCAAAAAGAGCTCAAAGCCGCCCCAAGGAGAGCTCAATGCTGCCCCTGAAGTCCCTGGGTGAACACCCCGGAGTCGCTCCAGGTCAGAGGTGGGTTTAGCGCTCCCCGGGGAGCCCTAAGGAGACGTCAGCGACGGGCCCGTCTCGAAGAGTAGACCTAAACTCAGACCTTGGAGTCTAAAGGAGAGGTTACGGCTGTACCTAAAGCCACAAGGAGACCCGTAGGCCTCCATTCAGTCCGGAGCAGAGTACACCTTGGTACGTTCAGGTGAGAGGAGAGCTGGGGCTTTTCGTCACAGTCACATGGACCGCCAAACTGGTATCCCTAGCCACCGAAAGAGAACTCCGTGGTGTCCCGACAGTGTGGACGGTAGCACAAAACTCAGCCAGTTGACCCACTGGCACCTCTGTCACGTCCCCTCAGTCCACACAGACCTCACGTGACTCTGTAGCCCCCAGAAAACTTTATAACCGTTCTGGGGACCTTAAGGAGAGCTCGTAGTTCACCTCTGTCGGAGGAGAACTCTACAGTGCCCTTACGACCCTAAGTGAGGGACTGTTTCGTCCCATTTCCTTGTAGGAGAGCCCTACTCCCCTACTTCTCCCTCTTGGTCCCGAGAAGGACTCAACACCGTCCTAGGAGCCACAAGGAGAGCTCACGTCTGTCCCTACAGTCCCTTGAAGAACTCAACGGAGTTCCCACATTCCTGAGAAAGCCCCGAGTCCTCCCCTCCACCCTAAAGAGAGCTATACGGCTTCGTCTTTTCTCGGAGTCGCGCACAACTCCACTTTTAGAGGACCAAAAAGAACACAACGTCGACCCAAGGAGAGCTCAATACTGTCCTGTAGTCGCTGGGCAAGTTCCCCGGAGTCCCTCCAGGTCAGAGGTACGTTCAGAGCTCCCCGGGGAGCCCTAACGAGACTTCAGCGACGGTCCCGGCTCCAGGAGTAGACCTCAACTCCGACCTTAGAGTCCCAAGGAGAAGTCCCGGCTGTACCTAGAGCCCCAAGGAGACCCCACAGGTGTCCCTTCAGTCCGGAGTAGAGCACATTTCGGTGCTTTCAGGCGAGAGGAGTACTCGACCTTTTCGTCACAGTCCGACGGACGGTCCAACAGGTTTCCCTAGCCACCGAAAGAGAGCTCCGTGGTGTCCCGACAGTGTGGACGGTAGCACAAAACTCAACCAGGAGCCCCACTGGCAGCTCAGTAACGTCCCCTCAGTCCACACAGACCTTGCGTGACCCTATAACCCCCAGAAAACTTTACCACCGTTCTCGCGACCTCAAGGAGAGCTCTCAGTTCACCTTTGCCGAAGGAGAACTCCACGTTGCCCTTGCGACCCTAAGGGAGGTGCTACTTCGTCCCTTTACCTGGGAGGAGAGCCCTACTCCTCCCTCTTGGCCCCGAGAAGGACTCAACACCGCCCTGGGAGCCACAAGGAGAGCTCACGTCTGCCCCTACAGCCCCTTTAAGAACTCAACGGAGTTCCCACAATTTCTGGGAAAGCCCCGAGTCCTCCCTTCCACCCTAAAAAGAGCTCTGAGAAGTCTCCTTTTCCCGGAGTCGGGAGAAACTCCCCTCTTAGAGGACCAAAAAGAGATCAACACCACCCCAAGGAGAGCACAATACTGCCTCTGGAGTCCCTGGGCGAGCACCCCGGAGTCCCTCCAGGTCAGAGGTGCGCTCATCGCTCCCCGGGGAGTCCTATGGAGACGTCAGCTACGACCCAGACTCCAGGAGTAGACCTCAAGTCCGGCCATTGTCCAAAGGAGAGGTCCCGACTGTACCTAGAGTCCCAAGTAGACCCCTCAGGTGTCCCCTCAGTCCGGAGCAGAGGACACCTCGGTACGTTCAGGTGAGAGGAGAGTTCGGTCTTTTTGTTACAGTCCGAAGGACAACCCAACTGGTGTCCCTAGCCACCGAAAGAGAGCTCCGGGTGTTCCGACAGTGTGGTCGGTAACATAAAACTCCGCCAGGAGTCAAACTGGCAGTTGAGTCACGTCACCTCAGTCCACAAAAACCTCACGTGACCCTGAAGTCCCCAACAAACTTTAACACCGTGCTGGGCACCTCAAAGAGAGATCGTAGTGCACCTCTGGCAGAGGAGAATTCCACGCTCCCCTTGCGACCCTAAGGGAGGAGTTGATTCGTCCCCTTTCCTTAGAGCAGAGCCCTACTTCCCTACTCCTCCCTCTTGCCCTCGAGAAGGACTCAAAACCGGCTTGGGAGCCACAAGAAGAGCCACGTCTACCCTTACAGCCACTTGAAATAAACGGAGTTCCCACAGTTCCTGGGAAAGCCTCGAGTCCTCCCTTCCACCCGAAAGAGAGCTCTGCGACATCACCTTTTCCCGGAGTCGAGCGCAACTCCCCTCTTAGAGGACCAAAAAGAGCTCAACGCCGCCCCAAGGAGAGATCTATACTACCCCTGAAGTCCCTAGGCGAGCACACCAGAGTCCCTTCAGGTCAAAGGTAAGGTCAGCGCTACCCGGGGAGCCATAAGGAGACGTCAGCGAAGACCCCGGTTACAGGGGTAGACCTCAACTCCGGTCTTGAAGTCCAAAGGAGAGGTCCCGGCTGTAGTTAGAGCCCCGAGGACACCCCGTAGGTGTCTCCTAAGTCCGGAGTAGAGGACACCTTGGTACGTTCAGGTGAGAGGAGAGCTAACCCTTTTCGTCACAATCCGAAGGACAGCACAACAGGTTTCCCTGTCCACCGAAAGAGAGCTCCGCGGTGTCCCGACAGTGTGGACGGTAGCACAAAACTCAGTCAGGAGCTCCACTGGCAGTCGGTCACGTCCCCTCAGTCGACACAGACCTCACGTGACCCTGTAACCCCCAGAAAACTTTCCTACCGTGCTGGGGACCTCAAGGAGAGCTCGTAGTTCACCTCTGTCGGAGGAGAAATCCACGTTACCCTTCAAGACCTAAAGGAGGGGTGGATTCGTCCCTTTACCTGGGAGGAGAGCCCTACTCCTGCCTCTTGGTCCCGAGAAGCACTCAACACCACCCTGGGAGCCACAAGGAGATCTCCCTTCTGCCCCTACAGTCTCTTGAAGAACTCAACGGAGTACCCACCGTTCCTGGGAAAGTGCCAAGTCCTCCTATCCACCCTAAAGAGAGCTCTACGAAGTCTCCTTTTCCCAGAGTCGACCGCAACTTCCCTCTTAGAGGACCAAGAAAGGGAGAACACCACCCCAAGGAGAGCTCAATACTGCCCCTGGAGTCCCTGGGCGAGAAAACGGAGTCCCTCCAGGTCAGAGGAGCGTTCAGCGTTCCTCGGGGAGCCCTAAGGAGATGTCAGCGACAGCCCCGGTACCAGGAGTAGACCTCAACTCCGGTCTTTGAGTCCCAAGGAGAGGTCACGGCTGTAACTAGAGCCCCCAGAAGACCCCGTAGGTGTCCCCTCAGTCCGGAACAGAGTACACCTCGGTACGTTCAGGCGAGAGGAGAGCTCGACCTTTTGGTCACAGTCCAAAGGACAGCGAAAGTGACATCCCTAGTCACCGAAAGAGAGCTCCTCGGTGAACCAACAGTGTAGACGGTAGCACAAAACTCAGCCAGGAGCCCCACTGACAGCTCAGTCACGTCCCCTGAGTCCACACAGATCACACGTGACCCTGTAGTCCGGGAAAACTTTACCACCGTGCTGGGGACCTCAAGGAGAGCTCCCAGTTCATCTCTGACGGAGGAGAATTCCACGTTGTCCTTGCAGCCCTAAAGGAAAGACTGTTTCGTCCCTTTGCTTGGGAGGAGAGCCCTACTCCTCCCTCTTGGCCACGAGAAGAACTCAACACGGTCCTGGGAGCCACAAGGAGATCACGTATGCCCATACAGCCCATTGAAGAACTCAACGGAGTTCCTACAGTTCCTGGGAATGCACCGAGTCCTCCCTTCCTTCTTAAAGAGAGCTCTGCGACGTCACCTTTTCCCGGTGTAGGGTGCAAATCCCCTCTTAGAGGAACAAGAAAACCTCAACGCTACCACAAGGAGAGCTCAATTCTACTCCTGGAGTCCCTGGGCGAACACCCCGGAGTCCCTCCAGGTCAGAGGTGCACTAAGCGATCTCCGGGTATCCCTAAGGAGACTTCAGGGACGGACCAGGCTCCAGGAATAGACATCAACTCAGGCCATGGAGTACAAAGGAGAGGTCCCGGCTGTACCTAGAGCCCCAAGGAGACCCCGCAGGTGTCCCCTCAGTCCCGGAGCAGAGCACACCTCGGTACGTTCAGGCGAGAGGTGATCTCGGTCTTTTCGTCACAGTCCGAAGGACAGCACAACTGGTATTCCTAGTCACCGAAAGAGAGCTCCGCGGTGTCCCGATAGTGTGGACGGGAGCACAAAACTCAACCAGGAGTCCCACTGGTAGTACAGTCACGTCCCCTCCGTCCACAAAGACCTAACATGACCCTGTAACCCTCAGAAAACTTTACCACCGTGCTGGGGACCTCAAGGAGAGCTCGTAGTTTACCTCTGGAGGAGAACTCCACACTGCCCTTGCGGTCCTAAGGGAGGGGTGACTTCGTCCCTTTTCCTGTGAGGTGAGGCCTACTCCTCCCTCTGGACACCGATAAGAACTCAACATAACCCTGGGAGCCACAATGAGAGCTCACGTCTGCCCCTACAGACCCTTGAAGAACTCAACGGAGTTCCCACAGTTCCTGGGAAAGAACCGAGTCCTCTCCTCCACCCTAAAGAGAACTCTGCGACGTCACAATCCCTAGTCACCGAAAAAGAGTTCTATGGTGTCCCGACAGTGTAGACAGTAGCACAAAACTCAGCCAGGAGCCCCACCGGCAGTTCAGTTACGTCCCCTTAGGTTACATAGACCTCACTTGACCCTGTAGTCCCAGAAAACCTCACCAACGTGCGGGAGACCTCAAGGAAAGCTGTAAGTTCACCATTGGTGGGGAAGAACACACTACCCTTGCGGCGATTAGGAAAGGGCTGCCTCGTCCCTTTCCCTGGAAGTAGAGTCTACTCCTCCATTTTTTCCCCGAGTTGCACTCAACACCGTCCTGGAAGTCACTAGGAGATCTCACCTCTGTCCTTACAGCCCCTTGTAGAACTCAACGTAGTTCCCACAGTTCCTGTGAAAACTCCGAGTTCTCAATACCACCCTAAAGAGAACTCTGCGACGTCACCTTTTCCCGGAGTAGAGCTCAACTCCCCACATAGAGAACCACAAAGAGCTCAACACCGTCATTTTAACGTCAAGGAGATCTCAATACTGCCCCTGGAGTCCCTGGGCGAGCACACCGGAGTCCTTTCAGGTCATAGGTACGCTCAACGTTCCCCGGAGAGTCCTAAGGAGAGTTCAGTCATAGCCCAGAATCCACGAGTAGATCTCGACTCCACCGTTGAAGTCCAAAGGAGAGGTCACAACTGTACCTAGAGCCGGTAGGATACCTCAAAGGTGTCCCCTCATTTCGGAGCAGAGCATTCCTGTGTACGTTCAAGCGAAAGACGAGCTAGACCTTTTCATCACGGTCCGAAAGACAGGTCAACTGTAGCCCTAGACACCGAAAGAGAGCTCCACGGTGTCCCGACAGTGTGCACGACAGCACAACACTTAGTTAGGAGTCACACTGTCAGCTCAGTCACGTCCCCTTAGTCCACATACCCCTCACCTGACCCTGTAGCCCCAGAAAACCTTAACACCTTGCTGGGGACCTCAAGGAGAGCTGAAAGTTCAACTCTGGTGGAGGAGAACTCCTCGCTGGTTTTGCGGTATTAAGGAAAGGGTTACTTTGTCCCTTTCCCTCGGAGTAGAGCTCTACTCCTCCCATTTTGCCTCGAGAAGAACTCAAACTCACCTGGGAGTCACAAGGAGAGCTCACCTCTGCCCATACAACCCCTTGAAGAACTCAACTGTGGGAGTTCCCATAGTTTCTGGGAAAGCTCCGAGTTCTCATTTTCACCTTAAAGAGAGCTCTACGGTGGTGCCTTTTACCGGAGTAGAGCGGAACTCCCCTCTTAGAGGATCGAAAAGAGCTTAACGAAGTCCTTTTAACCCCAAAGGGAGCTCAATGCTGCCCCTGGAGTCCCTGGGAGTGCACACCGGAGTCCTTGGGTCTCAGAGATACACTCAACGCTCCCCGGAGAGCCCTAAGGAGAGGTAAGCCACGAACCAGGATCCAGGAGTAGACCTCGACTCCGGCGTTTGAGTCAAAATGAGAGGTCACGACTGTAGCTAGAGTCCAAAGGATACCTCAAAGTTGTCTCCTCTATCCGAGCAGAGCACACCTCTGTACGTTCAGGTGAAAGGAGAACTAGACATTGTCATCAAAGTTCGAAGGAAAGCCCAACTGTATCCCTAGACACCGAAAGAGAGCTCCACGGTGTCCCGACAGTGTGCACGGTAGTACAAAAGTCAGCTATGAGCCCCACTGTCAACTTATTCACGGCCCCTTAGTCCACGAAGACCTCACCCAACCCTAATACCCCAGAAAACCTTACCACCGTGCTAGGGACCTCAAGGAGAACTGAAAGTTCAACTCTGGCGGAGGTGAACTCTACGCTACCTTACGAGGCTAAAGAAAGGGCTACATCGTCCCGTTCCCTGGGATAGAGTTTTACTCCTCCCTTTTTGCCCTGAGAAGAACTCAATACCGCCCTGGGAGCCACAAGGAGAGCTCACCTCTGCCCGTAAAGCCCTTTGAAGAACTCAACGTAGTTCGCACAGTTCCTGGGAAAGATCCGAGTTCTCCCTTCCACCCTAAAGAGAACTCTGTGACGTCACCTTTTCCCGGAGTAGAGTGAAACTCCCCTCTACCCCTGAACAAAAAGAGGTCAACACCGTCCTTTACACACCAAGGAGAGCTCAATACTGCCCCTGGAGTCCTTGGGTGAACACAATGGATTCCTTTCCGGTCAGAGGTACGCTCAAAACTTCGGGGAGAGCCCCAAGGAGACGAAAACCAGGACACAGAATCCAGGAGTAGACCTCGACTTCACCCTTGAAGTCACGACCCTCGGTCACACTCCTTGAGGTGCGTACCGTTTTCAGTACTCCTTCCTCCGAAGCCGTATACGTTTCCTCCCTAACTCAGAGTCCTATGGGGGACAAGTGCTCGTAGATGGGGGTTTTGGTCTCAGACGGACGAAATGACGAAATACGAGGGTTGATGTGGAGACTGAAATGCCACCCGTCAGGGGGTGTTGGAGATAGTCTCTTTATAAATTGAACGTCGTGGTCAGTTATTTTTAAGGACCCGTACTGTTCTCACAAAGTTGCATGTTTGAGGAGACTTCCAAGAGATCGGACGGACTCGTCCAAGCAGGCCGGTGTACACTAACAAATGTCGGAGGGTTGGCACTCTCCATACTCTACGAAATTTGAAAGATTTACGTCTAAGAAAACTCTTCAATCTTAAATAATCATATAACCCAACCACTCATTAATATGATCACTTCCGAAAAGTAAACAACCCGGTCATAAACGACGATTCAGAGGTATAAGGAGTGGAAATACGTGTAATTACTTATATTGATCGTATATTCTCTTTATTCATAATTGGAAACCATAATTAGTACAATTTGGAATCCGATTCATTCAAGGAAAGAGCTAACATTGGGTAACGTGGAAGTGGGATATCCTTACGTTGAAATAGACCATGGAAGTCTCCCACCGAAGACCAAATTCTTTTAAGTGGGGACCTTTTATCCAAAAGACCGACTGACTGGCAATAGTCTTTCTTTCCCAGTATTTTACAGTCGTCCGGAGTACCGGTCTTCTACTACATTTCGGTGGATTCTGGAAAACACATGTAAATATACTTCGTGGACTAAAACTATTTTCAGTCCAGACGACTGGGGCGCACTGAAACATAAGATAGAGATACATATTGTTTTTCACATATTCGTTTGGACTTTTTATTTCTTTTACCTGGTCAAGGACCTTTCTGACCAAGGGGGCACAGCAGAAAAGAGCAAGAGAAGAAAAGACCGACTTAAAGGTAGACCTCGCCCCTCCGAGTGGTACATATGAATGAACGGGACCGAAGATTCTGGGTACCCTCTCCCTCGGTTTTCACCCCACATGAGGCGATAAGTTCGTCCGCGGTCACCGGATACATTTACCAAGTTTAAGGAACAGAACCTCAAATAACCAAAAGGTGCATTTCGTTCAATAAGTCGGAGAAAAGAGGTGATCAAAAGGATGATGTGATAAGAAAAGTTTAGAGAGATATATAAAGTTAATTTATCTAAAAAGGATCCTACTTTTGAGGTAGAGAGGAAGATTAATGGGACCTAGGTGGCCCCGACCTGGGGCAGTGTAGTCCAAGGAGAGGGCACGACTGTACCTAGAGTTCCAAGGATACCTCAAAGTTGTCCCCTCAGTCCGGAGCAGAGCAGACCTCTGTACGTTCAGGGGAAAGGATAACTCGACACTGTCATCACAGTCCGAAGGACGGGTCAACTGTATCCTAGACGTCGAAAGAGAGTTCCACGGTGTCCCGACAGTGTGTACAGTAGCACAAAACTCAGCTATGAACCCCACTATTTGCTCCGTCACGTTCCCTTAGTTTACATAGACCTCACGCAACCCTGTAGACACAGAAAACCTTACCACCGTACTGGGAACCCAAGGAGATTTGAAAGTTCAACTCTAGCGGGGTAGGACTCCACGCTGCCCTTACGACCCTAAGGAAAGGGTTGCTTCGTCCTTTTCCCTAGGAGTAGAGTTCTACTCCTCCCTTTTTGCCCCGAGAAGAACTCAACACCACCCTACGAGACACAAGGTGAGGTCACGTCTGCCCATACAGCCCCTTGAAGAACTCAACGTAATTCCCACAGTTCCTGGGAAAGATCCGAGTTCTCCTTTCCACCCTAAAGAGAGCTCTACGAAGTCACCTTTTCCCGGAGTAGAGCATAACTCCCCTCTTAGAGGACCAAAACGAGCTCAACACCGTCCTTTGAACCCCAAGGAGAGCTCAATACCGTCCCTGGAGTCCCTTGGTGGAGCACAACGGAGTAATTTCAGGTCAGAGGTACACTCAACCCTCTCCTGAGAGCCCTAAGGAGAGGTCAGCCATGTCCCAGGATCTAGGAGTAGACCTTGACTCCGGCGTTGGAGTCCCAAGGAGATTTGACGACTGTACCTAGAGCTCCAAGGATACCTCAAAGGTGTCCCCACAGTCCGGAGTAGAGGTCACCTCTGAACGTTCAGACGACAGGAGAGGTCGACATTGTCATCACAGTCCGAAGGATAGTTCAACTGTATCCCTAACCACCGAAGAAGAGCTGCACGGTGTCCCGACATTGTGCACGGTAGTACAAAACTCAGTCAAGAGTCCAACTGTCATCTCAGTCAGGTCCCCTTAGTCCACATAGACTTCTCCTGACCCATTATCCCCAGAAAACCTTACCACCGTGTTAGGGACCTCAAGGAAGCTCAAAGTTCAACTCTGGCGGAGGAGAACTGTCCGCTGCCCTTGCGGCCCTAAGAAAAGGGCTTCTTCGTCCCTTTCCCTGGGAGTAGATCTCTACTCCTCCTTTTTCCCAAAGAAGAACTCAACACCGACTTAGTAGTCAAAAGGAGAGCTCACCTCTGCCCATACAGAAGTAACTATTTCCTTAGGACCTCAATGACAGTGAGGAGTTCTCCTCCGCCAGAGTTGAACTTTGAGCTTTCCTTGAGGTCCCCAGTACGGTGGTAAGGTTTTCTGAGGCTTCAAGGTCAGGTGAGGTCAATGTGGACTAAGGGGACGTGACTGACGTGACAGTGGGGTTCATAGCTGAGTGTTGTGCTACCGTGCAGACTGTCGGGACACCGTGGAGTTCTCTTTCGGTGTCTAGGGATACAGTTGAGCTGTCCTTCTGACTGTGATGACAATGTCGAGCTCTCCTTTCGTCTGAACGTACAGAGGTGTGCTCTGCTATGGTCTGAGTGGACAACTTCGTGGTATCCTTGGGTCTCTGGTACAGTCGTGACCTCTCCTTGGGACTCCAAGGCCCGAGTCGAGGTCTACTCCTGGATCTAGGACCGTGGTTGACCTCTCCTTAGGGCTCTCCGGGAAGCGTTAAGTGTACCTCTGACCTGAAAGCACTCCGTTGTGCTTGTACAGGGCCTACAGGGGCAGCATTGAGCTCTCCTTAGGGTATAAAGGACGTCGTTGAGTTCTTTGTGGTCTTCTAAGAGGGGAGTTGTGCTCTACTCCGGGAAAAGGTGACACCGTAGAGTTCTCTTTAGAGTGGAAGGGAGAATTAGAACTTTCCCAGGAACTGTGGGAACTACGTTGAGTTCTTCAAGGGGTTTTATGGGCAGAAGTTAACTCTC
Organism: Capra ibex; assembly: GCA_006410555.1. NCBI lineage: Eukaryota > Metazoa > Chordata > Mammalia > Artiodactyla > Bovidae > Capra > Capra ibex. The sequence continues at coordinate 50,542,951 of SJYO01037955.1, read as the reverse complement.
CTTGGGGCTTCCAGGACGGTGTTGAGTTCTTTTCGGGGCAAAAAGGTAGAAGTTGAACTCTATTTCAAGGTAAAGTGACGAAGAAACCCTTTCCTTAGGGCCGTAATGGTAGTGTGGAGTTCTCCTCCACTAGGGATGAACTTTCAGCTCTTTTTGAGGTCTCCAGCATGGTGGTAAGGTTTTCTGGGGCTACAAGGTTATGTGAGGTCTATGTGGACTAAGGGGTTGTTACTGAGCTGATAGTGGGGCTCATAAATGAGATTTATGCTATCGTGGATACTATCGGAAACTGTAGAGGTCTGTTTCGGTGTCTAGGGATTCAGTTGAGCTGTCCTTCGGACTGTGATGACAATGTCGAACTCTCCCTTCGCCTGAAAGTACAGAGGTGTGCTCTGATCCGGACTACGGGAAAACTTTGAGGTATCCTAGGGCTCTAGGTGCAGTTGTGACCTTTCCTTTGGACTCCAGGACCGGAGTCAAGGTCTACTTCTGGATCCTGGGCCGTGGCTGACCTCTCCTTAGGACTCTCCGGGGACGTTGAACGTACCTCTGACCTCAAAGGTCTCCGTTATACTAGCCCAGAGTCTCAAGGGACAGTATTGAGCTATCTTAGGGGTTCAAAGGACGGCGTTGAGATAATTTTAGTATTTTAAGAGGGGAGTCGCACTCTACTCCGGCAAAAAGCGTCACCGTAGACTTTTCTCTTTAACGTGGAAGGGAGAACTCGGAGCTTGTCCAGGAACTATGGGAACTACGTTGAGTTCTTCAAGGGACTTTATGGGCAGAGTTGATCTCTTTGTGGCTCACAGGGTGGTGTTGAGTTCTTCTCGGGACAAAAAGGGAGGAGTAGACCTCTACTGTAAGGTAAAGGGACGAAGCAGTCCTTTCCTTAGGGTCGTAAGGACAGCGTGGAGTTCACCTCCGCCAGAGTTGAACTTTGAGCTTTCCTTGAGAGCCCCCAACACGAGGTTAAGTTTTTCTGGGGTTACAGGGTTAGGTGAGGACTAATAGGACTAAGGAGATGTGACTGAGCTGACAGTGGGGTTTACAGTTGAGTTTTGTGTTACCCTCCACACTGTCGGGACACTGTGGAGCTCTCTTTCGGCGTCTAGGGATACAGTTGAGTCGATCTTTGGTCTTTGATGAAAACGTCAAGTTTTCCTTTCGCCTGAATGTACAGAGGTGTCCTCTACTCCGGACTTAGGGGACAACTTTGAGGTATCCTTGGGACTCTAGGTAAAGTCGGGACCTCTCCTCGGGACACCAAACCGGAGTTGAGCTCTATTCCTGGATCCGGCGCCGTCTTCTAGGACTCTCGGGAGAGCGTTGAGCGAACCTCTGAACTGAAAGGACTCCGTTGTGCTCGGCCAGGGACTCCCGGTACACTATTTACTCTCCTTGGGGTAAAAAGGACGGTGTTGATGTCTCTTTCGTCCTCTAAGAGGGGAGTTACGTTCTACTCCGGGGAAACGGGACGCCACAGACCTCTCCTTAGAGTGGATGGGAGGACTCGGAGCTTCACCAGGAACTGTGAGAACTACGTTAAGTTCTTCAAGGGGGTGTATGGGAGGGAGTGACCTCTCATTGTGAATCCCAGGACGGTGTTGACTTCTTCTCGGGACCAAAGGGAGAAGTAGAGCTCTATTCCCAGGTAAAGGGTCGAAGCATCCCTTTCCTTAGTGTCGTAAGGGTAGCGTGAAGTTCGTCTCCGTGAGAGTTGAACGTTGAGCTCTCCTTGAGGTCGCCTAAAGGGTGTTAAGTTTTTCTGGGAACCCCCCCAGGATTCTACCGTCTCCTTATCCTGCCCCTCTGGTGAAAAAGGGAGTTTTTAAGTAGTTTTCTTTTAAAGTTGTGACTCATTTAAGGTTTTTTGTTGAAGACTTACGACCGTCTCGTGTGGTCCGTGGGTCTTTTCGTCTGGTAACAGAAGTTTTTGTCCATCCTTTTTTATATTCTCTGTTTCCTCCATCCCTCCCTCGAGGCAGGAACCTTACCTTAGAATTCTTCTCTCCAAAGGTTTGAGGTCCTTTGTGAGAGTGACGGTTCAGACATCTCTCGGAACCTTCGTGTCTCCGGTTGTATTGTCCTTTCTTTTTATTTATTTATTTATTAATTTTGGTTGTCTAATGTTCGGGTTGTTATTGAGGGGGTCACCTCTTCGTCGCGTCTGTGGACGTAGTCGGTGATCGTTCACCCCGGACCCGTCCCTCCGCACCCTCCGTGTCCGACGTCACGAAACATTCTAAACCCGACCTTACGGGGTACGTATTGGTCTCGCTTGATTGAACCCGATCGTTTGGTCTGACATCCTATCGATGGTGCGCTTTTCGAGTTTGGATTCTGTGACGATTCTGACGTGTGTCTTGTTTCCTGTCTTGTCTTTATCGGCCGACGGGGAGACCACTGTCCGTCGGTCTCGGTATTCCCGACCCTCCCCCGTTAGTGTCAGGTTCTCTCCGTAATAGATGGTTTTACGTTCGTCCGAAGAAACGATTGATTCTGAAGACCCCAAGACCTGTCAGTAGTAAGCGGACTCTTCCCTGTGGTCGCTATGTGGGTCTTTTAATTCGTCGTCTCTCCCCTTTCCGGTATTCAGCGTCGTTGACACGAGTGTTTTGTGGGCTCGATGAGCCAGGACCCTTCCCGTGTTTTGTGTCCGGGTTGGTTTAGACGTGGAGACTCCCGATGGACTTGTGGTTCGGACTCGCCGAATCTGACCCCTCCACGTACGTCGGATCCCGGCCGGAGACTACCAAGGGACGTCTCGTTACATCTCGGACTCGTCACCCACGGTACTCGTCCCCGTCCGGGTCGCCCCGACTCTGTGACGTGCGTGTGTTGTCACAATAAACAAACGTCGTAGGGAGGGAGGGGTGTCGTGTTGACTTGTTCACTCGGATTTTTTTTTTTTTCAGAGGTGGTGACAGTGGGGACACAGTACCGTCTTTAGTCTGTGACTTCTCTGGTTTTTTGTCTTCTTCTATTTGTCTCCCTTGGCGGAACCTTCACTGGGGTGTACCGGGTGTTGTGGTCTCTTTCCCGTCCTATACAGAAATTATAAAAATGTTAGTAAGAACAACAACAACAACAACTATAACAACACACTAACAAAAAAAGAAAAGAAAAAGAAGAAAAAAATTGGAAAATTTTTAAATTCAGGAGATAAAGAAGAAATTAAAAATAAAAATATTGGATGATAATGAAAAGTTTTTTTTGTGGTGTAAAAAAATAAAAAAAATAAAAAAAATTAAAATTTTAGAAATTAAGAACGTACGTAAGGGTTTGTACTTGGGGGGAGGTGGAGGGAGGGGTATTGTAGAGACACCCAGTAGGGGTACGTGGTTGGGGTTCGTACGACATAGGACGCAGTCTGTATCTGACCGCTAAGTTAAGAATGTACTATCATATGTACAATCTTACGGTAAGAGGGTTTAGTAGGGTGGGAGAGGGAGAGGGAGACTCAGGTTTTCAGGCAATATGTGTAGACATTTGTGGGGTAAAAACTTCGTTTTCGACATATATCAGAAAACACCAACAGAAACAAAATATTATTAAGGATACCGAAAAAAAGAAAAAAAAAAGAAGAGGAAGCAGAAAAGNNCTTGGCGGAACCTTCACTGGGGTGTACCGGGTGTTGTGGTCTCTTTCCCGTCCTATACAGAAATTATAAAAATGTTAGTAAGAACAACAACAACTATAACAACACACTAACAAAAAAAGAAAAGAAAAAGAAGAAAAAATTGGAAAATTTTTAAATTCAGGAGATAAAGAAGAAATTAAAAATAAAAATATTGGATGATAATGAAAAGTTTTTTTTTGTGGTGTAAAAAAATAAAAAAAATAAAAAAAATTAAAACTTTAGAAATTAAGAACGTACGTAAGGGTTTGTACTTGGGGGGAGGTGGAGGGAGGGGTATTGTAGAGACACCCAGTAGGGGTACGTGGTCGGGGTTCGTACGACATAGGACGCAGTCTGTATCTGACCGCTAAGTTAAGAATGTACTATCATATGTACAATCTTACGGTAAGAGGGTTTAGTAGGGTGGGAGAGGGAGAGGGAGACTCAGGTTTTCAGGCAATATGTGTAAACTTTTGTGGGGTAAAAACTTCGTTTTCGACATATATCAGAAAACACCAACAGAAACAAAATATTATTAAGGATACCGAAAAAAAGAAAAGAAAAGAAGAGGAAGCAGAAAAGAAATTATAACATAAAAACTTTTAGGTTGTAGATGCGATCTAAAAATTAGAAAGAAAAAAATAAACAGTCAAAACATGTAAATTTTTGGATTGTAAGTCATGAGTTAAAATGGACTCTCGCTCTAATGACCGAACTGGTGAGAGAGGAGGAAACCTGAGAGGAAAGGGAGGTGGTCCAGCGGAGACAGAGGAAGGAGGGGAAAGAGAAGAGATGGGTTGAGACACTTAGAGATACACAAGGTCTACCACCTCTTGTGAATCCCTTGACCAATGACCGACCTAGACAGAGAGAGGAAAAGTAAAGGGAGAAAATAGGAGGACCGGTGAAGACAGATGAAGGAAGAAGAGGAGAAGGGACATGCGGAGACACTTGTGGAGACTCGTCTGGTCTGACACCTCACGTGTATTCCTTCACTTATGTGTGATCGAACGAGAGAGGAGAAAACTAGGGTGGAGTAGAGTAAGGTCAGTGGAGATTGATGGGGGAGGGAGAAGAGAAGAGGTACAATGAGTCACTTGGAGAGACCCACAGGGAGTTAAACCTCTTTGAAAAGTAGATATTGGATCTACAAAATAGTAGTCACGACATATGTACCTCTTCAGAACTCCGATGACATTTTTTATTTTGACTTTTGGTCTTAGTCCTCCGAATTCAGGTTTAGGACTCTTGTAGTCTCTTAGGACTTAGGTTCCTTGTAATTAGCTATCCTCGAGTAGTTTGTGGAGGTATGAATGTGACTTTGGTTCGTGATAGCTTCCCGGTTGTTCAAGGTCTCGTTCTGTATGGTGTGTTTCAGAGGTCGTTGTGTCCTTGTGTACGGACTCGAAGTTATATGTCCGTCGAGTTTCAATGAGGTTTTGGTAAGCGGAGAGTATTGAGTAATGACCAGTGAAGTAACGTGAGGTCTCTCTTCTTTAGGTAGAGGTGGGTGGTCTTGAGGTTGTGTTCGGAGGGATTGGTTCTTTGGAACTGTTCGGTGACTATGTTGGGGTGGGTGTCACTCCTTTGAGGTGTTATTTCTCTTGAAGTGTTTAAGGGTCTTATATCTTTCCGGAGGTTTTGCGTCATTATTTTGGTTCTACTTCTCTGTCTCCTTATAGGTTGTCCATTTCCTTGTCCTCTTTACGGGTGGTTTGGTTTGTTTTCTCCTTCTTTCTCCCTTAGATGGACTCTTTCTTAAGACTTATAACTATCACTTTTACTAGGTTTTGGAACTTTCTTTTTGCCTTAGTGTCTATTTATCGGACCTCTGTTCCTAACTCTTCTACGTTCTTTCCAAATTGTCCCTGGATCTTCTTTAGTTTTTCTCAGTTATATATTACTTATTACGTTATTTACTCTAGTCTTTGTGAGACCTCCGTTGTTTATCATCTTATTGCTTCCGTCTTCTATCCTAATTGCTTTATCTTTTATCTTACCATCTTTATTTACTTAGTCTCTCCTTTTTTTCTTTTTGTTTAATTTTATTTAATCCTGTTAGAGTCTCTGTGGGTCCTGTTATACTTTGTGAGGTTATAAGCTTAATATCCTCAGGGTCTTCTTTTTCTGTTTTTCTTTCTGGTACTCTTTTATGAACTCCTCTATTATCAACTTTTGAAGTGATTTACCCCTTCCTTTATTAGTGGGTTCAGGTTCTTTGGGTCTCTCAAGGTTTATCCTATTTGGGTTCCACTTTGTGAGGTTCTGTGTATAATTAACTTAATTGTTTCTAGTTTGTGTTTCTTGTTTATAATTTTCGTCGTTCTCTTTTTGTTGTTTATTGTGTGTTTCCCTAAGGGTCTTCCTATTTACGTCTAGAAAGTTATCTTTGAGAAGTCCGGTCCTCCCTAACCGTTCTGTATGAATTTCACTACTTTCTTTTATTGGATGGCGGGTCTAATGACATGGGTGGTTCCTAGAGTAAGTTTATGTTTCCTCTTTACTTTTCGAAATGTCTGTTCGTTTTCGACTCTCTTAATTCGTGGTGGTTTGGTCGAGAGGTTGTTTACGATTTCCTATAAGAGATCTGTCCTTTGTTTTTTTCCCACATATTTGGGTTTAGGTTTTGTCATTTAATTATCGTTGCCCTAGTATAAATAGTCATTAATGGAATTTGCATTTACCCAACTTACGGGGTTGGTTTTCCGTTTCTGACCGACTTACCTATGTTTTTGTTCTAGGGATATATACGACGGATGTTCTCTGGGTGGAGTTTTGTTCCCTGTGTATGTCTGACTTTCACTTCCCGACCTTTTTCTATAAGGTGCGTTTATCTCTGGTTTTCTTTCGTCCTCATCGTTATGAGTATAGTCTACTTTATGTGAAATTTTGTTTCCGACACTTTTCTCTGTTTCTTCCGGTGATGTATTACTAGTTTCCTAGTTAGGTTCTTCTTCTATATTGTTAATATTTATATATAAGTAGGTTGTATCCTCGTGGCGTAATACATTCTGTTTATGATGGTTCATACTTTCCCTTTTAATTCTCATTGTGTTATTATCACCCTCTGCAATTATGGGGTGAGTGTGGATACCTGTCTAGCTGATTTGTCTTTTAATTGTTTCTTTGCGTTTAAAATTTACTATGTTATCTGTTCAATCTGGATTAACTATGGATATCCTGTAAAGTGGGATTTTGTTACTTAAAGTGGAAAAAGAGTTCACACGTGCCTTGGAAGAGGTCCTATCTAGTGTAGGACCCGGTATTTAGATTGGAACTATTTAAATTTTTTAACTTTAGAAAGGTTCGTAGAAAAAGACTGGTATTATGTAATTGTAATCTGGAGTTAATGTCCTCTTTTTTATAATTTTTAAGGTTGTATACCTCCGACTTGTTGTACGAGACTTATTGGTTGTTTAGTGTTTTCTTTAGTTTTTTCTTTAGTTTTATACGTATCTTTGTTTGCTTTTACTTTTGTGTTGGGTTTTAACACCCTGTGATATTTTCGTCACAATTCTCCTTTCAAGTATCGTTATGTCCGTATGGAGTCCTTTGTTTGTTTGTTTTTTTTTCAGTTTATTTATTGGATTGAGATGTGGATTTCGTTGATCTTTTACTTCTTTACCCGTTGGATCTCAATCATCTTCCTTTCTTTAGAATTTTTAATCCCGTCTTTATTTACGTTTTCTTTGTTTTCTCTGGTATCGTTTTTAGTTGTTTCGGTTATCGACCAAGAAACTTTCCTATTTCTTTTAACTGTTTGGTAATCGCTCTGAGTGGTTCTTTGTTTCTCTCTTTTTAGTTTAGTTATTTTTATCTTTACTTTCACCTCTCTAGTGTTGTCTGTTGTGTCTTTATGTTTTCTAGTATTCTCTGATGATAGTCGTTAATATACGGTTATTTTACCTGTTGCACCTTCTTTACCTGTTTAAGAATCTTTTCATGTTGAAAGGTTTTGACTTGGGCCTTCTTTATCTTTTAAAATTCTCTGGGTAATGTTCGTATCTTTAACTTTGACATTAGTCTTTGGAAGGTCGTTTGTTTTCGGGTCTAAGTCTGCCGAAGTGTCGCCTTAAGATGGTTTTTAAAGCTCTTCCCGATTGTGGATAGGATGAGTTTGAGAAGGTCTTTCAACGTCTCCTTCCATTTGAAGTTTTGAGTAAGATACTCCGGTCGTAGTGGGATTATGGTTTTGGACTGTTTCTACGGTGTTTCTTTCTTTTGATGTCCGGTTATAGTGACTACTTGTATCTACGTTTTTAGGAGTTGTTTTAAGATCGTTAGTCTTACGTTGTTGTGTAATTTTTCTAGTATGTGGCACTGGTTCACCCGAAATAGGGTCCCTACGTTCCTAAGAAGTTATAGGCGTTTAGTTAGTTACGTTAAGTGGTGTAATTGTTTAACTTTTTATTTTCGGTATACTAGTAGAGTTATCTACGTCTCTTCCGGAAACTGTTATAAGTTGTAGGTAAATACTAATTTTGAGAGGTCTTTCGTCCTTATCTTCTTTGTATAGAGTCGCATTATTTTCGATATATACTGTTTGTGTGTCGTTTATAATAGGAGTTACCACTTTTTAACTTTCGTAAAGGGGATTTCAGTCCTTGTTCTGTTCCCACGGGTGAAAGTGACGATGATAAGTTGTATCAAGACCTTCAAACCCGGTGTCGTTAGTCTCGGCTTTTTCTTTATTGTCCTTAGGTTTAACCTTTTCTTCTTCATTTTGAGAGGGACAAGCGTCTACTGTACTAGGAGATGTATCTTTTGGGATTTCTGAGGTGGTCTTTTAATGATCTCGATTAGTTACTTATATCATTTCAACGTCCTATATTTTAGTTGTGTCTCTTTAGGAAACGTAAGCATATGTCATTAATACTCTTTCATTTTTTTCTTTAATTCCTATGTTAATGTAAGTGGTAACGTTTCTTTTCTTATTTTATGAATCCTTATATAGATGGATTTCTTTGTTTTCTGGATATATATCTTTTGATTTTGTGATTACTTTCTTTAGTTTCTCGTGTGATTATCTACCTCTTTATATGGTACAAGTACCTAGCCTTCTTAATTTTATCACTTTTACTCATATGATGGGTTTCGTTAGATGTCTAAGTTACGTTAAGGATAGTTCGATGGTCACCATACAAAGTGTTTTGATCTTGTTGATTAAAGTTCTAAACACAGCTTTATGTTTTTTGGAGCTTATCGGTTTCGTTAGAACTCTTTCTTCTTACCTTGACCTCCTTAGGTGAACGGACTGAAGTCCGAGATGATGGTTTGGTGGCAGTAGTCATGTCATACCATGACCGTGTTTCTGTCTTTATATCTAGTTACCTTGTTTTATCTTTCTGTTCTCTATTTAAGTGTGTGTGGATACCTGTGGAATAGAAGCTGTTTCCTCCGTTCTTATATGTTACCTCATTTCTGTTAGAGAAATTGTTCACCACGACCCTTTTGACCAGTTGGTGAACATTTTCTTACCTTGATCTAGTGAAAGATTGTGGTGTGTGTTTTTATTTGAGTTTTACCTAATTTGTAGATTTGTATTCTGGTCTTTGATATTTTGAGGATCTCCTCTTATCTCCGTTTTATGAGAGGCTGTATCTAGTGTCGTCCTAGGAGATACTAGGTGGAGGGTCTTAAGACCTTTATTTTCGTTTTTTTGTTTTTGTTTTTGTTTATCATAGATTAATTTTAATTTTCGAAGACGTGTTGTTCCTTTGATATTCGTTCCACTTTTCTGTCGGAAGACTTACCCTCTTTTAGTATCGTTTACTTTGTTGACTGTTTGTTGATTAGAGTTTTTATATGTTCGTTGGATATGTCGAGTTAAGGTCTTTTTATTTACTGGGTTAGTTTTTTACCCGGTTTCTAGATTTATCTGTAAAGTGGTTTCTTCTGTATACCTACCGATTGTTTGTGTACTTTTCTACGAGTGGTAGTGAGTAATAGGCTCTTTACGTTTAGTTCTGGTGTTACTCCATGGTAAAGTGTGGTCAGTCTTACCGACGTTAGGTTTTCAGACGTTCGTTATTTACGACCTCTCCCACACCTCTTTTTCCTTGGGAGAATGTGACAACCACCCTTACGCTTGATCATGTCGGTGATACCTCTTTTCACACCTCTAATGAGTTTTTTAACATTTATCTTTACGGCATACTGGGTCGTTATGGTGAAGACCCGTATGTGTGGCTCCTTTGGTCTTAACTTTCTCCGTGCACATGGGGTCACAAGTGACTTCGTGACAAATATGATCGGTCCTGTACCTTTGTTGGATCCACAGGTAGTCGTCTACTTACCTATTCTTTCGACACCATGTATATGTGTTACCTCATAATGAGTCGGTATTTTTCTTAAGTAAACTTAGTCAAGACTACTCTACCTACTTTGACCTCGGCTAATATGTCTCACTTCATTCGGTCTTTCTTTTTGTGGTTATGTCATATGATTGTGTATATATACCTTAAATCTTTCTACCGTTACTGCTGGGACATACGTTCTGTCGTTTTTCTGTGTCTACACATATTGCCTGAAAACCTGAGTCTCCCTCTCCCTTTCCCTCCCTACTAAACCCTCTTACCGTAACTTTGTACATATGATGGTACATTCTTAGTTTAGCGGTCAGATACAGACTGCGTCCTATGTCGTACGAACCCCGACCACGTACCCCTACTGGGTCTCTCCACAATACCTCACCCTCCCCCCAAGTACAAACCCTTCCGTACATTCTTAATTTCTAAAATTTTAATTTTTTTTATTTTTTATTATTATTAATACTTCGGAATTTTATTTTATCTTTTCACACCTCTAAGGAATTTTTTAACATTTATCTTTACGGAATACTGGGTCGGTAGGGTGACGACCCGTATATGTGGCTCCTTTGGTATTAACTTTCTCCGTATACATGGGGTTACAAGTAACTTCGTGACAAATATTATCGGTCCTGTACCTTTGTTGGATCTACAGGTTGTCGTCTACTTACCTATTCTTTCGACACCATGTATATGTGTCACCTCATAATGAGTCGGTAATTTTTCTTATGTAAACTTAATCAAGATTACTCTACCTACTTTGACCTCGGTTAATATGTCTCACTTCATTCGGTCTTTCTTTTTGTGGTTATGTCATATGATTGTGTACATATACCTTAAATCTTTCTACCATTCCTATTGGGACATACACTCTGTCGTTTTCTCTGTGTCTACATATTTTGCCTGAAAATCTGAGACTCCCTCTCCCTCTCCCACCCTACTAATCCCTCTTACGGTAACTTTGTACATATGATAGTACATTCTTTGTTTAGCGGTCAGATACAAGCTATGTCCTATACCCTACGAACCCCGACCACGTGCCCCTACTAGGTCTCTCTACTATACCCCACCCTCCATCCTTCCCCCGAGTCCTAACCTTGGGTATATGTAGGTACCGCCTAAGTTCAGTTAAATACCGTATTGGTTATGTCATAACGTTTTATATCATTTTTATTTATAATTTTTGTTTTTGTTTGTTTGTTTTTTTCTGGGACCACAGGGTTAGATGAGGTCTATGTTGACTATAGGGACGTAACTGAGCTGACAGTGGGGCTTTTAGTTGAGTTGTGTGCAACCGTACACACTGACGGGACACCGCGGAGCTCTCTTTGGTGTCTAGGGATATAGTTGAGTCTGCCTTGGACTGTGATGAAAATGTCGAGCTTTCCTTTCGCCTGAAGGTACGGAGCTGTGTTCTGCTCCGGACTGAGGAGAAAGTTTGAGGTATCCTTGGGACTCTAGGTGCAGTGGTGACCTCTCCTTAGAATCCCAGTCGGAGTTGTAATTTCTCCGGTATCCGGAGACGTGGCTGACCTCTCCTTAGGGCTCTCCGGGGAGCGTTGAACGTATCTCTGAACTAAAAGGACTCCTTTGTACTAGCCCTTGGATTGCAGAGGCAGCATTGAGGTCTCCTTGGGGTTCAAAGGACGGCATTGAGTTCTTTTTGGTCCTCTAAGAGGGGAGGTACGTTTTACTCCGGGAAAAGACGATGTCGTAGAGTTCTCTATAAGGTGGAAGGGAGAACTCGGAACTTTCACAGAAACTGTGGGAACTACGTTGAGTTCGTCAAAGGGATGTAGGGACAGAACTCTCCTTGGGGTTCACAGGGCGGTGTTGAGTTCTTCTCGGGACAAAAAGGGAGGAGTAGAACTGTACTCCCAGACGGAACTCGGACGTGTCCTCTAGGATGGGTATTGTTTCCAGTGGTCCTGCTCAGGAATGTCCATTTCAACTGAGTCATAAACACCCTAGGAGACCTAGAAGAACTCGTAGATGGGCTTTAGGTATTAGACGGACAGGATAAAAAGTAGTCGAGGAGACAATGGTTGTACCCCGACAGGGGCTGGTGGAAAGAGACTTCTTTTAATAGAATCTCGAGATCTAATATTCAGAGGACCCGTACATTAACCTCACAAAGTTAAGTTTGTAGAGACTATCGAAAGATTAAACGGACTGTCCAAATAGACCTGAAAAAGTTGATTCGTACACTAACAAATGTCGGAGGGTTGACGCTCTCCGTGTCCTTAGAATTTTGTAACACCCTTACATCTCGGAAAACTCCTCAATTTTTAGTAATCTTATCTTGACCAATTCCCAAAGTAACGACTCGGTTATTAACCCCGGTTCAAAAGTATAGAAAAAAAAATATCAACCATATAATTTTGTTGTTGTTGTTGTTGTTGTCCATCATCGGGGCCAACCGTAGTCGTTGTAAACTAGAAACTCAATTCATGAAACAACATTGATTGACGTGGAAACAAGATATCCTTACATTGAATTGAAATAATCATGAAACTCCCACTACGTCTAATTTCTGTTTTTGTGAAGTTCCTTTTTACTCAAAAAACCAACTAATTGTAAGTAGTTCCTTTTCTCTGTATTTTACAATTGTCCGGAGAACCGGTCTTCTATTACATTTGGTGGACTCTGGAAAACTTATGCCTTTTCATATGTCTTTCTTTCGGACCATAGCTATTCCCAGTCCTGACGACGGGGACGTACTGAGACTTAGAAGGTAATACATTTTGAATCCTATATATTCGAGGAAAACTTTTATTTCGATACCCAGAACGTGTTCGAACCGGAGGGCCACAACATGAAAGAAAGAGACATATGAAGAAAAAGTCCGACTAGGGAACCCTACGTCCCCAGGAGGCACAAGTGAAGAGACGGGTCCGAAGATTCTGGGTGCACTCTTCCTCGGGTTCCGTCTCGTGGGAGGTGATAAGTTCGCCCGCGGCCACCGGATCCACTTGCCATATTTAAGGAACAGAACCCTGAAATAACCGAAAGATACATTTGGTTCCTTATAGTCGGAGACAAGAGAGGAGATAAGAGAATTGACGTTTAAGAAAGCAATAGAGAGAGACATAGATATATAGAGAGAACGGAGTGGCAGGTACGAAGCCTATGGGACCTAGGTTGACCCCGACCTGGGGCCATTCCCAGGTAAAGGGACGAACCAGCCCTTTCCTTAGGGCCGCAAGGTCAGCGCTGAGTTCTATTCCTTCAGAGTTGCACTTTGAGCTCTCCTTGAGGTCCCCAGCACGGTGTTAAGTTTTTCTGGGGCTTCCGGGTTAGGCGAGGTCTATATAAACTAAGGGGACGTGACTGCGCTGTCAGGGGGACTGTTAACTGATTTTGTTTCAACCGTCCTCAATGTCGGGACCCGTGGAGTTCTCTTTCGGTGTCTAGGGCTACAGTTGAGGTGTCCTTCGGACTGTGATTAAAATCTCGAACTCTCCTTTCGCCTGAACGTACAGAGGTGTGCTCTTCTCCGGACTGAAATGACAACTTAAAGTTATCCTTAGGGTTCTTGGTACAGTCGTAACCTCCCCTTGTGAATCCGAGGACGGCGTTGAGTTCTCCTTCCAGATCCTGGACCGTGGCTGACCTCTCCTTAGGACTCTCCGGGGAGGGTTGAGCGTACCTCTGACCTGAAAGGACTCCGTTGTGCTCTCCCAGGGACATCAGGGTCAGTATTGGCTTTGCTTGGGGTTCAAAGGGCGGCGTTGAGCTTTTTTAGGTTCTCTAAGAGGGGAGTTGAGCTCTACTCTGGGAAAAGACGACACGACAGAGTTCTCTTTAGGGTCAAAGGGAGAACTCGGAGCTTCCCAGGAACTTTGGGAACTACGTTGAGTTCTTCAAGGGACTGTATGGGCAGAGGTGATCTTTCCTTGTCGCTCCCAGGACGGTGTTGAGTTTCTCGGGGCAAAAAGGGAGGAGTAGAGCTCTACTCACAGGTAAAGGGACTAAGAAAACCTTTCTATACAGTCGCAAGGGCTGCGTGGAGTTCTCCTCGGTCAGAGTTGAACTTTGACCTCTCCTTGAGTCCTCAGCACGATGGCCCCAGGTCGGGGCCAACCAAGGTCCCATAGGTTTCGCAGCTGCCGATCCGGTCTCTCAATATATCTATATCTAAATATATGAATCTCAATATCTCCTTCAATTCTCTCGGTAATGCTTTAATTTTCTCTTTTTCTCCGACTATAAGGAACCAAATGTGTTTATCGATTATTTCAGAGTTCTGTTCTCTGAACGAGACAAGAGCATCCGGTTCCCCGGGTGAACTTATCGCCTCCAACGGGGTGGAACCCGAGGGAGAACGCATCCAGGATCTTCGGGTCTGTCTTTTCACTTGCGTATCTCGGAGACAGAAGGTTCCCTATCCGGACTTTTGCTCTCCCTCACTCTCCCTCTTTCTCTCTTGCTTAACTGTACTCTAGTTCGAACACGTTTTTGGGGTATTGAAATAAAAGTTTTCCACGAATATATGGGATTCAAAATGTATTGCCTTCTACGTCTCAGTACTTCCCAGTCGTCAGGACTGGGAATAGCTATAGTTGGAAAGAAAGACGTACGGAAAGGCTTATGTTTTCCAGAGTATACTAAATGTAATAGAAGACCGGTCCTCCGTGCAATCGTAAAATACCGTGAAAAGGAACTATTTATAATTAGTTGGTTTTTTGAGTAAAAGGGAACTTCACAAAAAGAAATTAGACGCAATGGGAGTTTCATGATTTATTTCAATGTAGGAATATCTCATTTCCGTGTCACCCAATGTTGTTTCTTTCATTAATTGAGTTTCTAGATTACCACGATAAAAAAAAAGATATATGGTTCATATAATAAATTACGTGAGGGCCCATATGTTGTTTATTTCTTATACTTTTGAACCGTCGTTCATAACCGAGTTGTCACTTTTGGAATTGGTCAAGGTAAGATTACTATAAAATTGAGGAGTTTTACGAGATGTATGAATCTTAAAAAATTCGTAGGACACGGAGAGCGCCAACCCGTCGAGATTTGTTAGTATACGTAACATCATTTTCAAGCCTATTGGACAGTCCGTTCAATTTTTCGATAGTCTACCCAGACTTATCTTTGTGAGGTTAATCCGGGTCCTTTGATTATTTGATCTGGAGATTCAATTAAAATAAATCTCTTTCCACAAGTCCCTCTCAGGGGGCAATTACAGTTTCCACTACCACTCTCCGTACTTTATTATTTTGTCTGTCTAAGACCAAAACCCCGGCTACGAGTCCGTCTCCTGGAGAACTCTGAACTAGACTGAACGTGACAGTCCTAGAAGCCGTACTTGAACAGTACTCACCTTAGAGTACATGTCCGAGGGCCGTAGTACGGTGTTAAGTTTTTATGGGGTTACAGGTTTAGTTGAGCTCTATTTGGCCTAAGGGTACGTGCCTGAGCTGACAGTGAGACTCATAGCTGAGTTTTGTTCTACCGTGCACACTGTAGGGACACCGTGGAGTTCTCTTTCTGCGTCTAGGGATACAGTTGAGCTGTCCTTCAGACTGTGATGAAACTGTCGAACTCTCCTTTCGTCTGAACGTTCAGAGGTGTGTTCTGCTCCGGACTGAGGGGACACCTTTGAGGTATCCTTGGGACTCTAGGTACAGTCGTGACCTTCCCGCAGGACTCAAAGACCGGAGTTGAGGTCTACTTAGGGACCCGGAGTCGTGCTTGACCTCTCGTTAGGGATCACCGGGGAGCGTTGACCGTACTTCTTGACTGAAGGGACACCTTTGTGCTTGTCCAGGGACTCCAGGAGAAGCATTGAGTTTCCTCGGGGCATAAATGACGACGTTGAGCTCTTTTTGGTCCTCTAAGAGGAGAGTTACGCTCTACTCCGGGAAAGGGAGACGCTCCAGTGCTCTCATTCGGGTGGAAGAAAGAACTCGGAACTTTTCAAGGAACTGTGGGAACTACGTTGAGTTCTTCAAGGGGTTTTATGGGCAGAGGTGAGATCACCTTGTGACTCAAAGGACGGTGTGGAGTTCTTCTCGGGGTAAAACGGGAGGAGTAGAACTGTACTCCCAGACGACCCTCGGTCGTGCCCTCTAGGGTGGGTACTGTTTCCAGTACTCCTGCTCCGGAATGTCTTTTCTGTTGAGTCTTGAACTCCCTAGGAGACCTGTACGTGCTTGTAGAAGGGGTTTTGGACTTAGACGGACAAGACGATAAAAAGTTGTTGAGGTTAATCCCCGACAGGGACTGGTGGAAAGAGACTTTTTTTTTTTAATTGTCTCAAGATGAAACATTCAGAGGACCCGGACATCAACCTCACAAAGTTAAGTTTGTGGAGACTATCGAAAGATTGAACGGACGGTCCAAATAGACCTGAAAAAGTTGAGGCGTACACTAACAAATGTCGGAGGGTTGGTACACTCCGTGTCCTTAGATTTTGTAAGATAATTACATCTCGAAAAACTTCTCAATTTTTAAGAACCTTATCCTGACCAATTCCCAAAGTAACAACTCGGTTATAAACGAAGGTTCAAAAACATATAAAATAAACAACTATATCAACTATATATCTTTTTTGTCCATAATCGGGACCGTAGTTGTTGTAAACTAGAAACTCAATTCATGAAACAACATTGGGTGACGTGGAAACAGGATATCATTACATTGAATTGAAATAATCATGAAACTCCCACTACGTCTATTTTTTTTTTTTTGGTGGAGTTCCCTTTTACACAAAAGACCAACTAATTGTAAGTATTTCCTTTTCCCTGTATTTTATAATTGTCCGGAGAACCGGTCTTCTATTACATTTAGTGGACTCTGGCAAACGTATGCCTTTTCATACGTCTTTCTTTCGAACCATAGCTATTTCCAGTCCTGACGACGGGGACGTACTGACGTAAAAGGTAATACATTTTGAATCCCATACATTCCAGGAAAACTTTTATTTCGATGTCCAGAACCTCTTCGAACCGGAGGGGCACAACTTTAAAGAAAGAGTCAAATGAAGAAAAAGTCCGACTAGGGAACCCTACGTCACCAGGAGACACAAGTGAAGAGACGGGTCCGAAGATCCTGGGTGCGTTCTTCCTCGGGTTTCTCTCCGTGGGAGGCGATAAGTTTGCCCGTGACCACCGGATGCACTTAACACATTCAGGGAACCGAACCCTAAAATAACCGAAAGACACATTTAGTTCCGTATAGTCGGAGAGAACAGAGGAGATAAGAGAATTAACTTTTAAGAAAGGAGTAGAGAGAGATGTATATATCGGGAAAGTGGAGTGGCAAGTTCGAAACCTATGGGACCTACGTTGACCCCTTCCTGGGACCACTCCCAGGTAAAGAGACGAACCAACCCTTTCCTTAGGTCCGTAAGGGTAGCGTGGAGTTTCCTTCCGCGCTAGAGTACAACTTTGAACTCTCCTCGAGGTCCCTAGCACCTTGTTAAGTTTTTCTGGGGCTAAGGGTTGGGTGAGGTAAATGTGGACTAAGATTACGTGACTGTCCTGACAGTGGGACTCCTACCTGAGTTTTGTGCTACCGTACACACTGTCGGGACACCGTGGAGTTCTCTTTCGGTGTCTAGGGATACAGTTGAGCTGTCCTTTGGACTTTAATAAAAATGTCGAGATCTCCTTTCACCTGATCGTACAGAGGTGTGCTCTACTCCGGACTGAGTGGACAATTTTAAGGTATCCTTGGGGATCTAGGTACAGTCGTGAACTCCCCTTGTGACTCCAAGGTCGACGTTGATGTCTACTCCTGGATCCTGGGTCTTGGCTGACCTCTCCTTAGGGTTCTCTAGGGAGCGTTGAGTGTACCTCTGACCTGAAAGGACTCCGTTGTCCTCGCCCAGGGACTACAGGGGTAGCATTGAGCTCTCCTTAGGGTTCAACGGGCGACGTTGAGTTCTTTTAGGTTCTCTAAGAAAGGAGTTACGCTCTACTCCGGGAAAAGTTGACACCACAGAGGTATTTTTAGAGTGAAAGGGAGAACTCGGAGCTTTCCCAGGAACTATGGTAACAACGTAGATTTCTTCAAGGGGCTGTATGGACAGAGGTGAGTTCTCCTTGTGGTTCCCAGGACGGTGTTGAGTTCTTCTCGGGACAAAAAGGGAGGAGTAGAGCTCTACTCGCAGGTAAAGGGACTAAGCAAACCTTTCTATACGGTCGAAAGGGCAGCGTGGAGTTCTCCTCCGCCAGAGTTGAACTTTGACCTCTCCTTGAGTCCTCAGCATGATGGCCCCAGGTCGGGACCAACCAAGGTCCCATAGGCTTCGCACCTGCCGATTCGGTCTCTCCATATATCTATATCTAAATATATGAATCTCAATATCTCCCTCAATTCTGTCGGTAATACTTTAATTTCCTCTCTTTCTCCGACTATAAGGAACCAAATGTGTTTATCGATTATTTCAGAGTTCTGTTCTGTGAACGAGACAAGAGCATCCGGTGTCCGCGGGTGAACTTATTACCTCAAATGGGGTGGAACCTGAGGGAGAGCGCACCCAGAATCTTCGGGACCGTCTTTTCACTTGCGTATCTCGGAGACAGAAGTTTCCCTTATCGGACTTTTGCTCTCCCTCACTCTCCCTCTTTCTCTCTTTCTTAACTGTACACCCTCCAGTGCGAACCCGTTTTTTGGGGTATTGACATAAAAGTTTTCAACGTATATATAGGATTCAAAATGTATTGCCTTCTACGTCTCAGTACTTCCCAGTCGTCAGGACCGGAAATAGTTATAATCCGAAAGAAAGACGTATGGAAAGGCTTATGTTCTCCAGAGTCCACTAAATGTAATAGAAGACCGGTCCTCCGTACAATTGTAAAATAACGTAAAAAGGAACTATTTACAATTAGTTGGTTTTTTGAGTAAAAGGAAACTTCACAAAAAGAATTAGAGACAGTGGGAGTTTCATGATTTATTCCAATGTAGGAATATCTTGTTTCCACGTCACCCAATGTTAATTCTTTCATGAATTGAGTTTCTAGATTACAACGATGAACAAAAAAGATATATGGTTGATATAATAAATTACGTGAGGACCCATGTGTTGTTTATTTCCTATACTTTTGAACCGTCGTTCATAACCGAGTTGTTACTTTGGGAATTGGTTAAGATAAGATTACTAAAAAATTGAGGAGTTTTACGAAACGTATGAATCTTAAAAAATTCGTAGGACACGGAGAGTGTTAACCCGTCGAGATTCTTTAGTATACGCATCATCATTTTCAGGACAATTTGGACAGTCCGTTCAATCTTTCGATGATCTACCCAGACTTATTTTTGTGAGGTTATCCAGGTCCTCTGAATAATTGATCTGGGGATTCAATTAAAATAAATCTCTTTCCACGAGACCTTCTCTGGGGGTAATTACAGTCTTCACAACCACTCTCTGTTCTTTATTATTTTGTCTGTCTAAGACCAAAACCCCGGCTACGAGTCCGTCTCCTGGAGAACTTTGGACTAGACTGAACGTGACAGTCCTAGAAACCGTACTGGAACAGTACTCGCCTTAGAGTGCATGTCCGAGGGCCGTAACACGGTGTTAAGTTTTTCTGGGGTTGCAGGTTTACTTGAGCTCTACTTGGCCTAAGGGGACGTGACTGAGCTGATAGTGGGGCTCATAGTTGAGTTTTGTGCTACCGTTCACACTGTCGGGACACCATGGAACCCTCTTTCAGCGTCTAGTGATACTGTTGACCGGTCCTTCGGACTGTGTTTAAAAGGTCGAGCTCTCCTCTCGCCTTAATGTACAGAGGTATCCTCTGCTCTTGACTGAGGGGACAACTTTGAGATATCCTTGGGGCTCTAGGTATAGTCGTGACCTCTCCTTTGGACTCCAAGACCATAGTTGAGGTCTACTCCTGGAGCCGGGGTAGTCGCTTACCTCTCCTTAGGGCTCTCCGGCGAACCTTGACCGTACCTCTGAACTGGAAGGACTACGGGGTGTTCGTCCAGGGACTCCAGGGGTAGCATTGAGCTCTCCTTGGGGTTCAAAGGACGGCGTTGAACTCCTTTTGGTCCTCAAAGAGGGGAGTTACGCTCTACTCCGGGAAGAGGAGATGTCGGAGAGCTCTTTAGGGTGGAAGTGAGAACTCGGAGTTTTCCCAGGATCTGTGGTAACTACGTTGAGTTCTCCAAGGCGTGTATGGGTAGAGGTGAACTCTCCTTGTGGCTCCCGGGGCGGTGTTGAGTTCTTTTCGGTGTAAAAGGGAGGAGTAGAGCTCTACTCCAAGGTAAAGGGACGAAGCAGTCCTTTCCTTAGGGTCGTAAGGACAGTGTGGAGTTCTCCTCCGCCAGAGTTGAACTTTGACCTCTCCTTGAGGTACCCAGCACGGTGTTAAGACTTTCTGGGGTTACAGGTTTAGGTGAGGTCTATGTGGCGTAAGGGGACGTGACTAAGCTGACAGTGGGGCTAATAGGTGAGGTTTGTTCTACCGTCCACACTGTCGGGACACCGTGGAACTCTCTTTCTGTGTCTAGGGATACAGTTGAGCTGTCCTTCAGACTGCGATGAAACTGTCGAACTCTCCTTTCGTATGAACGTTCAGAGGTGTGCTCTACTCCGGACTGAGGGTACACCTTTGAGGTATCCATGGGACTCTAGGTACAGTCGTGACCTCGCCATGGGACTCAAAGACCGGAGTTGAGGTCTACTTAAGGATCCGATGACGTGGTGGACCTCTCGTTAGGGATCACCGGGGAGCGTTGACCGTACTTCTGGACTGAAGGGACGTCTTTGTGCTCGTCCAGGGATTCTAGGGGTGGCATTGAGTTCTCCTCGGGGTATAGAGGACGGCGTTGAGCTCTTTTTGGCCTTCTAAGAGGAGAGAAACGCTCTACACCGGGAAAAGGAAACGTCCCAGAGCTCTCTTTAGGGTGGAAGGAAGAACTCGGAGCTTTCCAAGGAACTGTGGGAACTACGTTGAGTGTTTTAAGGGGCTGTATGGGTAGAGGTGAACTTTCCTTGGGGTTTACAGGGCGGTGATGAGTTCCTCTCGGGACAAAAAGACGGGAGTAGAGCTCTGCTACCAGGTTAAGGGACGAAGCAACCCTTTCCTTAGGGACGCAAGGACAGTGTGGAGTTCTCCTCCACTAGCGTTGCACTTTGACCTCTCCTTGAGGTACCCAGCACGGTGTTAAGACTTTCTGGGGTTACAGGGTTAGGTGAGGTCTATGTGGATCAAGGGGACGTGACTGAGCTGACAGTAACTCGTAACTGAGTTTTGTACTACCGTACACACTGTCGGGACACCGAGGAACTCTCTTTCTGTGAATAGGGATATAGATACGGCCCTAAAAAAAAGGACTTCTTCGTGCCTTTACCTGGGAGTAAAACTCTACTCCTCCCTTTATGACCCGAGAAGAACTCAACATGGCCCTGTTAGTCCCAAGAAGTGCTCACCTCTGCCCTTATAACCCTTTGAAGACCTCAACGGAGTTCCCACAGTTCCTGGAAAGCTCCGAGTTCTCCCTTCGACCCTAAAGAGAGCTCTACGACGTCACCTTTTCCCGGAGTAGAGCGAAACTCCCCTCTTAAAGGACAAAAAAGAACTCAACCCCGTCCTTTGAACTCCAAGGAGAACTCAATGCTGTCCCTGGAGTCCCTGGACGAGCACAACGGAGTCTTTTTAGGTTAGAGGTACGCTCAAAGTTCCCCGGAGAGACCTAAGGAGAGAACAGCCACGTCCCCGGCTCCAGGAGTAGACATCGACTCCGGTCTTGGAGTCCCAAGGAGAGGTCACGACTGTACCTAGAGCTCGAAGGATACCTCAACGTTGCACCCACACTCCGGAGTAGAGAAAGTCTCAGTACCTTCAGGTGAAAGGAAAGCTCGAAATTTTAATCACAGTCTGAAGGAGAGCTCAACTGTATCCCTAGACATCGAAGCATACCTTTACGGTGTCCCGACAGTGTTGAGGGTAGAACAAAACTCAACTATGAACCCCACTGTCAGTTATGTCACTTCCCTTAGTAAAACTAGACCTCATCTAACCTCGTAACCCTAGATAAAATTAACACCGTCTGGGGACCTCAAGGAAAGCTCAAAGTTAAACTCTGTCGGAGGAGAACTCCACACTACCCTTGAGACCCTATTGAAAGGGCTGATTCTTCCCTTTACCTGGGAGTAGAGCTCTACTCCTCCCTTTTTGCCCCGAGAAGAACTAAACACTACCCTATGAGTCAAAAGGAGAGATCACCTCTTCCCAAACAGTACCTTGAAGAACTCCACGTAGTTGTACAGTTCGTGAGAAAACTCCGAGTTCTCCCTTCCAACCTAAAGAGATCTCTGTGAAGTCACTTTTTCCCGAAGTAGAGCGAAACTCCCCTCGTAGAGGACAAAAAAGAGTTCAACATCGTCCTTTGACCCCCAAGGAGAGTTCAATGTTACCCCTGGAGCCCCTTGACGAGCACAACGGAGTCCTTTCAGGTGAGAGGTACGCTCGAGCTCCCCAGAGACCCCTAAGGAGACGTCAACCATGTCCCCGGATCCAGGAGTAGAGCTCAACTCCGTCCTTGAAGTCACAAGGAGAGGTCACGAAGGTACCTTAAGTCACAAGGATACTTCAAAGTTGTCACCACAGTCCGGAACAGAGCACACCTCTGTACCTACACACGAAAGGAGAGTTCGACATTTTCATCACAGTCCGGAGGACAGCTCAACTGTATACCTAGACTCCGAATGAGAGCTCCTCGGTGTCCCGAAAGTATGGACTGTAGCACAAAACTCAGCCGTGCACCCCACTGTCAGTTCAGTCACGGTCCCTTATTCAAAAAAGACCTCACCTAACCCCGTTGCCCCAGAAAAACTTAATACCGTGGAGGGGACCTCAAAGAAAGCTCCAATTTAAAATCTGGCGGAGGTGAACTCTACGCTACCCTTACGGTCCAAAGGAAAGGACTACTTCGTCCCTTTACCTGAGAGTAGAGCTTTACTCCTCCCTTTTTGCCCCGAAAAGAACTCAACATCACCGTGAGAGTCACAAGGAGAGATCACCCCTGCAAATATATCCCCTTAAAGAACTCGACGTAGTTCCCACAGTTCTGGGAAAGCTCTGAGTTCGCCCTTCCACCCTAAAACAAACTCTATGGTGTCTCCTTTTCCCGGAGTAGAGCGCAACTCCCCACTTAGAGGACCAAAAAGATCTCAACACCGTCGTATGAACCCAAAGGATAGTTCAATACTGCTCCTGGAGTCCCTGGGTGAGGACAACGGAGTCCTTTCAGTTAAGAGGTACACTGAAAACGTCCCGGAGAGTCCTAAGGAGAGGTCCACAACGTCCCCGGATCCAGGAGTAGACATAAACTCGGGTCTTTGAGTCCCAAGGAGAGGTCACGATTGTACCTAGAGTCCCAAGGATACCTCAAAGTTATCCCCTCAGTACGGAGAAAAGAACGCCTCTGTACTTTCAGGAGAACGGAGAGCTCGACAGTTTTATCACAGTCCGAAGGAAGCTCAACTGTATCCCTAGACACCGAAAGAGAGTTCCAAGGTGTCCCGACAGTGGTGAGGGTAGTACAAAACTCCACTATGAACACCACTGTCATGTGAGTCACGTCCCGTGAGTCCACATAGACCGTACCTGACACTGTAGTCCCATAAAAACTTAACACCGTGTTGGGGACCTATAGGAGAGCTCCAAGTTTATCTGTGACTGAGGAGAATTCCACGTTCCCCTTGCGACCCTAAGGAAAGTGTTGCTTCGTCCCTTTACCTCGGACTTGAGCTCTACTCCTCCCTTTTGCCCCGAGAAGAAATTAACACCGCCCAGGGAGCCACAAGGAGAGCTCTCCCCTGCCCATATAACCCCTTAAAGAATTCAACATAATTTCCACAGTTCCTGGGCAAGCTCCGAGTTCTCGCTTCTACCCTAAAGAGACCTCTGCTAAGTCGTCTTTACCCGGAGTAGAGCGAAACTCCCCTCTTATAGGACCAAAAAGAGGTCTACGTCGTCCTTTGAACCTCAAGGAGAGTTCAATGCTACCCCTGGAGTCCCTGGGTGAGCTCAACGGAGTCCTTTCAGTTCAGAGGTACGTCCAACACTACCCGGAGATCCCTAAGGAGAAGTCAGCCACGTCCCCGTATCTAGAAGTAGATTGATCTACGACCTTGGTGTTCTAAGGAGTTTCACGACTGTACCTAGAGCCCCGAGGATACCTCAAAGTTTTCCCCTCAGTACGGAGTAGAGCGTACCTCTCTTCCTTCGGGCGAAAGGAGAGCTCGACGTTTTCTTCAGAGTCTGCAGGACTATTAAAGGGATTGTAAAAAGATCCAGGCTCTCGGGTAAGTGTTGGCAAAGACGGCGTAAGACACGATCAAGTCGGTAAATAACTTAGAACGAAAACCTTTCAGGGTCCCGTGTTCGAGGAACACTATGGTCGGGGTCCAACTTTCCGTACATCCACGACATCCGACTGTCTGGTTCCGTAATCTACTCTCTAACTGGGGTGAGACGTCTACCTCTCTTATCCCTTTGGGACTCCCCGTATACCTAAAAGTTCCCGGTGTAATGTCTATTCTTCTTCCTCGGACAGACTTTGTCGACACAAAAGTCTCGAGTCCAGGACTGACGTGGGTCCGAAAGGTTTCGACACCCCACTCGCCACATGCACAGTGACACGGACGTGTACCGGATTCCCCCACCCACTTGTCTGTCTTTAGGTCTCCAAACGAACCCCTCGAAACCATTCTCTGGAGTCGTTCCTTGAATCCTTTACTACAGTGAAGGACCGTTCTCTTGGTTTGTCTTGTGCCTTTGGCCTAGAGGTTCGGAGTGTCACCTCTCCTCTGGGGTCGTTCAAGCTCCCGTCGGTCCTATAAAACGACAAACGGAGCTTTCTCGAGTGACCGGTCCACACACCCTTGTGTCAACCACGTCCGAGTCCTTTGGGGGCTCTCCGGAGACCGGGAAACTGGTTTCCTTGTCTTTCCATTGTCCCCTCGAGGTCGGGCCCGGTCCAGGGGAGAGGGTAGGGTGGTCCCATTGGGACTCAGGAAAGGGACACACACATACCCCCAAAGGACCCCATAGAGACGGAGTACGTTCGGGAACGCCTACACCGAATGTTCAGACACCCGACCCACACAGGTGTGAGGTCCCCTCTGGTCCGACCCACATTACCCCTTTCAGGTCCGTCGTGGTCGACGGGTCCTTCTGAGGTGTGGGCGTCCCCGCAGATGAAGCAGATCCCACCCATGGACTCGTCTGTGTACAAAGACGACCGTCGTCTTAAAGCTCGCCCGTCTTCGTCGGCACTATGACCAGTCCAGGTCGAGTCATCTGAGGTCCGTCCCGAGCGACTGCCAGTCACAGTAAAGTCTCGAAGGGTCAGCTGCACCGGCTACTCCCCAGTTGGGTAAGTGGAGAGGTTCCCTCCGCAGCTTAGTGGTTGGGGGACGGGCACTCCGGGTCACGTCCGAGGTCCACTCACACGGATACCTCCCTAGTCGGGTTGATCCTTTCTTATCCTTCGTCCCTTCCGGACGAGATGTGTGTGGTGGGTCCTGTGTGGGAACCCGGGTCAGAGTCCGAAGGTACCTCGAGTCGTGTGGACCGAGACTGGGACTCGGGGCTCTTGGGGACGGAGACTCCGTCGTCCTCCTGGACCTCGAGTCGTGCCGTCTCGTCTCTCCAATCCTCCGACCCCGACACGTAGACTCACACACCCCTTCCCCACGACTATATGTGTCCCTACTCAGGGGGTCTCGACCCAGACCCGGACCTTGTTTCCGACCGGAGTGTAGTGGGTAGAAAGTGTGACGTCAGTCTCACGTAGGATACGACCCATAAGAAACGTTAAGGGACCCTTCGAAAGACAGGGACATATGTGTGTAGTTTTACGACCGCTACCGATTGGAAGAGAAGAGAGTGTCGAGATCGTGACCGGAGAGTAATGTTAGTCTGAGGTGGAGGTTTAGGACAGGGATGTCGTCACCCACGAGGTCCACGTCCTAGGTCCCTAGGTGACTCCCCTCTAACTCTGGACTCTGAAGGGAAGGGTTTCTGTGACCCGGTCGACCCATGACCGGTGTGTGACCCTTATAGCCTGCAGACACGGACGTCCTGGGGGTCGGTGTCCGTGGCTACAGGGTGGGGGAGTCGTTCTTGTAGGTGGAGGTGGACGTGGACATGGACGGGCCCGAAACCGTCTTCTTGGGCTCAGTCTCCTACTCAGTGGTGGAGACGTCCCTCTCGGACGGGACCGATGACCTGTTCTGGCTCTAAGGGTCCTACTGACTGGGTAGGGACGTCCCTCTTACCCGGGGGTGAGACCTGTCTCTGGGTCTCGAGAAAACCCTTTGTGGAACAGGTCCCCTCGTCAACCGAGACGTCGGAGGTAGGGACGGACGAAGGACACCTACGGTAGTTGAGTTAGGGGTGAGTCCCGTCTAACTCACGGGAAGGGGGCTCGAATAAACGTAGACCACACACACATCGAAAGAACACTACAAAATAAAATAAATACCGAAATAAATAAACAAAGACAATTCTAAGAGAATCATTTAAATTTAAACTAACTACGTTAAACCCTGATAATTCCGGAAGTGTCACGACACATTGGTAGTGGTTACAGATGTAAGCGTGGTAGAGTAAGATAGAGGGGTGAAGGGTCTTTTAGGTACAGTTCGTGAGGGGTAAAGAAGAAGGAGGTGGACTTTTGTAAATCAGAAGGAGAAAGAGGTGAAGAAGGGTAAGAAACCCACAGGTGTTAGTTACGGTTAGTGATTTTACTATCTTTTTATCTAAGAAAAAAGAAAAAACTGTCTTTTACTTAAAATATCCACGAATCAGTACAATCTGAGAAACGTCAAGGTACCAAAAATGTCAGGTACCTCAATAGATCCAGTCTTTTGACCTTACCCATTGAAAAGGTAAGAGGTCCCCTAAAAAGACTGAGAGGTGTATAACGTTGTAAGTTGAACTCTTAATAGAAAAAATAAAGTAAACTTCATAGGAAAGCCATTTTCTTCCCTGTCACATCCATGAAAGTCCTACAGTAGACGTTTTGGTTCGGGAAAGCCGTTTAGACCAGTCTTGCAAGGTCCATCCGTAAAGACAACGTTTACACTGTAGAGTCGGCCTTCCCTCTAAGCCTCGAGAAAGACAAGGTGTTTGTTTAAGTGTCTACTTCGGTTTTCTCTCTCGACTTTTTACTTGTTGTGGTTGCTGGTTTTTCGCAAGGAGTAACCTGTTTCGATCTCTTTTGGGTTTTAGGATACCGGGTTTTTGGACGAACCTTTACTTACAAGTCATTCCTTCTCTTCTTTGTACACTCCCACCTGTCCGGTACGAGTACCGGTCACATCAAGCTCTACCGGACTGGAGAGTCTACTTCTGTGTACGGTCACATTCGGGAAACGTCTGTCGTCGTTGCCAGCAGTGGCACATTCACAAATCAGACCACAGTTGTACGGGGCCCGTGGTATGTTCCCTCCTCTGGACCCAGAGAAGGAGACGGGGTGTAGGGTGGGAGTTCTTCCGTCGACCGAGTCGGTACTCGACGCTGGTAGAGGTCCCATTTGATGTGGAACAGAAGAGATACGTGGCACTTGGACTTGTGTTACCAGGAAGTCTTGGAGTTCTTTGAGTGGGGTAGGGGTGATCTCGGTCTTCTGAGGGGACCGTGGGTTTGTGGACAACTCAGTGAAACCGGGTTCAGGATCAAGACCTGTGGACCTCGGATGAAGTCGGAAATGTCACACTTATTAGTCCAGGAAATATGTGTATTAGGGTCGACAGTCTAGACTAGCAACATAAGTGTCAGTCGAGACAGGGAGGGTACCGTCGGTCCACCGGTCGGTACGTTCGTTTCCTCGTGTACTCTACTCAAAGTTCCCTCCGTAACTTTCCTGTCGTCACCTATGTTGAACAACGTTTGACTTCCTTCCAGGGACGCGTAGAGTCTTTTTCGGAGACCACACGTTCTCACCGTCTCCCGGTGCTACCACGTTTCCTTTCACACTATGAGTCCGGTTGTAAAGAACCGGTGAGGAAATCGTCGAGGTCACGATCGGACACTCGTAACCTGTCAGTTACACCAGTGTACTCGTACTGAGATTAAAGGAGTCTTTCGTTCTCTTTCCCTCATTCCACACCCTCCTGGGCCTCCTACACTACCCCACCTACTTCCCTCCACGGTAAGGAAAGAAGTCACGGTTGACTAAAACACTTAGATGCTCGACGGTCTGCTGTAAATGGTTCAGTCCAGGGGTGTCGTGGGTCATCGGGGACAGTGTGCCTGTTCGAAGTGGTACACCGGAGGGACTCAAGATTGTCGTCTTTGAAACCCCAAACAGACCCATGTGTGAAGGAACGATATCGACTCAATGAGGGAAGAATCTCGGGGTCAAAACAGGAGATCTTATTTCTGTAGTTAACGATGTAATCGTCCAACGATGGAATTTGGACACTACTGAGAAATCCCATTAGGATGTTAATCATCGACCAGAATTCTCTATGACCCGAAGGGACTATGGAGTCGACCACTTCATAGGAAGACGTGACGTCCTCTCGGGTCAAACTAAGGACCCAGTCCTTTAGGACCAGTCGGAGTCTTCCCAGTCATATGAGTCAGGTTATAAGAAACCGGAGAGACACCGAGTCGGCCATTTCTTAGACGGACGTACGTCTCTGGACCCAAGCTGGGGACCCAAACCTTCTAGCGGACCTCTTCCCTTTCCGACGGGTGAGGTCAAAAGACCGGACGTCTTAAGGTACCTAGGATATCAGATACCCAAGTGTTTGTCAGCCTGTGTCGTCTTCCTGAACAGGGAAGTCAAAGTTCTCTATAGGGGACTTAGGTCTAATCTGACCTCAGAGGGTCACGGTAGACCACAAAGAAAGGACTTCGGTCGGTTTTGGGTGTGTGAACGAAAACGTCCCAGAGGTGAATCGGACGAGAATTGAGGCTGAATAACTTGGTTTGTGCAGAAAACTAATAAAACCTCAAGACAAGAGGTTTCCACCATTTATGTTTGGCCACCGGTGCCCTCTTGAATAGCAGAGGGTTCCCTGCCTTGGGCTCCCTCTCACGTGGGTGTTAGAAGACACTGCACATAAGTAGACGTGGTGAGCCACCGAGCTCCAGATGGGAATTCTGCCTGAGAAGGAGAGTGAGGGAGAGGGAGAAAGAGAGAGAGAGGAAGTTGATACGGGGGGGAGCCAGATTTCCAAGAAACCAGTTTGAGAAGCTGCTCTGAGAAACTAGTCCATCCATTATTTTCTGGAAAATCTTTTTAAACATTTGGTTGTACATAGAGATCAATGGATAATACAAAATTATGCAGCGTCAGCAGCCCTGACTCTTATCGAGACCAGGCTTTCTCTCTGCATACTTAGCTGTATGCACAAGTCTTAGGTGACTTACATCATCTTTTGGTGTTCTCTCTTTGGGGCACGGGGTGTGTCCACGAAACCCAGACCGAGAAGACAGAAGACCAGGGTAGGAAGGTCGTCAGGTGGGTCCTCTTGAGGAAGGGATACGGTCCCCGTCGTCTCCCTCCCCCTCGTCCTCTGTCCCCTCACTTTTCCACCTTTCCAACCCTCTACGTTCCACTCTCACTCACCCCCACTTCCCTCTCTCACCCCCACTTCCCTCTCTAATCCCCACTTCCCTCTCTCCCTCTCTCTCCCTCCCATACTCCGTCCCTCTCAACCCATGTCACCCTCCCTCTCCCCCACACCCTCCCCTCCCCTAGTCTCGGGCACGGAACCTGAGTCGCAGTTCGTGGACCGTTTGGGACGTCCATAGGGATTTTACGACGCAGTCCCTGTACAACGGGAACCAAACTCCCACGGACGAGACCGGCCCACAAGTCTTCAGTCTCGGAGACTCGGTCGTCATCCCTGGATGATGGGTGTGTTGGCGACAGAGCTGGTCTGAGTTGGTACAGGTACACATGTGGCTACGGGTCATATAGTCCTTCCCGGTCAGTAGAGGTACAGAGAGAGACTGGGAGGATCATACCCCACTGACTCGAGCGGGACGGTGGTCGTAGGAGGNCGGGACCAGAAGAGACCCCCGGGGACGTCCCCTGTTCCCTCAACTCCGGTAGGACCTTCGTGGGGAGTCAGTCCTCCTGATGATCCGGGAGGAGCTGTACGACAGTCCGAGGGGTCCGGGAGCCCGAATCTCCCTCTCCTTCCCTCCCCGTGGAAGAGGGGGTAGGTGCAAGTCCAGAGGAACGGACCCTACGAGGCCCTTCCCCTCCCCTCGTCAAAACACACACCCTTCTCTTATGGCTGCCCTACAGATGGTTGTTGAGACCCCTGTTTGGGCTCTCGACCTGGAAACCCTTCGACCCGGGGTGGGGGTTTGTCCCTGTGGTATGAACTTCGGAGTTCATTAAGGACGTACCGTCACTGGTTCTCCAACGGTGTCTCCCTTGTAAGGTACCTGTGTTCTCTCTTTGGGGCACGGGGTGTGTCCACGAAACCCAGACCGAGAAGACAGAAGACCAGGGTAGGAAGGTCGTCAGGTGGGTCCTCTTGAGGAAGGGATACGGTCCTCGTCGTCTCCCTCCCCCTCGTCCTCTGTCCCCTCACTTTTCCACCTTTCCAACCCTCTACGTTCCACTCTCACCCACCCCCACTTCCCTCTCTCAACCCCACTTCCCTCTCTAATCCCCACTTCCCTCTCTCCCTTTCTCTCCTTCCCATACTCCGTCCCTCTCAACCCATGTCACCCTCCCTCTCCCCCACACCCTCCCCTCCCCTAGTCTCGGGCACGGAACCTGAGTCGAAGTTCGTGGACCGTTTGGGACGTCCATAGGGATTTTACGACGTAGTCCCTGTACAACGGGAACCAAACTCCCACGGACGAGACCGGCCCACAAGTCTTCAGTCTCGGAGACTCGGTCGTCATCCCTGGATGATGGGTGTGTTGGCGACAGAACTGGTCTGAGTTGGTACAGGTACACATGTGGCTACGGGTCATATAGTCCTTCCCGGTCAGTAGAGGCACAGAGAGAGACTGGGAGGGTCATACCCCACTGACTCGAGCGGGACGGTGGTCGTAGGAGGGCAGTGGGCGTCTGTATGTCTGCCAGAAATGTACGTTTGAGCAAGGACTTAAGTACCTGGGTTACCAAAACTTCAGGTATGCTTGGGGACGGACAAGGGTATACTTGGGGGCACCACCCAAATCTTTGGACCCACAGGTTTCTTATGTGACGGGTTCTGCCAACCCCACACACGACAACACCAAACAGGTAAAGAGAAGTTGAGTGAGAAAAGCGGAACAAGTGTTGCCTTTCTCTTCATGGAGAGTAGTAGGTAGGGGGTACAACAAAGTGCGTCGGAAGAAGGAGGAAACAGACGAGACCGGAGGACTAAGGAAGGAGCAGGAGGAAGAACAGGAGGAGGAGGACGAGCGACACGAGGCAGAGAGACTCTTTCGTGTGTGAGAAAGTGCAGGGTGACAACCGTGTCCAGTCCCGAAACGAGACAGGTCTTGCAGGTACGAAGGAAGGAACCGAATCCCCTTGGAGGAAGCGTTGTCATCCCCCATGTGACAGGGGAAACCGTCCCTAGAGGTCCCGTGAATACGACCCGCCAACGGACCCCTCCACGCCCGGAGTCCCAGGTGTACTCTTTTCGGGGTTTACCGCTCTCGACGGGAAGGTCTGCGACCGGGAAGTCCAGAGACCGGTCTCGGAACTCGAGGTCCGTTGAGTTTCGGGAACTCCCCCACCCCACCAGATCCTGACGACATCCCTTTCCTGCGGTTCTCCCGTTCCTCAAACCCTCCCCGTACCCTTTACCTTCGTTCCTGTCGCTCCCTAGATCCACCTCCGCGACCTCTCTCGTAGGTCACAGAGCCTTACGGAGACTCCTCGGCCGCCCCCCGTTAATCCGGTTCCCTGAACACCTTACACTTTTCCGCCCTTTGGGGTCTCGCCAAACCTTCCGTTCTGTCCGACCCTTTCCCCCGTACCCGCCGGTGAAGTTTCCCTGGATCCCCGCAAGGGTCCGTCACTCGAGAGAACCGTGACGACTCCCAGGGACTCGGGCCCCAACTAGGGTGAGGGACGACGCGCCCTCCCGGTGTTTGGTTTCGGGGGCTTGACGGGCGGGTGGGGCTGCCCCTGGAACCGTCAGACCCCGTGCCCGTCACGGCCGGGTCCTTTCGGGTGAGAGAGGTGGTCTGAGACAGGTCCCAGAGACGAACCTTTCTCCGGTCCCCACAGGGGAAGTAGATACGTGGTTTTGGGATAAATGTATTTACCCCCGCCTCGGAGGAGGGCGAGAGGTTTCAGGACTCGACGACCCAGGACCGGGTGATCCGGTCGTCAGAAGTCGTAGACACACCGAGAGGGTTGTACCGAAAGACGTCCAGGAGGTCGTGGAGTTCGCCATACAAACGGGAAGCAGGGACCCTAGCCTAGTGTAGAGTCCCCTGAACGTCTAGTGGGCCGGTTCCCAAGAGTCGTTGGAACAGGTGGGTGGTGGTTCTTACCACCCCTGGCTAGCCGGCCCGGGTACAAAGGGTCCGCAGTCCACACGGGTTTCCCCCGTAACAAGCAAGTAGAATGACGAAACCGTGTGTATACCGAAAAGGCAAGAGAAAAGACCCTTCTACCACAACACAGTCCCCCGCCCCCCGCCCCACGCCCTACACCCCGGACCTCCCCAAGACCTCCCCCACGACACGACCCTACTCCGGGAAATAGGAGTGTAGAAGGACACCCTTATCCAAAGACCCTCGAAACACGGAAACGGCGGAAGTCACCGAAGGAAAGGGGTCACTGGATCACGGAAGACGGAAGGGAGTCCTTAACGCCCAAACCCGAAGTGAAGCCGAAGGAAGGGAAAGGAAAAGGTGATCACTACCGTTGTACCGGGAACGAGTACAGTCGGGGCCTTCCGGTCCAAGGGAGGGTGATCGTTGCACTTCCTCCCTTTAGATCCTCGTCGGGGTAGCTCTACAGAGGGGCCGTAGAGGGGGTCAGCCCACCTTTGTACGCCGCCCTATGACACCACCAGAAGCCACCCACCCTAAAGAACGACGGAAACAAAACCCCGACCCAAACCAAAGGCAAGACGGACTACCACAAAGAACGTAAGGCCGTACCCCACCCCTACCCCTTACAGGGGTGGCGGGAACGGAGAGTCGGACCGACATACCCACATCGGTTCACTGAAGGTTTACGTGTGGGCAGGGGTCCGAGGGTCGAAACGAGTCCGTGTCCCCGTTCAGGGGACCCGCCCCTCGTGTGAACCCGAGGAGGCAGGTCAGGAGGGGGTACACGAGACTCTGAAACGGGAAGGACGAGAAGAAGGTGTCCCGGGCATTGGTGTCCTAGAGTTTCCTCCTCCGAGCAGGACTTCGACTCGGTCTTCCTGTGGGACGTTCACGAGAAAGTTCTCTTTTGGATGGGACCCTAGTGCTGGTCTCTTGCCGACCGGGTCCTCGAACCGTAACGGGTTTCGTCTCAAGTCCATCCGGGAGCAGAGACGGGGGCAAGAGGGAAAGTCTGAGACGTACGGCTAGACTCAGTCGACTTTCGTGGACCGTCGGAAAAAGGACTCTTCCTTAAGAGAGACAAACGGGGATCCAGACCAAAGTTTTGGTTGCTTCTTCTGACAAGTTCGTCTCGGCTAGCGACAGACTTATGCACGTGGTTCTTCCCTTTCGCCCCGGTTGGAGGTACGGGTGCGGTGACTGTGGGAGAGGAGCTGGAGTCAAAAGGAGAGGTCCATTGAATCGATCTCAAGAGGTTTTCGTTCAGGGGATCTCCCCCAGGACTTGGGAGGGATAGAACGGTCTCTCAAGAGAGACGACCACCTACCGGTGTCCTCAGGGTCCTTTTGGTTCCCCCACCCCCCACCTCTCCCCGACCGTACCCATTCTCCTCCTTTGTCCCGATAGACCAACGCCGGCGGGGGTAGTCACAGGGTCTATCCCCCGTGCTACGGGGATCAACCGCTCCCACCCGCCGTGACCCAGGGGGAAACGTGTGGGAGGGGTCGGGGGCAGCCCTCGAAATCCGAGGGCGCCGGGTTCGTTGGAACCGGTTCCCCGTACGAAGTCCCGTGAGCCGTCGTTCTGACCTCCTCCTTTCTCTGTGTGTCCCTGTGCGTGCACACGCCTCACACACGCACGCACGTCCGTAAGTTCTACCTACGTCCGTAGGCTAGGTAGACACCGACATAAGGAATCTCGGGACGGGACCGACGTCTCGGTGGACACCACTAAGTCCACACGCCCTGAGAGGGAGGGGACGTGTGGCAGATCCCACAGACACGACACTGGCAAGGTAACCGGCATTACAGGAGAGGAGAGTCACACAAGAAAGAAACCATACTCTGAGCCGGTCTCTCCGGGTCTCTTTCTCCCGTCAGTACAGAGAAAGAGTTTGCTCCTAGGAACACGTTCGGAAGTGTTCTCTAGAGAAGGGCCCCTAACGGCGGTCCCTTCTTAACGAGCAGTCTGCCCTTAGGGTCTTGGAGTTTAGGTCCATTCAAGAGGTCGGTCGTGCACCCGGGTCCTCAGTCCTCACAAGTCGGGACGACTCGTAAACCTCGATCTATGTTCATCCGAACCCGACCCATACCCCGACCCCAAACTCCCCTCACCCGGCTTTCAACCACCCGACTCACTTCCCAAACCCCGACGAACACCGACACTCCCGTGGGGGAGTAGAGGGTCCCGGTTTCCTAAATAAACGTCTTTTACCGGGACGTCCTCGACGGGACCCGGACTGTCTGTTCTCTGGCCCGTCGGTCCGTCCGAAAGCTTACCCGTGGTGGCTCCCCGTTCGTGCCACTAGACCTGCCAGTGCTGAAGACTACACGGACAGACGGAAAACGAGGGTATCTATACCAAAGTTTTGGCTTGTCGAGTCGTGGTGGTCGTCCCGGGATCGGCCGGGTCGTACCGGCCCGGGTTCCCGGTCCGTCACGTCGTCGGTGCTGATGAGGACGAGGTCTCCTGGTTTCCCGGGGTGGGCGACAGGTCTCGTGGAGAGGAGGGGAACCGGGGAGGGACGGTGTCCTCTCGTACGGTGGGAACCGCCGGCTTCGACGAGGAAAACCCCGGGGGTGTAAGACCCACGGACCCTCACGGAGACCCCAGACACACCCGGTAGGCAACTACTAGAAGTACCAGGTCGGGTCGGACCACCGAGAGGGCGGTACGCCCTTCGGTGGTGGAGAAGGGGTCCATCGTCAAGGGACCCGACGCACGAGGGGACGGCAGAACCGGGGGGCCGTCGGACCCGTTCCCCGGTAGGACGGCGGACCTGTCGGTCTCCGTGTGTAGGGCACGACCGGCCTCAGTAGGATGCCATTTCCGTGTCGGGGAGGCGATCTCGGTGTCTGGGTCGGGGCGTCGGAAGGTTCGGGCTGTTCGGATCTGCTCGAGTACCGGCTGTGCCCGTAAGGCAGAAACGGTCCCGGAAAGGACTCCCGGCGACGGCTGGTTCCCCGCCTGGGACGGGAGGGTCCGGGTGGGTCGGAGGATCTGTTCGAGAACCGCCGTTACTCGCAGGGGCACATCGACCCCGGAATGGGCCCCCGGAGACGTCAGCGTCACGTTGTTGGTCGAGAGCGACCGTGTGGGTCGGAGAATCTCCTTTAGAACCGACGGTGGTCATAGGTGCGGTGGGACCCCGGAAGGGAGTCCGGGACACGACTACTTGCCCGTGTGGAGTGGGAGGGTCCGAGTGGGTCTGAGGTTCTGCTCAAGGACCGAAGGGTCCCGTAGGACCCGAGCGACCCACGAAAAGACCCCAGGAGGACAGTAGTGTCCCCGGGTGGGTCGGAAGGGGCCTAGTGGGTCGAAGGATCTCCTTTATAACCGACGGTGCCGGTGCTCCCTGTACGGGACCAGAAGAGGTCCCCGGGGACGTCCCCTGCTCCCTCAACTCCGGTAGGATCTTCGTGGGGAGTCAGTCCTTCTAATGACCCGGGAGGAGCTGTACGACGGTCCGAGGAGTCCGGGACCCCGAATCTCCTTCTCCTTCCCTCCCCGTGGAAGAGGGGGTAGGTGCAAGTCCAGAGGAACGGACCCTACGAGCCCCTTCCCCTCCCCCGTCAAAACACACACCTTTCTCCTCTCTTATGGATGTCCTACAGATGGTTGTTGAGACCCCTGTTTGGGTTCTCGACCTAGAAACCCTTCGACCCGAGGTGGGGGTTTGTCCTTGTGGGATGAACTTCGGAGTTCATTAGGGACTTACCGTCACTGGCTCTCCGACGGAGTCTCCCTTGTAAGGTACCTGTGTTCTCTCTTTGGGGCACGGGGTGTGTCCACGAAACCCAGACCGAGAAGACAGAAGACCAGGACAGGAAGGTCGTCAGGTGGGTCCTCTTGAGGAAGGGATACGGTCCTCGTCGTCTCCCTCCCCCTCGTCCTCTGTCCCCTCACTTTTCCACCTTTCCAAACCTCTACGTTCCACCCTCCCCGGCTCACCCACCACCCTCACCCACCCCCACTTCCCTCTCTCATCCCACTTCCCTCTCTCCCTCTCTCTCCCTCCCATCCTCCGTCCCTCTCAACCCATGTCACCCTCCCTTTCCCCCAGCCCCTTCCCCTCCCCCCGCCTGGGACGTGGACCCTGAGTCGCAGTTCGGGGACCCTTTGGGACGTCCATAGGGATTTCACGACCCAGTGCCTGTGCAACGGGAGCCAAAGTTCAACGGACGAGACCCACCCACAGGCCTCCAGTCTCGGAGACTTGGTCGTTCTCCCTGGATCGGTGTGTTGGCGAAAGAACTGGTCTGAGCTGGTACAGGTACACATGTGTGTACGGGTCGTATGGTCGTTTCCGGTCAGGGGAGGCACAGAGAGACACTGGGGAGGAGGGTCATACCCCACTGACTCGAGCGGGACGGTGGTCGTAGGAGGGCAGTGGGCGTCTGTATGTCTGTAACAAATGGACGTTTGGGTAAGGACTTAAGTAGTTGGGTTACCAAAACTTCAGGTATGCTTGGGGACAGACAAGGGTACACTTGGGGGCACCACCCAAAACTTTGGACCCACAGGTTTCTTATGTGACGGGTTCTGCGAAACCCCACACGACGACACCGAGTAGGCAAAGAGAAGTTGAGTGAGAAAAACGGGACAAGTGTCGCTTTTCTCTTCACAGAGAGTAGTAGGTAGGGGGCACAACGAAGCAACCTAATCACGTTGGATGAAGGGTTGTCATCCCCCGTGTGACAGGGGAAACCGTTCATAGAGGTCCTGTGAACCCGACCCCCCAACGGACCCCTCCACGCTCGGAGTCCGAGGTGTGCTCTTTTCTGGGTTTACAGCACTCGACGGTCAGGTCTGTAACCGGGAAGTCCAGAGACCAGCCTCGGAACCCGAGGTCCATTGAGTTTCGGGAGCCCCCACCACGAGACCCTAACGACATCCCTTTCCTATGGTTCTCCCGTATCTCCTCAACCTCTCCCCACCACCCTTTACCTCCACTCCTGTCCCTCCCTAGATCCACCTCCGTGACCTCTTTCGAAGGTCATACGGCCTTACGGAACCTCCTCGGTCGCCCCCCGTTAACTTCGGGTCCCTGGACACCTTACACTTTTCCGCCCTTTAGGGTCTCGTCAAACCTTCCGTTCCGTCCGACCCTTTCCCCCTCACCCACCGGTTAAGTTTCCCTGGATCCCCGCAAGGACCCGTCAATCGAGAGAACCGTGACGACTCCCAGGGACTAACTAGGTGGGCCCCAACTAGGGGCGGGGGTGACGCACCCTCGTGGTGTTTGGTTTCGGGGGCTTGACGGACAGGTGGGGCTGCCCCTGGAACCACCAGACCCCGTGCCTTCGGGTGAGCGAGGTGCCCTGAGACAGGTCCCACAGACGAACGTTTCTCCGGTCCCAGTAGGCGAGGCAGACACGTGGGTTTGGGATAAATGAATTTATCCCCGCCTCGGTGGAGGGCGAGAGGTTTCAGGACTCGACGACCCAGGGCCGGGTGATCCGGTCGTCAGACGTCGCAGGTACACCGAGAGAGTGGTACCGAAGCACGCCGAAGAGGTCGTGGAGTTCGCCATGCAAACACGAACCAGGGACCCTAGCCTAGTGTAGAGACCCCTAAACGTCTACTGTGCCGGTTCCCACGAGCCTTTTGCACAGGTGGTTGGTGGTTCTTACCGCCCCTGGCTAGCAGGCCCGGGTGGCAAGGGTCCGTAGTCCACACGGGTTTTCTCCGTAGCAAGTAAGTAGAACGAGGAAACCGTGCGTGTACCGAAGAGGCAAGAGAAAAGACCCTTCCACCACAACACAGTCCGCCACCCCACGCCCCACGCCCCACGCCCCCCGACCCCATCCCCCAGCCCTCCCCCACGACACGACCCTACTCCGGGAAATAGGAGTGTAGAAGGAAACCCTTACCCTCAGTCCCTCGCGACACCGAAACGGCGGAAGTCACCGAAGGAGAGGGGTTACCGGATCACGTAAGACGGAAAGTAGTCCGCAACGCCCAAATCCGAAGTGAAGTCGAAGGAAGGGAAAGGAAAGGAAAAGATGATCACTGCAGTTTGTACCGGGAACGAGTACAGTCGGGGTCCTTCGGTCCGAGGGAGGGTGACCGTAGCAGTACCTCCCTTTAGACCCTCGTCGGGGTAACTCTGCAGAGGGGCCGTATAGGGGGTCAGCCCACCTTTGTACACCGACCTATCACACCACCAGAAACCACCCACCCTAAAGAACAACGGAAACAAAACCCCGACCCAAACTAAAGGAAAGACGGACGACCACAAATAACGTAAGACCGTACCCCACCCCCACCCCCTACAGGGGTGGCGGGAACGGAGAGTCGGACCGACATCCCCACATCGGTTCACTGAAGGTTTACGTGTGGGCAGGGGTCCGAGGACCCAAACGAGTCCGTGTCACCGTTCAGGGGACCCGCCCCTCGTGTGAACCCGAGGAGGTAGGTCAGGAGGTGGTATACGAGACTCTTAAAAGGGAAGGACAAGAAGAAGGTGTCCGGGACAGTGGTGTCCTAGAGGTTCCTCCTCCGAGTAAGACTTCGTCTCGGTCTTCCTGTGGGACGTTCGCTAGAAAGTTGTCTTGGGGATGAGACCCTATCGGTGGTCTCTTACCGACCGGACTCTGGAACCGTAACGGGTTTCGTCTCAAGTCCGTCCGGGGGCAGAGATGGAGACAAGAGAGAAAGTCAGAGAGGTACGACTAGGCTCATTCTACTTTCGTGGACCACCGGAAAGAGGACTCTTCTTTAAGAGAGACAAACGGGGATCCAGACCAAAGTTTTGGTTACATCTTCTGTCAATTTCGTCTCGGTTAGTGGTAGACTTATACACTTGGTTCTTCCCCTTCCCCTCGGTTGCAGGTGTTGGTGCGGTGGCTGCCGGGGAGGAGCTGGATTCAGAAGGAGAGGTCCATTGAATCGGTCCCAAGAACTTTAGTTCAGGCGGTCTCCCCCACGGTTTGGGAGGGGGAGAATGGTCTCTTAATAGAGACGACCACCTACCGGTGTCCTTCGGGTCTTTTTGGTTCCCAATCCCCCCAAACCCCCACCATCCACGTCCCTTCTCCTCCTTTGTCCCGATTGAACACGACGGAGGGGGTAGTCACAGGGTCAGCCCCGTACTGCTGGGGTCAGCCGTACCCGCCCGTCGTGACTCAGGGGGAAACGTGTGGGAGGGGTCGGGGGTAGACCTTGAAATCCGAGGTCGAAGGGTCCTTTGGAACCGGCTCCCCGTACGAAGTCCCGTGAACTCCCGTTCTGACCTCCTCCTTTCTCTGTGTGTCCCCGTACGTACACACACCTCTCACACGCAAACGAACGTGTGCGTTCGTAAGTACTACCTAAGTCCCTGGGTTAGGGAGACACCGATATAAGGAATCTCGGGACGGGACCGACGTCTCGGTGGACACCACAAAGTCAACACACCCTGAGAGGGAAGGGAGGTGTGGCAGATCCTATAGACACAACACTGACAAGGTGTCCGGTATTACAGGAGAGGAGAGACACATAAGAAAGAAAACATCCTTTGAGCCGTTCTCTCCGGACCTCTTTCTCCTGTCAGTAAGAGAGGAAGAGTTTGTTCCATGGAACACGTTTGGAAGTACTCCCTAGAGAAGATCCCCTAATGGTGGTCCTTTCTTGACCGAGTAGTATACCCTTAGGGTCTTTGAGCTTAGGTCCATTCAAGAGGTCAGTCGGTTACCCGTGTCCTGCACCGGGTCCTCAGTCCTCACAAGTCGGGTCGGTTCGTAAACCTCGATCTATGTACATCCGAACCCGAGTCCGACCTCGACCCCGAACCCCACTCCCCGGTTTTCAGTCACTCGGCTCACCTCCCAAACTCCGGCGAACACCGGTACGCCCGTGGGGAGTAAAGGGTCCCAGTTCCCTAAGTAAAAGTCTTTTGCCGGGACGTCCTCGGTGTGACCCGGATTGTCTGGTCTCCGACCCGCCGGTCCGCCCGAAAGCTTACCCGTGGTGCCTCCGCGGTCGTGCGACTTGACCTGTTAGTTCTGAAGATTACACGGACAGACGGAAAACGAGGGGATTTATACCAAAGTTTTGACTTTTCGAGCCTTGGGTGTCGTCTCTGTTTCGCCCGGGCCGTTACCGACCCGGGTTCCCGGTTCGTCGTGTCGTCGGTCCTGATGAGGACGAGGTCTCCTGACTTCCCGGTGTGGACGACAAGTCTCGAGGAGAGGGGCGATAATTGGG
The DNA here is from genome assembly GCA_006410555.1 of Capra ibex. Classification (NCBI taxonomy): domain Eukaryota; kingdom Metazoa; phylum Chordata; class Mammalia; order Artiodactyla; family Bovidae; genus Capra; species Capra ibex. Next base: position 50,502,382 of record SJYO01037955.1, on the reverse strand, counting down.
AGGGGTGGTCTCCTTTCGTAAGGTGTTAACCTGATCCGGTTTAACTCTGGGTCCCTGAGTCCCCACTCCATAATTCATTGACCCAGACCCCCGTCACCACCCCGTGTACGTCACCCGTCACCCGCCCCTAACTCTCCGTTTTCTCCACCGCGGATCCGGGTGCGGAGGTGGGTACGGACTTGGTTACGTGAGAAGGCCGGTGACTGGTCGTGGTTACGTGAGTAGGCCGGTGACTGGTCGCCTCCTCCTTGTTTAACAAGCGGTGTTCTACGTCCCCTTAAGGCCTTTTGGTCCTACCAATTATCTGATCCTACGCTCGTTACTGGAAAAGGGGGTCGCACACACCCGCCTCCGTTAGGAGGGTCTCTTTCCGATGAGGTCAAACGGACCCCTATATATCGTTCGTGAAGGAAGTTTGAAGTTGGCGTGGTACGGGGTGGTTGTGGGGGAGGAGTAGGGCGAATGATTCGACCCATTTTCGTGGGATACCGGTGTCCGTAGCAAAAGCTGTTGCTTTTGGAACAGAGGGGAAGAGTGGGGAGGGGTGGGGTGGGGTGGTACGTGGGTCCTCCACGTCGCAAGAACCCAGTCCTCCCGACCCAACTTCTCCCGCCGACCTCGGTTCCTCTCGGACCGACACTCACCACCAGGACGGTCCGCGTCAACCGCTACGGCGGGACCTGGACGCCGACGTCGTCACCTCACCTTCCGGGACGTCCCCCTAGTTCGTCGAGCCCAGTCCGAGGGACGTGAAGGGGAGGGTGGGATTCGTTCTTCTTCACTTTGCCCCATTCCGGGGTCCGTCTCTACCCTCGACGCGGGACCAGTAGTCGTGGTCCGAAGGAGTCGTACTTCTGAAAACAGTTCGTGGGTTTGACAGGTCCCTGTTCCTTTCCACACACCTACCGGCTGCTCGACGACACAGGCGGGGTTCCGCAAAAGAGGAGTGTAGGGGGGAGAACTCTTCTTCTGCGAAAGGACGTACCCCGCTTGGTCAGCCGACTAGGACCTCCTGTCGCTCCGGTCCTCTTTCTTCTGTCAGGGGCCTCATGACACGGAGGTGACCCCGAGCAAGGAGACTACATACGGAGGAGTAAGTCCGGCCCTGCCCGGAAAACGACCCTACACCNNNNCCGCCCACCGTCTTCCTACTCCGGCTCAGGTCGGTCGGACCGTAGAGGACCCCCGTACCGGAACTCGAACGGGACCGCCACGAACCCCGAAGGGACTCTCGAGTCAACCATTTCCTAGACGGACGTTACGTCCTCCCGTACCAAGCTACGGACGAAACCCTTCTAGGCGACGGGTTCCCTCATTCGATGCTAGACCGGACGTCTTGAGCAGGTGCCCCAGCGTTTCGCAGCCTGTCCTGACACACACGTACGCACGCCCGCACGCACGGACCGGTCCGCACACACTTCGTCTCGTCCCTTACCTTGAAAACGGGACCGTCCTAGTCACCCCGCCCTACGTCACAGTGCTCTCGTCTACCGAGCTTACGACAGAAAGGAGGAGAACCCTAGTCAATCGTCGGGTCGCCTCCCCGTCCCCGCCGTCCGCCCCTCCCCCGTCTTTTCTTAGGGCACCTCACTCACCCGAAAGTGCCCGTGTCGTACACGGTGTCTTGGGGTTCCAGGTGCAACCCGAACCACCCGTCGAGCGCCGAAGCCAAACTCCGGGACGGTGCGTCGTCTCTCCTAGTCGGGGCCCGAGCCCCGGCAGTCGGTACGTGTCTCCGGAGTGACGGGCCCTTAAGGGGATCCGGGGAAACTTCATCGGCGGGTGTGGGGGAAAGGGTCGGACGGAACGGAGGCCTTTGAGAGACCCGAAAGGGCGGAAAGGTGTAAGGTGTGTATGGAACCGGAGTTAACGGAGGCGGCCGAGGAGGGTCCGTAAGGACCTGTGACCTCCGAGAGAGATCACGGAGGCCGACCTAGGGAGCGAAGGGAGCGGACGCAAAGGGTGCAGGGAGGAGTTAAGGAGACCCGGACGCACCACGGGAAAGGGATGTCGTCAGGGTCAGGTGGCGGGGTCTCCGTCAGGGTCCGTGGGTCTTCCACCCCCGGGGTTTGCCTCGTCGACGCCGGCGGCTCCCACCGTACGAAAGGACACCGTCCCTCCCCGGTTCCCCTCTTCTCCACGAGACCTGTCCCCCACCCCGGGAAGACAGGAGACCTCGTCCTCATCAGTACCGACGACACGGTGGCCCGGACGAGTCCGAGACGACCCCCACGGCTCGAGAAGTCAAAACTTTGGTATAGATCCCCTCGTTTTCCGTCCGTCCGTGTAGTCTTCAGCACTGGCAGGTCTAGTGGTACGACCGCGGAGGAGTCGCGGGTAAGCTGTCGGGCGGACCGACGGGCCGGAGACCAGACAGTCCGGGTCCCGTCGAGGACGTACCGGCAAAAGACGTTTGCTTAGGGAACAGGGACCCTCTGCTCCCCCACGGGCGTGCCGGTGTTCGCCGGGGTTTGGGAGGTGAGTCGGGTGGCTGAAAACCGGGGGAGGGGGGTACTGTGTCGGGGTCGGGGTCGGGGTCGGGGTCCGGGTCGGGGTCGGGGTCGGGGTCGGGGTCGGATCCACATAGGTCGAGGTTTGCGAGCCGTCCCGAGTTGGGAGGACTGAGGACCCGGGAACGTGACCGCCCTCCTGAATGGACCTAAGTTCCAAGACCCTAAGGGCTGACTGCTCGGTCAAGAAGGGACCGCCGTTAGGGGCCCTTCGCTAGGGAGCACTTCCGAACGTGTTCCCAGGAACAAACCTTTCCTCTCTACTGACAGGAGAAAGAGGTCCGGAGAGTCCGACTCAGAGGATGGTTTCTCTCTTGTGTGGCTCTCCTCTCTTGCAATACCGGGCACCTTGCCAGAGTCATGTCTATGGGATCTGCCACCCGTCCCCTCCCTCTCAGGGTGTGTGGACTTAGTGGTGTCCACCGAGACGTCGGTCCCGTCGCGAGATTCCTTATGTCGGTGTCTACCTAGCCCACGGACGTAGGTAGCACCTACGCACGGACGGGCGCACACGCGCGCGCGTGGGAGGTGTGGGTACGCACAGGGACACACAGAGAAAGGAGGAGGCGGGAACGACGGCTCACAGGACTTCGTACGGGGAGCCGGTTCCAACGGACCCGTCGACCTCGGATTTCAAGGACTGTCCCCGCCCCCTCCCCCCCGGTTCCCCCTGGGTCACGACGGGCGGGTGTGGCTGACCCCCACAGTACGGGGCTAGACCCTGTGACTACCCCCGCCGTCGTTGACCTATCGGGACAAAGGAGGAGAAGGGGCGCGGAGGTGGGGTGGGGTGGGGTGTGGGGGGCTGGGGGCGGGGGGTGGCGGCGGCGTCGGGGGAACCAAAAAGACCCGGAGGGCACCGGTAGGTTGTCGTCTCCCTTAAGAGACCTCTCTCCCCCTTCCAAGTCCTGGGGAGGACCCCCTGAACGAAAACCCTCTTGCGACCGATTTAATGGACCTCTCCTTCTGACTCCAGCTCCGCCCCCGCTGTCACCGTACCCGCACCTGTAACAGGGGCGAACGGGAAGAACCACGTGTATAAGTCTACCGCTATCCGAGACGAAATTGGCAGAAGAAGCAACCAAAACCTTGGTCTGGATCCCCGTTTGTCTCTCTTAAGGAAGAGTCCTCTTTCCGGTGGTCCACGAAATTCGACTGAACCTAGCCGTACCTCTCGGACTTTCCCTCTTGTCCCCGTCTCTGCCCCCGGATGGACTTGAGACGAAAGCCGGTACGGTTCGAGGGTCCGGTCGGCAAGAGACCAGTGATAGGGTCCCATTCCCAAGACAACTTTCTCGCGAGCGTCCCGCAGGAAGACCGAGTCGGAGTCTTGCTCGGCGGAGGAAACTCTAGGACACCGCTACCCGAGACACCTTCTTCTCGTCTTTCCCGTTTCAGAGTCTCGTGTACCCCCTCCTGACCTACCGCGTGGGGTTCGTACGAGGGGACACGGACTCGTTTCGGCCCTCGGACCCCTGCTCACACTTAAACCTTCAGTGAACCGATGTGGGGCTGTCGGTCCGACTCTCCGTTCCCGCCACCCCTGTAGGGGGTGGGGGTGGGGTCCGGCCGTACGTTCCTTGTGGTCTTTCGTCTTTCCTTTGGTCTGGGTCGGAGTTTTGTTTTAGCCGTTCTTTAGGGTGGGTGGGTGACTTCTGGTGTTGTGACGACACCAGGTGGTGGTGTACAAAGGTGGGTAGACCCCCCCTACGGCCCCTCTGCAGAGTTACCCCTACGAGGGTCTAAAGGGAGGTACTGCTACGGTCACCCTCCCTCGGACCGAAGGGCCCCGACTGTGCTCGTCTCCGGCACAAACGGCAGTGATCCCCCTTTCCTTTCCTTTCCTCCCCTTTCCTTTCCCTTCCCTTCCTTCGGCTTCACTTCGGGTTTGGGGTATTGCGGACTGCCTTCCGTCTTCCGTGATCCGGGGACACGTCTCCTTCGGTGACTTCCGCCCTTTCGGTGTCTAGAGGACCCGAGGGCAAGGGTGTCCTTCTACACTCCTATTTCCCGGAGTAGGGTCGTGTCGTGGGCGAGGGTTGGGGGGGCCTGGGCTGGGGGCGTCGCGCGGGACACTGTGTTGTGGCAGAAGGGTCTTTTCTCTTGCCTCATCGGTACACACACGGTTTCATCGTTCTGCTTGCTTACTACGGGGGGGAGCGAAACCCGTTTGGACTGCGGACCCTTGACGCCCGGACCGGCCACCCAGGGACGGTAAGAGTCCGCTCCCCCCGCCCAGCTGTGCAACCGGCTCTTGGGAACGGGCCCGGTGGGCGTTTAGGGGACTCTACACTAGGCTGGGGTCCCTGGCTCCCGTTTGCATGGCGAACTCCACGACCTCCTCGGCCTGCTTCGGTACCACCCTCTCCGTGTGCCCCCGCGACGTCTGACGACCGACTCACCCGCCCCTGGGTCGTCGAGTCCTGAGACCTCTTGCCCTCTGCCGAGGCGGGGGTAACTGCATTTATCCCAAACCCACGCATCTACCTCCCCTGGCGGGGACCGGAGAAAGGTTCGTCTCTGGGACCTGTCTCAGGGTACCTCGCTCACCCGAAAAGGGCCCGTGCCGGGCACGGGGTCTGGCCGTTCCAGGGGCAGCCCCACCCGCCCGTCAAGCCCGCCCCCGAAACCAAACACCGGGAGGGTGCGTCGCCCCCCACCCTAGTTGGGACCCACCTAGTTAGTCCCCGGGAGTCGTCACGGTTCCCTCGAGTGACGGGCCTTACGTGGATCCAGGGAAACTTCACCGACGGGTGCGGGGGAAAGGGTCGGATGGAACGGAAGGTTTGACGAGACCCCAAAGGGCGGAAAAGTGTAAGGTGTCCAGGGACCCGGAGCTAACGGGGGGTGACCGAGGAGTCTCCGTAAGACCCTGTGACCTGCGAGAGAGGTCGCGGAGGTGGATCTAGGGAGCGACAAGAGCGGAGGCAAAGGGGGGACAGGGGAGGGGTTGAGGAGGCACGCGAGAACCCCAGGAAAAGGTTGTCGTCAGGGTCCCGTGGTGGGGGCTCCCGAAACTCAAGGGACCTCGGGTTCCGAGGCCGGTTTCTGGACTCCCAGGTCGCAGACCTGACCGTCGAGTGCGGTAAACCCCGAAAAGAGTACACCTCGGACTTCGGGCGTGGAGGGGTCCGTTGGGGGGTCACACTCACGGGACCTCTATGGGCGGGTTCCCCTGTCACATGGGGATGACACCCCTTCCTCCAAGGTGATTCGGTCCCTTCGTTGTACCCCCTACCTGCTACTCTCCGTGAAGAGGAAAGCGACTCTTGTCCCGCTTGTCCCACTCAACTTCTCTTTACCTACTTGGTCCCGTGGTGCGGGGGTTGACAGAGCCCATCAGATCAGAAACCGGTGGGTCCAAAGATTTGGGTGGTGCCCCCAAGTGTGCCCTTGTCCGTCCCCAGACATACCTGAAGTTTTGGTGACCCAGCTACGTAAGCCCCTGCCCAAACGTTCAATTTCTTGCAGACATACAGACGCCCACTGCCCTCCTACGACCACCGTCCCGCTCGAGTCAGTGGGGTATGACCCTCCTCCCTCAGTCTCTCTCTGTGCCTCCCCTGACCGGAAACGACCACATGGCCCGTACACACGTGTGCACCTGTACCATCTCTTTCGCCAACACACCCATCCAGAGAGGACGACCGAGTCTCCGAGACTGGAGGCCTGTGGGCGGGTGTCGTCCGTTGAACTTTGGCTCCCGTTACACAGGCACTACGTCGTAAATTCCCTATGGATGTCCCCAGAGGGCCCCCGAACTACGACTCAGGGTCCGCGCCGGAGGCGGGGGGAGGCGAGGGGGTTTGGGGGGGGTGAGATGGGGTTGAGAGGGACGGAGGGCGGGAGGAAGAGAGAGGGAGAGAGGGAAGAGGGGCTGAGAGAGGGAAGCGGGCCTGGGTGAGGGCGGTGGGTGAGCGGGGGAGGGTGGAACGTAGAGGGTTGGAAAGGTAGAAAAGTGAGGGGGACAGAGGGCGAGGGAGAGAGAGACGACGAGGACTGTTTCCCTTCCTCAAGAGGACCCACCTGACGACGTTCCTGCCCCGGTCTTCTGTCTTCTCGGTCTGGGTTTCGTGGACACACCCCGTGCCCCAAAGAGAGAACCCAGGTACCTTACAAGGGAGACTCCGTCGGAGAACCAGCGACGGTACGTCCCTAATGAACTCCGAAGTCTATTCCCACAGGGGACAAACCCCCACCCCGGGTCGAAGGGTTTCCAGGTCGAGAGTCCAAACAGGGCTCAACAACCATCTGTAGGGCCGTCCTAAGAGAGGAGAAGGGTGTGTGTTTTAGAGAGGGGTGGGGGCGAAGGGGCTCGTAGGGTCCGTTCCTCTGGACTTGCACCTATCCCCCTCTTCCACGCCGAGGGAAGGAGAGGGAGATTCGGGGTCCCGGACCCCTCGGACCGTCGTACAGTTGCTCCCGGACCATTAGGAGGAGTGACTCCCCACGAAGGTCGCACCGGAGTTGAGGGAGCAGGGGGCCTCCCCGGGGACCTCCTTTGGTCCCGCACAGGGCCCACCGGCATCGTCGGTCCTGAAGGAGATACTCCGACCCACTGGGCCCCTTCCGACCCACCCGGGGACGCTACTATCCTCTCCTGGGGCCTTTTCCTGGGCCGCTCGGGCCCTACAGGTCCCGTCGGTCCTCGCGCAGAACCTCCGACCCACGCGGACCCTCCAGCTCCACACGGGCAAGTGGCCGCGTCCCGGGGTTCCTTCCGGTGCCGTACCGTGCCTACGGCCATCGTCGGTTCTAAAGGAGATTCTCCGACCCACACGGTCGCTCACGACCAAAAAAGCGACGCTGACGTCTCCGGGGGCCCCTTCCGGGGCCGCTCCGGGCACCGACGGTTCTCGAGCAGCTTCTCCGAGCAGCTCGAACCTTCCGACGCCCCGATCCCGACACCGAGATCTCCTCCCCGGGACGGAAGTGGTATCCCACTGGGGTCGGTAGCCCTATACACACGGAGGACGACAGGTCCGCCGTCCTACCGGGGAACGGGTCCGACGTGCCCCCGGCACTGCCGTCCCCTCGCGCTCCCGGTCTCTTGACGATGGACCCGTCCTCCACTACCGAAGGGTGCACCGACCTCTCGGTGGTCCGACCCGACCTGGTACTTCTAGTAGTTGCCGACCGGGTGTGTCTGGGGTCTCCGTGAGGGCCCGTGGGTCTTCCACCCCCGGAGTTTGACACGTCGACGCCGGCGGCTCCCACCGTACAAGAGGACACCGCCTCTCCCCGGTTCCCCTCCTCTCCACGAGACCTGTCACCCACCCCGGGAAGCCAGGAGACCTCGTCATCAGCACCGACGACGTGACGGCCCGGGTGAGCCCGAGACGATCCCCACGACTCGAGAAGCCAAAACTTTAGTATAGATCCCCTCGTTTTCCGTCTGTCCGTGTAGTCTTCAGCACTGGAAGGTCTAGTGGAACGACTGCGGAGGCGCCGTGGGTAAGCTGTCGGGCGGACCGGTGGACAAGAGACCAGACAGTCCGGGGCCCGTCGAGGACGTCCCGGTAAAAGACGTTTGCTTAGGGAACCGGGGCCCTCTACTCCCCCACGGGCGTTCTGGTGTTCGCTGGGGTTTCGGAGGTGAGTCGTGCGGCTTAAAGTCGGGGGAGGAGGGTACGGAGTCGGGGTCGGGGTCGGGGTCCGGGACGGGGTCGGGGTCGGATACACATAGGTCGAGGTTTGCGAGGCGTGGGTGTCTCGACAGGGTGCACGGTGGGACCAAACTCTACTAGGAGCAGGAGCAGAGCTCACCCGCGTACGTACAGGCGAAAGGAGGGCTCGACATCGTCGTCACAGTCCGAAGGACAGTGCAACTATCTCCTAGACACCGAAAGGGTGCTCCGAAAGGGTGTACCGACAATGTGAACGGTGGCACCACACTCAGCTAGGAGCCGCACTTTCAGCTCCGTCACGTCACTTTAGTCCAACGAGAACTCAGCAGACTCTGCAAACCCCCTTAAAACCTTACCACAAACCTTGGGATCTCAAGGGAGCTGAAAGTACAACTCTCGTAGAGGAGAACTCTACGCTGCCCTTGCGGCCCTTAGGAAACGGTTGCTTCGTACCTTTCCTTGTGAGTAGAGCTCGATACTCCGCCTTTGACCCGAGAAGAACTACAACCGTTCTGGGAGCCACAAGGAGAGATCACCTCTGCCCATACAGCCCCTTGAAGAACCCCACGTCGTTCCCAAACTTCCTGGAAAAGTTTAGAGTTCTCCCTTCCACACTACACGGAGCTCTACGGAGTCTCCTTTTGCCGAAGTAGAGCGGACCTCCACACTTGGAGGTCCTAAAAGAGCTCAACGTCGTCCAGGGATACCAAATACTGCCCCTGGAGTCCCTGGACGAGAACACCGGAGTCCTTTCCGGTCAGAGGTACACTCACCGTTCCCCGGAGAACCTTAAGGAGAGGTCAGCTACCACCCCGGATTCTGGAACACACCTCAGTTTCGGCCTTTGACTCCTAAGGAGAGGTCACGACTGTACCTAGAACCCTATGAAGACCTCAGAGGTGTCTCCTTAGTCAGGAACAGAGCTCACCCCTGTACGTGCAGGGGAAAGGAGGGTTTGACGTCGTCGTCACAGACCGAAGGGCTGCGTAACTATTTCCCTATACACCGAAAAGGAGCTCCGAAAGGGTGCTCCGAAAGGGTGTCCCTACAGTGTGGACGGTGGTACCACACTCAGCTAGGAGCCGTACTTTCAGCTCCGTTCCGTCCCTTTAGTCCAAGGAAACCTCTCCTGACTTTGTAAACCCCCTAAAACCTTTCCTCCGTGATAGTGATCTCAAGGAGAGTTGAAAGGACAACTCTCGCGGAGGAGCTCTAAGCTTCCCTTCCGGTCCATGGGAAAGGGCTGCTTCGTCCCTGTCCTTGAGAGTAGAGCTCGATACTCCACCTTTGCCCCGAGGAGAACTATAACCGTTCTGGGAGCCACAAGGAGAGATCGTCTCTCCCCACACAGCCCCTTGAAGAACTCAACGTTGTTCCCACACGTCATGGGAAAGCTTAAAGTTTTTCTTCTACACTAAACGGACCTTACCGGAGTCGTCTTTTCCCGGAGTATAGCGGACCACCCCTCTTGGAGGATCTATAAGAGCTCAACACCGTCCAGGGATAGCTCAATGCTGCCCCTGGAGACCCCGGGTGAGAACATAGGAGTCCTTTCCGGTCAGAGGTACGCTAAACCCTCCCCGGAGAGCCCTGAGGAGAAGTCAGCCACGACACCGGATTCTGGAGAACACCTCAGCTCCGGCCTTGGGTTCTTAAGGAGAGGTCACGACTGTATCTAGAATCCCATGAAGACCTCAGAGGTGTCCCCTTAGTCAGGAGCAGAGCGTTCCCTGAACGTGTAGGCCAAAGGAGGGCTCGACATCGTCGTCACAGTCCGAAGGGCAGCGCAACTATATCCCTAGACACCGAAAGGGAGCTCCGAAAGGGTGCTCCGAAAGGGTGTCCCGACAGGGTGCACGGTGGTACCTCACTTATTTAGGAGCCGTACTTTTAGCTCCGTCACGTCCCTTTAGTCCAATGAGATTTCACTTGACTCTGTAAACCCCCTGAAAACCTTAGCACCGTGCTGGGGAACTCAAGGAGAGCTGAAAGGACAACTCTCCCGAAGGGGCACTCTAAGCCACCCATGCTGTCCTTAGGAAAGGGAGCAAAGGACTTCTTTGTCCCTTTCATTGGGAGTAGAACTCGATGTTCCGCCTTTGCCCTGTGGATAACTACAACCGCCCTGGGAGTCACAAGACGAACTCACCTCTACCCATACACCCCCTTGAAGAAATTAACATCGGTCCCACACTTCCTTGGAAAACTTCAAGTTCTCCTTTCCACACTAAACGGAGCTCTGTGGAGTCGCCTTTTCCCGGAGGAGAGCGGACCTCCCCTCTTGTAAGATCTAAAAGAGCTCAACACCGACCAGGGAGAGGTCATTGCTGCCCCTGAAGTCCCTGGGTGAGAACACCGGAGTCCTTTCCGGTCAGAGGTACGCTCAAGGCTCCCCGGAGAGTCCTAAGGAGAGGTCTGCCACCGCCCCCCCCGATTCTGAAGCACACCTCAACTCCGGCCTTGGACTTCTAAGGAGAGGTCACGACTGTACCTAGAACCCCATGAAGACCTCAGAGGTGTCCCCTGAGTCAGGAACAGAGCCCACCCTTGTACGTGCAGGTGAAAGGAGGGTTCGACATCGTCGTCACAGTCCGAAGGTCAGCGTAACTGTGTCCCTAGACACAGAAAGGGAACTCTGAAAGGGTGTCCCGACAGCGAGCACGGTGGAACCACACTCAGCTATGAGCCGCACTTTCAACTCCGTTACGTCCCTTTAGTCCAAGGAGACCTCACCTGACTCTGTAAATCCCCTGAAAACCTTACCACCGTGTGGGAGACATTAAGGAGAGCTGAAAGGACAATTCTCTCGGAGGAGAACTTTACGCTACCCTTGCGCCCCTTAGGAAAGGGTTGCTTGGTCCCTTTCCTAGGGCGTAGAACTTGATGCTCCGTCTTTGCCCCGAGGAGAACTACAACCGCCCTGGGAGCAAGAAGGAGAGCTCACCTCTGCCCATACAGCCCCTTGAGGAACTCAACGTCGTTACCACATTTCCTGGGAAAGCTTCAAGTTCTCCCTACCACACTGAACGGAGCTCTACGGAGTCGCCTTTTCCCGGAGTAGAACGAACCTCCCCTCTTGGAGGACCTACAAGAGCTCAACACCGTCCAGGGAGAGTTCAATGAGACCCCTGGAGTCCCTGGACGAGAACACCGGAGTCCTGTCCTGTCAGAGGTACGCTCTATGGTCCCCGGAGAGCTATAAGGAGAGGTCAGCCCCGGCCCCGGATTCTGGAGGACACCTCACCCGCGGGCTTGGACTCCTAAGGAGAGGTCACGACTGTACCTAGCACCCCCATGAAGACCTCAGAGGTGTCCCCTCAGTCTGGAGCAGAGCTCCCCCGTGTACGTGTATGTGAAAGGAGGGCTCGACTTCGTCGTCACAGTAAGAAGGGTAACGCTACTGGGACCCTAGACACCGAAAGGGAGCTCCGAAATTTTGTCCCGAGAGTGTTCACGGGGGTACCACACTCGGCTATGAGTAACACTTTAAGGTCCGTCACTTCCCTTTAGTCCAAGGAAACCTCACCTGACTCTATAAACCCCCTGAAAGATTACCACCATACCGGTGACCTCAAGGAGAGATGAAAAGATAACTCTCGCGGAGGAGAACTCTACGCTGCCCTTGCGACCCACAGGAAAGGGTTGCTTCGTCCCTTTCCTTGGGAGTAGAACTCGATTTTCCGCCTTGGTATACAGGAGAACTACAACCGTCCTGGGAGCCACAAGGAGAGCTCACCTCTGCCCATAAAGCCCCTTGAAGAATTCAACGTTGTACCCACACTTCCTGGGTACAAGTTCTCCCTTCCACACCAAACGGAGTTCTACGGAGTCGACTTTTCCCGAAGTAGAACAGACCTCCCCTCTTGGAGGACCTAAAAGAGCTCGACACGTCCCATGGAGAGCAAAATACTGTCTCTGGAGTCCCTGGGCGAGAACACCGGAGTCCTTTGCGGTAAGAGGTAAGCTCAACACTCCCAGGAGAGCCCTAAGGAGAGGTCAACCCCATCCCCGGATTCTGGAGCACAACTAAGTTCCGACCTTAGACTTCTAAGGAGAGGTCACACCTGCACCTAGAACGCCATGAAGACCTCAGAGGTGTCCCGACAGTCCGGAGCAGAGCTCACCCCGTACGTGCAAACGAAAGGAGGGCTCGACATCGTCGTAAAAGTCCGAAGGACATCACAACTATGTCCCTAGACACAGAAAGGGACCTCCGAAAGGGTGTCCCGACAGTGTACAGGGTGACAGTACACTCAGACATGAGCCACACTTTCAGCTCCGTCACGTCCCATTAGTACAAGGAGACCTCACCGTACTCTGTAAACCCCCTGAAAACCTTACCACCGTACTGAGGACCTCAAGGAGAGCTGAAAGTACAACTCTCACGGAGGAGAACTCTACACTGTCCTTGTGGCCCTTAGGAAGGGGCTACTTCGTCCCTATCCCAGGAAGTAGAGCTCGATGTTCCGTCTTTGCACCGAGGAGAACTAAAACCACCCGGGTGTTACAAGGGGAGTTCACCTCTGCCCATACAACCCCTTGAAGAACTCAACGTCGCTCTCACACTTCATGGGAAATCTTCAAGTTCTCCCCTCCACACTAAAGGGAGCTCTGAGGAGTAACCTTTTCCCGGAGTCGAGCGGACCTCACCTCTTGAAGGACTTAAAAGAGCTCAACTCCGTCCAAGGAGAGTCCAACTCTGCCCCTGGAGTCCCTGGGGAAGCACACCGGAGTCCTTTTCGGTCAGAGGTACGCTCATCTCTTTCCGGAGAGCCCTAAGGAGAGGTCAGTCACGACCCAGGATTCTGGAGCGGAACTCAGCTCCGACCTTGGACTCCAAAGGAGAGGTCACGGATATAACTACAACTACAAAGAGACTTCAGAGGCGTCCCCTCAGTCAGGAAGCGGGCTCACCTCTGTAAGTATAGGCGAAAGGAAGACTCAACGTGGTCGTCACAGTCCGAAGGGCAGATCAACTGTGTCCCTAGACACCGAAAGGGAGCTCCGAAAGGGTCTCCCGACAGAGTGAACGGTGGAACCACACTCATCTATTAGTTACACTGTCAGCTCCGTACTTCCCTTTAGTCGAAGGAGACCTTACCTGACTCTGTATACCCCCATAAAACCTTACCACCGTGCTGGGGACCTAAAGGAGACCTGAAAGATAACTCTCGCGGAGGAGAACTCTACACTGCCCTTACGTCCCTTAGGAAAGAACTGCTGCATCACTTTCCTTGGTAGTAGAGCTCGCCTCTTCACCCTTATCCGCGAGACAGACTAAACACCGCCCGGGGACCCACAGGGAGAGCTGACTTTTGCCTATACAGCCCCTTAAAGAACTCAACGACGTTCCCACACTTCCTGGGAAAGCTCCAAGTTCTCCCTTCCACACTAAAGAGAGGTCTATGGTGTTGCCTTTACCCGGAGTAAGCAGGATCTCCCCTCTTGTAGGAGCAAAAAGAGCTCAACACCGTCCAAAGAGAGATCAATGATACCCCTGGAGTCCCTTGGAGTGCACACCGGGGTCCTTTCCGGTCAGAGGTACTCTCAACGTTCGTCGGAAAGCCCTAAGGAGAGGTAAGAAACGGTTCAGGATTCAAAAGCAGACCCCGTCGGTATTGTACTCCAAAGGAGAGGTCACGACTGTCACTAGACCCCCAAGGAGACCTAAGAGGTGTCCCCTCAATCCGGAGCATTGCTCACCTCAGTACGTGCAGACGAAAGGAGGGCTCGAAATCGTCGTCACAATCCGAAGGGTATCTCAACTGTGTCCCTAGACACCGAAAGGGAGCTCCGAAAGGGTGTCCCGACCGTGTGTACGGTGGCACCACAATGATCTATGAGCCGTACTGTCAGCTCCGTCATGTCCCTTTAGTCCAAGGAGCCCTCACCTGACTCCGTAAACCCCAAGAAAACCTTACCACCGTGCTAGGGACCTTTAGGAAAATTGAAAGGACAACTCTCGTGGAGGAGTAATCTACGGTGGATTTGCGTCCCTTAGGAAAGGTCTGCTTAGACCTTTTCCTTGGGAGTAGAACTCTCCTCCTCCCCTTTTGACCCGAGTAGAACTCAAGTCGCACTGGGAGTCACAACGAGAGCTCACCTCTGCCCATACAGCCCCTTGAAGAACTCACCGACGTTCCCATACTCCTGGGGAAACTCCAAGTTTTCCCTTCCACACTAAAGGGAGCTATGCGGAGTCGTCTTTTCCCGGAGTAGAGTGGACCTCACCTCTTAGAGGACCAAAAAGAGCTCAACGCCGTCCAAGGGGAGCTCAACACTGTCCCTGGAGTCCCTGCGCGAGCACACCGGAGTCCTTTCCGGTCAGAGGTACGCTCAACGTTTCCCTGAGAGCCCTAAGGAGAGGTCAACCACGGCCCAGGATTCAGGAGTAGACATCGACCCCGGTCTTAGACTCCAAAGGAGAGGTCACGACTGGACCTTGAACCCCAAGGAGACCTCAGAGGTGTCCCCTCAGTCCGGAGCAGAGCTCACCTCTGTACGTACAGGCGAAAGGCGGGTTCAAGATCGTCGTCACAGTCCGAAGGGCAGCTCAACTGTGTCCCTAGACACACAAAGGGAGCTCCACGGTTTTCCGACAGGTAGTACAGTGACACCACGCTCAGTTATGAGCCCCACTGTAAGCTCTGTCACGTCCTTTTAGTTCAAGGAGACTTCACCTGACTCTGTAAACCCACTGTAAAGTTTACTACCGTGCTGGCGACATCAAGGAGTGTTGAAAGGACAACTCTCCCGGAGGAGAACTCAACACTTACCCTTACGACCCTTAGTAAAGGTCTGCTTCGTTCCTTTCCTTGGGAGTAGAGTTCGTCTTTTCCCCCTTTGCCCCGAGGAGAACTCAACACCGTCCTTGGAGACACAAGGAGAGTTCACCTCTCCCCATACAGACCATTGAAGTCTCAACGACGTTCCCACACTCCCTGGGAAAACTCCAAATTCTCCCTTGCACACTAAAGGGAACTCTACGAGGTCACCTTTTCCCGGAGTAGAACGGATCTCCCCTCTTACAAGGCCAAAAACGCTTAACGCCGTCCAATAAGAGCTCCACGCTTCCCCTGGAGTCCCTGGGCGAGCACACCGGAGTCCTTTCCGATCAGAGGTACGCTCAACGCTCCCCGGAGAGTCCTAAGGAGAGGTCAGCCACGGCCCAGGATTCTGGTGCAGACCTCAGGTCCGGCTCGGACTCCAAAGGAGAGGTCACGACTGTACTTGGAACCCCAAGGAGACCTCAGAGGTGTCCCCTCAGTCCGGAGCAGCGTTTGCTTCTGGACGTGTAGACGAAAGGAGGGCTCGACATCGTCGTCACAGACAGAAGGGCAACTCAACTGGGTCCCTACACAGAAAGGGAGCTCCGAAAGGGTGTCCAGACAGTGTGTACGGTGGTGACACATTCAGTTATGCGTCGTAATGTCAGCTCCGTCACGTCCCTTTAGCCCAAGTAGACCTCACCTGACTTTATATACCCCCAGAAAGGATTACCACCGTACTGGGGACCTCGAGGAGAGCTGAGAGGACAACTCTCGCGGAGGAGAACTCTACGCCGCCCTTACGGCCCTTAGGAAAGGGCTGTTTCGTCCCTCTCCTTGGGAGTAGAGATCGCCTCATCCCCCTTAGCCCCGAGGAGAACTTAACATCACCCAGGGAGTCACAAGGAGAGCTCACTTCTGCTCATCAAGTCCCCTGAAGAAATCAACGATGTTCCCACACTTCCGGGTAAGTTTCAAGTTCTCCCTTCCACACTAAAAGAAGCTCTGCGACGTCTCTTCTTCCCGAAATAGAGTGGACCTCCCCCGTTGAAGGCCAAAAAAGAGCTCAACGCTGTCTGAGCAGAGCTAAATACTGCCCTTGGAGGCACTGGGCGAGGACGACGGAGTCCTTTCCGGTCAGAGGTACGCTCGACGCTCCCCGGAAAGCCCTAAGGAGAGGTCAGCCACTGCCCATGATACAGGAACATACCTCGACTCCGCCATTGGGCTCGAAAGGAGAGGTGACGACTGTACCTAGCAACGTAAGGAGACATCAGAGATGACCCCTAGTCCGGAACAGAGCTCACCTCTATACGTACAGGCGAAAGGAGGGCTCGACATCGTCGTCACAGTCCGAAGGGTAACTAAACAGTGTCCCTAGACACCGAAAAGGAACTCCGAAGGGTGCCCCGACAGTGTGTACTGTGGCACCAACTCAACTCTGAGTCCCACTGTCAGCTCCGTCACGTCCCTTTAGTCCAAGTAGACCTCACCTCACTCTGTAAACTCACAGAAAACCTTACCACCGTGCTGGGGAACCTCAAGGAGAGTAGAAAGGACAACTCTCGTGGAGGAGAACTCAACGCTGTCCTTGTGGCCCTTAGGAAATGGCTGCTTAGTCCCTTTCCTTGAGAGTAAAGTTCGCCTCCTCCCCCTATGCACCGAGGAGAACACAACACCGCATTGGGAGCTACAAGGAGAGCTCACTTCTACCCATACAGCCCCTTGAAGAACTCAACGACATTCTCACACTGCCTGGGAAAGCTCGAAGTTCTCCCTTCCACACTGAAGAGAGCTCTGTCGCGTCACCTTTTTCCGGAGTAGAGAGGACGGTCCAATCGGAGGACCAAAAAGAGCTCAACACCGACTAAGGAGAATTCAATGCTCCCCCTGGAGTCCGTAGAAGAGTACACCGGAGTCCTTTCCGGTCAGAGGTACGCTCAACGCTCCCTGGAGATCCCTAAGGAGAGGTAAACCACGGCCCAGGATTCAAGAACAGACCTCGCCTCCGTTCTTGGACTCCAAAGGAGAGGTCATGACTGTACCTAGAACTCCAAGGAGACCTCAGAGGTGTCCCTTTAGTCCGGAGCAGAGCTCACCTTTATACGTGGAGACGGCCTTCGGTCGCACTCCTTAGGGTGACCACTGTTCCAGTACACCTTCCTTCGAACTATATGCGTTCCTGTACTCGTCTGAAATCCCTCAAGGGGGACCTTAAAGACCTCGTACATGGTTGTTTTGGTTTTTAGACGGCCGAAAACATGAGTCGAGAAGACTATAAGAGACCTTTTTCAGTTTAGTCCCGAAATCAGAAGACGTAAACTTTCCCTATAAAGTCAATTAGGGGGAGACTATCGAGAGATCGAACGGATTCTCCAAGGGGCCTGGAGAATGTACAACACTTAATGAATGACAGGGGGTTAGCGCTCTCCGTGTTTCGAATTTTCGTAGCATTTGTATGTCTCGGAAAAGATTTCCCAAGTTTTAATATAAACATGTCACAAAAGTGACAACTGAGTTACTAACGACGGTCCGGAGGTATAAGAAATAGAAAATCCGTGGACCCTACTACAATTAGTTACATTTACCCTATACCTTTTCTATATTCCATTAAAACTACAATCGTTTGATCTGAAAACTCAATTAATGAAAAGAAAACAATATATAGTGACGTGAGGAGAAAATAGAAACGATACATTCTTACATTGAAATAAATCACGAAAGAATCTCACGTGGTCTGAAACTCTTTTAGTTGTGTTTATTCAGAAGATCAATTGTTTGGGAACATTCTTTTTTTCCGACATTTTACAATTAACCGGGAAAGACCGGTCTTCTAATACATTTAGGGGATTCTGAACACATATGTTAATTCATACGTCTCTCTTTTCGGACCAAAACTATTGTCAGACCTGTCGATTGTGACGTAATAAAACATAATGGGTAACTGGAGATACATGTTTTTTTCCATATTTTCCGGAAAGATCTGTTATCCCCGACTTCGGTCAGCGTCCTGACCAAAGGGCGTACAGAGAATTGAGATTAAAGTCCGACTTAAGGGTGAACCTCGCCCCGCCAGTTGATTCAGATGAATGAACGGGACCGAAAATTCTGGGTACGTTTTCCCTCGTATTCCGCCCCGTGGGAAACTATAAGTTAACCCGCGGACACCGGGTTTATCTATTACGTTCTAGGAAGAGACCTTGAAATAACCAGAAGGGGTATTCGGTTCCATAAGTCGAAAGAAAGAGGTGAATTAAAAGGATGATATGATAACAAAGAATTATATTAGAATATAATTATTTATTTATTCAAAAGGAGCGGTTTGGTCAGGTGTGAAGCTTAAGAGACCTAGGTGACCCCGTCCTGTTGCCGTGTGGAGGCGAGAGGAGGGCTCGACATCGTCGTCACAGTCCGAAGGGCAGCTTCACTGTGTCCCTAGACACCGAAAGGGAGCTCCGAAAGGGTGTCCCGAGAGTGTGCACGGTGGCACCACACTGAGGTATGAACCCCACTGTCAGCTCCGTCACGTCCCTTTAGTCCAAGTATTCCTCACCTGACTCTGTTAACCCCCCGAAAAACTTACCACCGTGCTGGGGACCTCAAGGAGAGCTGAAAGGACAACTCTCACGGAGGAGAAATCAACGCTGCCCTTTCGGCCCTTAGGAAAGGGTTGCTTCTTCCCTTTGCTTAGGAGTAGAGCTCACCTCTTCCCCCTTTGCCCCGAGGAGAACTCAACACCGCCCTGGGAGCCACAAAGAGAACTCACCTCAGCCCATACAACCCCTTACAGAACTCAACGACGTTCCCGTACTTCCTGGGAAAGCTCCAAGTTCTCCCTTCCACACTAAAGGGAGCTCTACGGCTTCACCTTTTCCCGGAGTAGAGCGGACCTCCCCTCTTGGAGGATCTAAAAGAGCTCAACGCCGTCCAAGGAGAGCGCAATGCTACCCCTGAAGTCCCTGGGCAAACACACCAGAGTCCTTTCCGGTCAGAGGTACGCTCAACGCTCTCCGGTGAGCCCTAAGGAGAGGTCAGTCACGGCCCAGGATTCAGGAGAAGACCTCTGTTCCGGCCTTGGATTCCAAAGGAGAGGTCACGACTGTACCTATAACCCCAAGGAGACCTCAGAGGTTCTTTTCAGTTCGGAGCATAGCACACCTGAGTACGTGCAGGCGAAAGGAGGGCTCGACGTCGTCGTCACAGTCCGAAGGGCAGCTCAACTATGTCCCTAGACACCGAAAGGTAGCTCCGAAAGGGTGTCCCGAGAGTGTGCACGGTGGTACCACACTAAGCTATGAGCCCCACTGTCAGCTCCGTCACGTCCCTTTAGTCCAAGGAGACCTCACCTGACTCTATAAACCCACTGAAAACCTTACCACCGTGCTGGGGACCTAAAAGACAGTTCAAAGGACAACCCTCGCGGAGGAGAACTTTACGCTGCCCTCGTGACCCTTAGGAAAGGGCTGCTTCGTCCCTTTCCTTGCCAGTTGAGCTCACCTCCGTCCCCTTTACCCCGAGGAGAACTCAACAATGCCCTGGTAGTAACAAGGAGAGCTCAATTCTGCACATACAGCCCTTTGAAGAACTCCACGACGTTCCCACAGTTCCTGGGAAAGCTCCACTTTCTCCCTTCCACACTAAAGGAAGCGTTACGGTATAACCTTTGGTCGGAGTAGAGCGGACATCCCTCTTGGAGGATCAAAAAGATCTCAACGTCGTCCAAGGAGAGCTAAATACTGACCTTGGAGTCCCTGGGCGACCACACCGGAGTCCTTTCCGGTCAGAGATATACTTAAAGCTCCCCGGAGATCACTAAAGAAAGGTCAGTCACGCCCAGAATTCAGAAGCAAACCTCGACTCCGTCCTTGGACTCCATAGGAGAGGACACGACTGTACCTAAAACCCCAATGAGACCTCAGAGGTGTCCCCCAGTCCTGAACAGAGCTCATCTCTGTACGTGCAGGCGTAAGGAGGGCTCGACATCGTCGTCACAGTCCGAAGGACAGCTCAACTGTGTCCCTATACACCGAAAGGGAGTTACGAAGGTATCCCGACCGTGTACACGGTGACACAATACTCAGCTATAAGCTCCACTTCAGCTCCGTCGTGTCCCTTTAGTCCAAGGAGACAACAGCTGGCTCTGTAAACCCATAGAAAACTTACCACCGTACTTGGGACTTCAAGGAGAGGTTAAAGGACAACTCCCGTGGAGTTGAACTCTACGCTGCCCTTGTGACCCTTGGGAAAGGGCTGCTTCGTTCCTTTCCTTGGGAGTAAAGCTCTCCTCGTCCCCCTATGCACGAGGAGAACACAAGATCGACCTGAGAGCCACATGGAGAGCGTACCTCTACCCATACAGAGCATTGATGAACTCAACGTCGTTCCCACACTTCCTGGGAAAGCTCCACGTTCTCCCTTCCACACTAAAGGGATCTCTGTTGCGTCGCCTTTTCCCGGAATAGAGCGGACCTCCCCTCTTGGAGGACCAAAAATAGCTCAACACCGTCCAAGGAGAGCTCAATGCTGTCCCTGTAGTCCCTGGGTGTGTACACAGGGGTCCTTTCCGGTCAGAGGTACGCTCAACACTCTCCGGAGAGCCCTAAGGAGAGGTCAGTCACGGTCCAGGATTAAGGAGCACACCTAAGCTCCGACCTTGGACTCCATAGGAGAGGTCACGACTGTACCTAGAACCCCAAGAAGACTTCAAAAGATCTCCTCTGTCCAAACCAGAGTTCACCTTTGTACGTGCAGTCGAAAGGAGGGCTTGACATCGTCCTCACAGTCCGAAGGATAGCTCAACTGTGTCCCCGGACACCGAAAGGGAGCTCCGAAAGGGTGTCCCGACAGTGTGCACGGTGGTACCACACTCAGTTATAAGCCCCACTGTCAGCTCCGTCACGTCCCTTTAGTCCAAAGAGACCAATCTTTACTCTGTAAACCCCCAGAAAAACTCACCACCGTACTGTGGACCTCAAGGAGAGCTGAAAGGACAAATCTCATGGATGAGACCTCTACGTTTCCCTTGCGACCCTTAGGAAAGAGCTTCTTTGTCTCTTTCCTTGGGTGTAGAGTTGGTCTCCTCAACCTTTGACCCGAGGTGAACTCAAAACCGCCCTGGTAGCCACAAGGAAAGCTCACCTCTGCCCATACAGTCCCTTGAAGAACACAACGACGTTCCCAAACTTCCTGTGAAATCTCCAAGTTCTCCCTTCCACACTAATCCAAGTTCTCCCTTTAACACTAAAGAGAACCCTGCGGTGTCGCCTTTTCCCAGAGTAGAGCGGACCTCACCTCTTGGAGGACCAAAAGGAGCTCAACGTCGTCCAAGGAGAGCTTAATGATGTGCCTGGAGTCCCTGGGCTAGCAAACCGGACTCCTTTCCGGACAGAGGTACGCTCAACGTTCTCCGGAGAGCCCTAAGGAGATTTTAGTAACGGACCAGGATTCAGGAGTAGACCTCGGCTCCGGCCTTATACTACAAAGGAGAGGTCACGACTGTACCTATAACCCCAAGGATACCTCAGAGGTGTCTCCTCAATCTTGAGCAGAGCTCACCTCAGTACGTACAGGCGAAAGGAAGGCTCGATATCGTCGTCACGGTCAGTAGGGTAACTAAACTGTGTCCCTTGACACCGAACGGGATTTCCGAAAGGGTGTCCGGACAGTGTGCACGGTGGGACCACACTCAGCTATTAGCCCCACTGTCAGCTCCTTCACGTCCATTTAGTCCAAGGAGACCTCACTTGACTCTTTTTCCCCCCAACAAACCTTACCACTTTACTGGGGACCTTAAGGAGAGTTGAAAGGACAACTCTCGTGGAGGAGAAATCCACGTTGTCCTTTCGGTCATTAGGAAAGGGCTTCTTCGCCCCTTTCTTGGGAGTAGAGCTCACATCCTCCCTCTTTTCACCGAGAAGAACTAAACACCACCCTGGGAGCCACAAGGGGAGTTTACGGCTGCACATACAGCCCCTTTAAGAACTCAACGTCACTCCCATCCTTCCTGGGAAAGCTCCACGTTCTCGCTTCCACACTATGGGAACTCTGCGACGTAGACTCCTCCCGGATTAGAGCAGACCTCCCCCTTTGCAGGACCAAAAAGTGCTCAACTCCGTCCAAGGGGAGCTCAATGCTGCCCCTGAAGTCCCTGGGCGACCACACCGGAGTCCTTTTCCGTCAGAGGTACGCTGAACGTTCCCCGGAGAGGCCTAAGGAGAGGTCAGCCACGGTCCCTGATTCTGGAGGACACCTCAGCTCTGGTCTTTGACTCCTAAGTAGAGGTCACGACTGTATTTAGAACGCCAAGGGGACCTCAGAGGTGTCCGCTTAGTCCGGAGTAGAGCTCACCTCTGTACGTGCAGGTGAGAGGAGGGCTCTACATCGTCGTCACAATCCAAAGGGCAGCTCAACTGTGTACATAGACACAGAAAGGGAACTCCGAAAGGGTGTGCTGGCAGTGTACACGGTGGCACCACACTCAGTTATTAGCCCCACTGTCAGCTCCGTCACGTCCCTTTAGTCCAAAGAGACCTCACCTGACTGTGTAAACCATAAGAAAACCTTACCACCGTACTGGGGAACTCAAGGAGAGTTGAAAGGTCCACTCTCGAAGAGGAGAATTCTACACTACCTTCCGGTCTTTAGGAAAGGGCTACTTCGTGTTTTTACTAGGGAGTAGAGCTCACCTCCTCCCCCTTTGTCCGAGGAGACCACAAACCACCCAGTGAGCCACAAGGAGAACTCACCTCTGCCCATACAACCCCTTGAAGAACTCAACATCGTTCCCACAATTCCTAGAAAAGCTTCAAGTTCTCCCTTCCACACTAAATGGAGTCCTGCAGAGTAGTCTTTTCCCGGAGTATAGCGGACCTCCCCTCTTGTATGAACTAAAAGAGCTCCACGCCGTACAAGGGGAGTTTAATACTACCCCTGGAGTACCTGGGCGAGCACACCAGAGTCCTTTCCGGTCAGAGGTACACTTAACACTCCCCGGAGAGCCCTAAGGAGAGGTCAGCCACGGTACAGGATTTTGGAGCAGACCCCAGCTCCCGTCTTGGACTCCAAAGGATATGTCACGCCTGTACCTAGAACCCCATGGAAACCTCAGAGGTGACCCTCAGTCCGGTACAGAGTTCACCTGTGTACGAGCAGACGAAATCAGGGCTCGACATCGTCGTCACAGTCCGAAGGGCAACTCAACTGTGTCCCTAGACACCGAGAGGGACCTCCGAAAGGGTGTCACTACAGTGTGCACGGTGGCACCACACTCAGCTATGAGCCGTACTGTGAGTTCCGTTACGTCCCTTTAGTCCATGGAGACCTGACTTGACTGTAAACCTACAGAAACCTTACCACCGTGCTGGGAACCTTAAGGTGAGCTGAAAGGACAACTCTCGCGGAGGAGAACGCTATACTGCCCTTACGGCCCTTAGGAAAGGGCTAATTCTTCCCTTTCCTAGGGAGTAGAACTCGATCCTCTACCTTTACTCCGAAGAACATACTTCCCACACTTCCTGGGAAAGCTTCAAGTTCTCACTTCCAAACTAAAGGTAACATTGTGCAGTCGTCTTTTCCAGGAGTATAGCGACCCTCTCTTTTGGAGGATCTAAAAGAGTTCAACTCCGTCCAAGGAGAGCTATATGCTGCCCCTGGAGTCCCTGGGTGAGTACACCGGAGTCCTTTCCGAACAGAGGTCCGCTCAACGCTCCCAGGAGAGCCCTAAGGAGAGGTCAGCCACGACCCAGGATTCTATAGCAGACCTCTGCTCCGACCTTGGTCTCCAAAAGAGAGGTCACGACTGTACCTAGACACCCAAGGAGACGTCAGAGGTGTCCCCTCAGTCCGGAACAGAGTTCACCTCTGTACTTGTAGACGAAAGGAGGGCTCGACATCGTCGTCACAGTCCGAAGGGCAACCTACCTCTGTACCTAGACAACGAAATGGAACTCCAAAAGGGTGTCCCGGCAGTGTGTACGGTGGTACCACACTCAGCTATGAGCCGCACTTTCAGCTCCGTCACGTCCCTTTAGTCCAAGGAGACCTCACCTGACTCTGTAAACCATTAGAAAACCTTACCACTGTGTTGGGGACCTCAAGGAGAGCTGAAAAGACAACTCTCGCGGAGGAGAACTCTATACTGCCCTTGCGGTCCTTTGAAAAGGGCTGCTTCTTCCCTTTCCTTGGGAGTAGAGCTAATCCTCCTCCTTTGCCCCGAGGAAAACTAAAACCGCCCTGAGAGCCACGTGGAGAGCTACAGTCCCTTGAAGAACTCAACGTCATTCCCACACTTCCTGGGAAAGCTTTAAGTTCTCCCTTCCACACTAAACGGAGGTCTACGGAGTCACCTTTCACTGGAGTAGAGCGGACTCCCTTCTTGGAGGACCTAAAAGAGCTCAACGTAGTCTAAGGAGAACTTAATACTGTCCCTGGAGTCCCTGGGTTTGCACACCGGAGTCCTTTCCGGTCAGAGGTACGCTCAACACTCCCAAGTGAGCCCTAAGGAGAGGTTAGCAAAGACCCGGGATTCTAGAGCAGACCTCTACTCCGGCCTAAGACTCCAAAGGAGAGGTCACGACTGTACATAGACCCCCAAGGAGACCTCAGAGGTGTCCCCTCAGTTCGGAGCAGATCTCACCTCTGTACGTGCAGGTGAAAGGAAGATACGGCATTGTCGTCATTGTCCGAAGGGTAGTACAAATGTGTCCCTAGACACCGAAAGGGTGCACCGAAAGAGTGTCCCGACAGTGTGTCCGGTGGCACCACACTCAGCTATGAGCCGTACTGTCAGCTCAGTCACGTCCCATTAGTCCAAGGAGACTTCGCCTGACTCAGTAAACCTCCTGAAACCCTTACCACCGTGCTTGGGACTACAAGGAGAGGAGAAAGGACAACTCTCGCGGAGGAGAAAACTACGCTGTACTTGCGGCCCTTAGGAAAGGGCTACTTGGTCCCTTTCCTTGGGAGTAGAGGCCGATCCTCCCCCTTTACCCCGAGGAAAACTTAAACCTCCCTGGTAACCACAAGGAGAGCTCACCTCTGTCCATACAGCCCCTTGACGAACTCAACGTCCTTCCCACACTTTCTGGGAAAGCTTCAAGTTCTACCTTCCACACTAAAGGGAGCTCTACGGTGTCACCTTTTCCCGGAGTAGAGAGAGCCCCCCTCTTGGAAGACCTAAAAGAACTCGGAGACGTCCAAGGAGACCTCAATGTTGCCCCTGGAGTCCCTGGGCGAGCACACCGGAGTCCTGTCCGGTCCGAGTTACGTTCAACGCTCCCCGGAGAACCAGAAGGAGAGATCAGTCACGGCCCAGGATTATGGAGTAAACCTCAGCTCCGTCCTTTGACTCGAAAGGGCAGGTCACGACTGTACCTAGAACCGCAATAAGACCGTAGAGGTGTTCCCTCGGTCCGGAGTAGAGCTCACTTCTTTACGTGCAGGTGAAAGGAGGGCTCGACATCGTCGTCGCAGTACGAAGGACAGCGTGACAGTGTCCCTAGACACCGAAAGGGATCTCCGAAAGGGTGTCTCGACAGTGTACACGGTGGCACCATACTCAGCTATGAGCCCCACTGTCAGTTCTGTCACATCCTTTAGTCCAAGGAGACCTCACCTGACTCTGTAAACTCACTGAAAACGTTACCACCGTGATATGGACCTCAAGGAGAGATGAAAGGAAAACTCTCTCGGAGGAGAACTCTACACTGCGCTTGCGGCCCTTAGGAAATGGCTTCTTCGTCCACTCCTTGGGAGTAAAGCTCGATCCTCCACTTTTGGAACGAGGAGTACAAAAACCGCCCTGGGAACCACAAGGAGAGTTCACCTCTACCCATACATCCCCTTGTAGGACTTAATGTCGTTCCCACACTTCCTGGGAAAACTTCAAGTTCTCCCTTCCACACTATAGGGAGCTGTGTGGTGTCACCTTTTCCCGGAGTAACGCGGACCTCCCCTCTTAGAGGACCTAAAAGAGCTCAATTCGACCAAGGAGAGCTTAATACTACCCCTGTAGTCCTTGGACGAACACACCTTAGTCCTTTCCGGACAGAGGTACGCACAACGCTCCCCGGAGAGCTTTAAGGAGAGGTCAGATACGGCCGAGGATTCTGGAGCAGATCTAAGCTCGGACCTTGTACTTCAAAGGAGAAGTCACGACTGTACCTAGACCCCGAAGGAGACCGTAGAGTTGTCACCTAAGTCCGGGGTAGAGGTCACCTCTGTACGTGCAGGCGAAAGGAGGGTTTGACATCGTCGTCATAGTCCGAAGGGTAGAACAACTATGTCCCTACACACCGAAAGGTATCTCCGAAAGGGTGTCCCGACAATGTGCACGGTGGCACCACACTCAGCTATGAACCGTACTGTCAGCTCCGTCACGTCCCTTAAGTCCAATGAGAACTCACCTGACTCTGTAAACCTACTGAAAACCTTACCACCGTTGTGGGGACCTAAAGGGGAGTTGAAAGGACAACTCTCGTGGAGGAGAACTCTACGCTACCCTTACGGTCATTAGGAAAGGACTACTTCGTCCCATTCCTTGGGAGTAGAGCTCGATCCTCTGCCTTTACCCCGAGGAGAACTGAAACCGCTCTGGGAGCCACTAGGAGAGCTAACCTCTGCCCATACATCCCCTGCAGGACTACGTCGTTCCCAACTTCCTGGGAAAGTTTAAAGATCTCCCATCCACACTAAAGGGAGCTTTGCGGAGTCACCTTTCCCGGAGTAGAACGGACCTCCACTCTTGGACGACAAAAAATATCTCAACACCGTGCAAGGAGAGATCAATACTACCCCTGGAGTCCCTGGGCGAGGACACTGGAGTCCTTTCCGGTCAAAGCTAAGCTCAAACTCCCCGAAGAGCCTTAAGGATAGGTCAGCCACGGCCCAGGATTCTGGAGCAGACTTAAGTTCCGGCATTCGACTCGAAAGGAGAGGTCACTACTGTACCTCGACTCCCAAGGAGACTTCAGAGGTGTCCCCTCAGTCCGGAGCAGAGCTTACCTCTATACGTGCAGGTGAAAGGAGGACTCGACATCGTCGTCACAGTCCGAAGGTCAGCTTAACTGTGGCCCTAGACGCCGAAAGGGACTTTCGATAGGGTGTACCGACAGTGTGTACGGTGGTACCACACCCAACTATGAGCCACATTGTCAGCCCCGTAACGTCCCTTTAGTCCAAGGAGACTTCACCCGACTCGTAAACCCCCTGAAAACTTTACCACCGTACTGGGGACCTCAAGGAGAGCTGTAAAGACAACTCTCTCATGGGAGAACTCAACGCTACTCTTGCGGCCCTTAGAAAAGGACTACCTCGTCCCTTTCCTCGGGTGTAGAGCTCGATCCTCGGCCTTTACCCCGAGGAGAACTAAAATCGCCCTGGGAGGCACAAGAAGAGCTCACGTCTGTCCATACAGCCCCTTGAAGAACTCAACGTCGTTCCCACACTTCCTGGGAAAGTTTCAAGTTCTCCCTTCCACACTAAAGGGAGTTCTGCAGAGTCGCCTTTTCCCGGAGTAGATCGGACTTACCCTTTTAGAGGACCTAAAGAGCTCCACGTCGGCCAAGGAGAACTTAATGCTACCCCTGGCGTCCCTGGACGAGCACACTGGAGTCCTTTCCGGTCAGAGGTAAGCTCAAGATCCACGGAGAGACCTAAGGAGAGGTCAACCATGGTCCAGGATACTGGAGCAGGCGTCAGTTCCGGTCTTCGACTCCAAAGGAGAGGTCACGATTGTACCTAGACCCACAAGGAGACCTCAGAGGTGTCCCCTCAGTCCGGAGCAGAGTTCACCTCTGTACGTACAGGTGAAAGGAGAGCTCGATATCGTCGTCATAGTCCGAAGGGCAGTGTNGCGGACTTACCCTTTTAGAGGACCTAAAGAGCTCCACGTCGGCCAAGGGGAACTTAATGCTACCCCTGGCGTCCCTGGACGAACACACTGGAGTCCTTTCCGGTCAGAGGTAAGCTCAAGATCCACGGAGAGACCTAAGGAGATGTCAACCATGGTCCAGGATACTGGAGCAGGCGTCAGTTCCGGTCTTCGACTCCAAAGGAGAGGTCACGATTGTACCTAGACCCACAAGGAGACCTCAGAGGTGTCCCGTCAGTCCGGAGCAGAGTTCACCTCTGTACGTACAGGTGAAAGGAGAGCTCGATATCGTCGTCATAGTCCGAAGGGCAGTGTAACTATGTCCCTAGACACCGAAAGGGAGCTCCGAAAGGGTGTCCCGACAGTGTGCACGGTGGGACCATACACAACTATGAGCCACACTGTCAGCTCCGTCACGTCCCTTTAGTCCAAGGAGACCTCACATGACTATGTAAAACACCAGAAAACCTTACCACCGTGCTGGGGACCTCAAGGCGAGCTGAAAGGACAACTCTCGCGGAGACGAACTCTACGGTGCCCTTACGACACTTAGGAAAGGACTACTTCGTCCCTTTCCTTGGGAGTGGAGCTCGCCTCCTCCGTATTTGTCCCGAGTAGAATTCAGACGGTCTGGGAGCCACAAGGAGAGCTCACCTCTGTCCATACAGCCACTTGAAGAACTCAACGTCGTTCCCACACTTCCTGAGAAAGCTCCAAGTTCTCCCTTCCACACTAAAGGGAGTTCTACGGAGACACCTTTTCCCGGAGTAGAGCGGACCTCTCTTGGAGGACCAAAAAGAGCTCAACGCCATCCAAGGAGAGTTCAATGCAGTGCCTGTAGTCCCGGGGACAGGACACCGGAGTCCTTTCCGGTCAGAGGAACGCTCAACACTCCCCAGAGAGTCTTAAGGAGAGGTCAGCCACGGTCCAGGATACAGGAGCAGACCTCGGCTCAGGCCTTGGACTCCAAAGGAGAGGTCATCACTGTACCTAGAACCCCAAGGAGACCTCAGAAGTGTCCCCTCAGTCCGGAGCAGAGCTCACCTCTGAACGTCCAGGAGAAAGGAGGACTCGACATCGTCGTTACAGTCCGAAGGGAAGCTCAACTGTGTCTCTAGACAACGAAAGGGAGCTCCGAAAGGGTGTCCCCACAGTGTGCACGGTGGAATCACACTCAGTTATGAGCCACACTGTCAGCTACGTCACGTCCCTTTAGTACCAGGAGACCTTACCTGACTCTGTAAACACCCAGAAAAACTCTCACATTGTCCGTCCTGCCGGTTCCCAGAGGTTTACCTCCTTTATCGGACGTTCACAGTCTGTAAAAATAGAGAGAATTCGCCGTCCTCCTTTGTTTGATCGCTATATAAAAGGAAGAGACATGTATAAATTTTACTCCAAAGAGAATTTTAGACACAACGGTACTGTGGACCAAAGGGCACTTCAATAGGTTACGGAAAAAGAATACATTTACAAATAGGATTAAACACGATTATATGATACGTAAATGGGTTTTGAGACAGAAGTTCAGCCAAGGTGGAAAACCGAGTCTTGGATCAACAATTTGGTCATACAATACGAGCTATAACAAGGAGATTAGATACATTTATTGTGATAAACATACTACAAGACGGGAAGAAGTTCTGCGTCAAATTAGGAAAATACCGGGTTCTACTTGGTAAACGTCGTTTCTAATAGGGTTTTGTGCGGGATACCCACACCCCGGACCACGGTAAGATTCAAAACTCTGTAAGGAAAGAAAGTAATTGTCTGACGACAATTGATATATTGTAGGTTGATTTCTGATCGTCCCCCCAGGAGAAAGACGGGCGAAGACTAGGGATGTAATCTTCCAAAGAGATAGAGGAAATATGAAATTATTTTGAAATAATGTGTTTTCGAGACTCGCTAGTTCGGAGTAGAGACCGGGGCCTAACTTGAGAAGAAGAGACCCCCGGTTCTTAAGGCCGCAACATTAAGTTGTTGGTGGAAAGTAGAACCCCCGAGTAGGCCCTAGGAAGTCCTGTTCCATTCCTACGAACCTCGAGATCAAGAAACAAGAGAATCACTTGTGTAAGAGACGACACGAAATGATTGAGATGACACACGAACACACTTACTTACTGTACGGGACGCTCTTCGTTCACTCCTAGGGACGAGACGCCAAGGTACCACTAGAGTATGTCGAATACCGTCTTTGGACAGCCCCCAAAGATGGCTGGACGGTTACGGTTCTCCGTGGGTTACTGAGGAAACCCTTGGCTAGTCTTTGCCCATTTTGCACACCTGAATTGGAAGGAAAGAGCCAGTTTGAAAAACCAGAGAAACTGGTTAAGTATTGAGGAACCCTTAATCATCATGATTGGATTAGATAGTCTAGAATCTGAAAGTTCCCTGAACACTAGATATGACAATGACACATGACACCGAATCCAGGGTTTGAATCTAACCATCAGTTCTTTCACAGATCGGAGCGATCCTTAGTTTTCAAACCTTCGATATACCTCGAGATCGAGGTTCTGGTAGAGCCTCCAATTTCCAATGAGTCTAACCCTGACGTTACCCAAAAAAGGGAAACCATTGTGACCGAGAATCACCTGGTCTCCTCCGAGAATATGACCGCACCACTACGAACTTTTCTTGTAGGGTCGAAATACAAGCATAGCCAGAATAATACCAGTCCTTATATGAGACCCATCACGTGTCCGTGAGTCCACTGCTTACAAAGGAGGTCGTCAGAATCGAACCCTCCGTAAGGTCTTCCAATGAGACTAATGTGGGTCCCACCGTAGTCTCCGTTCGTTCCAATTTCCACTTCTCGACCTGCAGTCCATATCTACGATAGTCCAGATGGGGACCATGTAGGGGTGGGGCAGAGCCACCATCTTGGTTCTCCCAGCTCTACCGCGGACGCAGCCATTGCCTGTCTGATTCAGGCTGGTCCTTCCTTTTCGAAAACTACATTTCAGACAGATGTGGGGGTAGATCTCGTCCCTCCCTGCGGGGGTCATCTTTTTACCGAGACGAGCGAAAAAAGAGAGAATGTCTACCCACGATTGTTAAGGTCGGAGTAAGGAAACTTGACATAGGACTTTTTGACCCTATGGGTCCGGAATTTCTCCCGTGTGGACCAGAAGGATACGCTATGACGTACCGGTACCATAGGTAACCTCCTGCCGCTTACCACCGGCCAACCTCCCAGAGAATTCGTATTATCACAAAATGTTAATCTGACCAAGACACTCCTTGTTCCCTTTTCACTAGAATTTTCTATATAAATAGTGAGTCAGACGAGGTCTATAGGCGGTATTCGATGTTTTTACCCGTATACCTCGTTTAGTCAGAAATCTATGAGACAATGTTGACCGAGTCTGCCAGATAATGTCATCCCTTATACTGTTTTTCTTTCTTTCCGTTTCTTCTGTCTCCTTTTCCGTCTTCGGAAACGTTACCGATACTTTTTGCGAGAATTTGTCGGCCTCTTTTTACGGGTCTCCCTGGGTCCACTTTTCCCTACCCGAATGATAATGACACCTTTCCTCCCCGTGGAGTTCACCCTAACGAGAGTCCGTAGATTCGGCGGAGGCCGAGGTACGGACCAGACGTTTCCTGGTGTGACCTTCTCTCTGACGGGAGTCTCCACATCCAGAGGACCCAGTCTGAGAGTTCTGTTAGTCCTGATTTCCACGGGCCCCCAGGGGTGTGTTCGAGGGTAGGATTAATGTGGACTCCTTGGGGTCCATAATTATTAACACCCCCCCCGTTAGGTAGCTAAAGGAAAATCTATGACCCCGTTGAATGAGACACGAATGACTTCGGGGACCGGGTGAAAGAAGTACTAGACGAAGGCATTACCCTGACAGACCTGCTCGGTTTTCCCATAATAAAGTCAATAAGAAATAGAACGTTGACCCTAAGACACGATAAAAGTGTGCTCAAAGACTAGCACGTTCTTAGAGGGAGTGTGGAAAACCCCTCCCTATATGACTCGTTCCAGGTACGGAGACAAAAATACTTATACCTCGGAAGGGAAAGAGAAGGAGATCAACTCGTTTTACATTTAGGATCTCATACCCGACTACCTTTTAGACACCCAGCTCGTGTTTTACAATAAGGACATCAACAGTCCGAGTTTCTGGGTGTGAATAAAGGTGTATTCTTCGTCATAGGAGACTTTGGACTCCAATTCCTTCCCAATTTTGGGTAGTAGTTTTTGAATTTCCTTGTCTCTGATAATTAAGAGACATTGTCAGGAACATTGTGAGGATAAAACCCATATAATTTTTTAGTTTACCATTTACCTCTGATCAAGTTCTAAATGTACATTGTTTACTCCAACATCAAGGAAATGTGGGGCACCACGGATTAGGAATATGAGATAACAGACTTTAAGGACGTACTCGGTTTACAAAGAGTCATTAACTAAATTTTCTACGGAAGATAAGTCACGGAAACCGTTTCCTTTCAGTTAAAGATAAACGGAAACTTCTGGGATGGGTCGGTCGGAGAGTCAATTGGACCTGTCAAAACGGGGTCCCTAAAGCACTGTCAGGAGGGAATAAACCTTTTTCAAACAGTGCCATAGATGTTTTGAAATTGTCGAGACTTCGCCACCACAATGTTATACATCTACTATAAAACGAGACACGACTCTGTCTCCTTCGAACAAGTGCTCGGAGTCTTCTAAAGAATTTGAAAGACCGTCCGACACCAACGTTCCGTAGTTCTCTTTTCCGAGTCGAAACAGTCATTAGACAATCTATAGACCCGGATTAGTATAGTCTTCCCTGATCCCGGTATCCAGGACTCTCTTAATTCGGATATGATTTAGTAGGGGATGGATACTGAAATTCTGTTAACTGTCCTAAAAACCCTTAGTGTCCAATGACAGTTTAAACCTAAGACCCAATACCCCTTGAACGGACCGAAAATATATTTGAATATTGACTTTCAGTCGTCCGGGTTTGACTGTTTAACCAAACCAGTGGTCTTTAAGTTTTCCGAAAATACCAAGAAGTCTGACGAAAGGACGTTCGAGGACGAGACTCGAACGGGTGTCCCAGTCTTAAATTAAACAAACAGTGACTTTCCTTTCCATACCGGAACCCTCAAAGCTGTGTTGGAGCTCCCGGAGTCATCGTTGGATAACGAATAGATTCATCTCTTAATCTACATTAAAGTGGAACCACCGGGGTGACGGATTCTCATTAATCCCGTCACCGATATAATCGTGGACTTCGAAATTTTTATTAATTACCTGTTTCGGAATGACATGACTGGAGAGTACTACACTGACCTTAGAATTTAAGATTCCAATTATAAACCTACTGTCTGTCATCCGAAGAGTTTATGGTCAGTAACAACAATCTTCCTGGTCATTGATTCGAATTTCAAACACCTTTAAATTTAGGACGGTGAAAGGAAGGACTCTTCCTTTTAATTTGTGGACTAGTGCTAACAAAAGTTAAGGATTGAAATTTGATTCGTCGAACCCTTCTAGATTACCTATGGGGTAATCTGTTAGAACTGGACCTTTATAAATGTCTACCGTAAAGAAAACAAACCCTACCTTTCGCATTTCGTCCAGTACGGCACCACTGACGACTTGTCCAAAACCTTCTTTTTAGAGAGGGGGTCCCTTGGTCACGAGTTAATCGTCTCGAAAACCAAGATTGGGCTCGAGATCTCAATTCGTTTCCCGTAGTCCATTTATAGATGTACCTAAGATTTATATGAATAAACTGAAATGTACGAGTACAACGTTATACCTTTCTTTCTGTCAAATTTTGTCGTTGTCCACTTGGATAATTCGTAAAGTCTCTCTAGCTCTCTAGAGAAAATTGACGATATATAACAGGATTTCATCATCGACAATACGTAACGTTTCCCGTGTCGTCCCTACCCTCATTTCATCGGGTTCCATTAGTCAACCGACTGACAGTTCGGTTTTTTCACCGTGAAATGCTTTGGGGAAGTGGCGTCTACGAAAACTAGACCTGTCCAGGACACCTTGTTGTTGTTGTTGTTTTTTTTGCGTTATATGACTTTTTTTTAATCTTTCTATATTTTTTTCTTCTTGTGTCTAATGACTATTTTCTACCAATGTCAGACTCCTACCTGCTAATTATTAAGGACTTTTACGAGTTACCTTTTAAGAAATTCCAAATGTAGTCTCAAAAATAAACCCACGTCTCTCATGAATGGTTTACCGAAGAGCAAACAAACTTCCATTTTTACGCTATTTTAAAAATTTCTTATAATAGTTTTCCACACTCCAAACAGTCTTTTTATTGGGTTTCTGACTTTTTGATCGTTTTAGACCTAATATTGCTTCACCCTTCATAGGACCTCTCCTGACCCTTTAACTAAAACGAGTATACGGTTTTCGATTACCTATAAGAACGAATATTCAAACCCATCTATGAAAATGACCTACTTAACTTCGAAAAAGGACAGTATCACTTGTCCGATTCCTCCAATATTTCTAAAATTAGGTACTTTAATAGGGGTCCAAACCCGAAGGTGCCTCGGAAGTATCACTGTTACCGAGCCGGAAATTTCGACGACATTGAGTCCCCAATAGATTTCGAGATCCTTATTTTATAGTGAATGTGACAAGGACCTCTGGGGTTAGGAGTCCTTTCCAACTTTTTCGATCACTATAATAGTTTTCTGTAGACGTGTTCAATTGAGTTCTCTGCGTCCTGTTAACCTAATTTCAAGATGGGTATCGAAATTACTCCCGAGCTTGACGGGGGTCTTCCCTCCCTGACAGGGGGAAACTTACATAAATACCTTCCGGAAAGAATACGTGTCTGTAAAATTATCTGGGACTTCGGAACCTTAATTGATCAATACATTGAGTGGAGAGTCGAAAAGTTGTCCGTAATTGTCTTGAGACCCTCTGTTGAGGACTGGGGCGGAGACTCAGTTCGTTCAGAGATAAACTCGGTCCTTGACTCCAGGAGTATTTTTGAAACCCTAGACCCCCGGGGAGGGAGCTCGGGGAGACCCTTCCGGGAATGGTCCAATAAGAAAGAAGAGGGTGTCGACAGTTTCACGGTCCTTAACTAAGCACCCATGTAGTGTGAGCTCAATTCTCCACCGTGGGACTGGTTTTGATTCACTGTAGAAAAATAGAAATGAAAGATACGAGACTGAAATATGAAAGGTCTACCCGGTCTATTGGATACACTCGAATGAAGACGACTGAGGTTTATAGGACTCATACGGCGAACTGGGAGTTCTGTTACGGAAGGATAGGACCCGAGTGAGGATGCGACGTAAGGTGTTAGCCAAATTGACGACCCAGACACCTCGTGAGGGGAGAAGTAGTCACCTTCCGAAGGGCACCACCTGTAGAGGTGAAGTTCTTTTTCTGAAAACGGTTCACACATTTATGGAAGTTGTTGTTAATGTACGCTACGGAGAAGTAGACTACTGTANTTTTCTACCAATGTCAGACTCCTACCTGCTAATTATTAAGGACTTTTACGAGTTACCTTTTAAGAAATTCCAAATGTAGTCTCAAAAGTAAACCCACGTCTCTCATGAATGGTTTACCGAAGAGTAAACAAACTTCCATTTTTACGCTATTTTTAAAATTTCTTATAATAGTTTTCCACACTCCAAACAGTCTTTTTATTGGGTTTCTGACTTTTTGATCGTTTTAGACCTAATATTACTTCACCCTTCATAGGACCTCTCCTGACCCTTTAACTAAAATGAGTATACGGTTTTCGATTACCTATAAGAACGAATATTCAAACCCATCTATGAAAATGACCTACCTAACTTCGAAAAGGGACAGTATCACTTGTCCGATTCCTCCAATATTTCTAAAATTAGGTACTTTAATAGGGGTCCAAACCCGAAGGTGCCTCGAAAGTCTCACTGTTACCGAGCCGGAAATTTCGACGACATTGAGTCCCCAATAGATTTCGAGATCCTTATTTTATAGTGAATGTGACAAGGACCTCTGGGGTTAGGAGTCCTTTCCAACTTTTTCGATTACTATAATAGTTTTCTGTAGACGTGTTCAATTGAGTTCTCTGCGTCCTGTTAACCTAATTTCAAGATGGGTATCGAAATTACTCCCGAGCTTGACGGGGGTCTTCCCTCCCTGACAGGGGGAAACTTACATAAATACCTTCCAGAAAGAATACGTGTCTGTAAAATTATCTGGGACTTCGGAACCTTAATTGATCAATACATTGAGTGGAGATTCGAAAAGTTGTCCGTAATTGTCTTGAGACCCTCTGTTGAGGACTGGGGCGGAGACTCAGTTCGTTCAGAGATAAACTCGGTCCTTGACTCCAGGAGTATTTTTGAAACCCTAGACCCCCGGGGAGGGAGCTCGGGGAGACCCTTCCGGGAATGGTCCAATAAGAAAGAAGAGGGTGTCGACAGTTTCACGGTCACACCCATGTAGTGTGAGCTCAATTCTCCACCGTGGGACTGGTTTTGATTCACTGTAGAAAAACAGAAATGAAAGATACGAGACTGAAATATGAAAGGTCTACCCGGTCTATTGGATACACTCGAATGAAGACGACTGAGGTTTATAGGACTCATACGGCGAACTGGGAGTTCTGTTACGGAAGGATAGGACCCGAGTGAGGATGCGACGTAAGGTGTTAGCCAAATTGACGACCCAGACACCTCGTGAGGGGAGAAGCAGTCACCTTCCGAAGGGCACCACCTGTAGAGGTGAAGTTCTTTTTCTGAAAACGGTTCACACATTTATGGAAGTTGTTGTTAATGTACGCTACGGAGAAGTAGACTACTGTAGATGGTTGGGATTTACCTGCCCACGTCGTGAAACATGAGATTGACACCTGTATTACACTGAAAATTAAAACTAATATGTAACAGAGCCAAGTTACTGATAAAACGATGTGTATTCCGTTTATCCAGATCTAGATTACCTAAAAATGGACTGCAAATAGTTTATACCCTACTCCAATACACCGATTGAGGACTTTTTACTGTAAATTATAGATGACGGGGATATACGACCCTTGTTTGTCTCGGTAGGGGTTTTCAATCGGTTGTTGAATTAATGTTACTAACCTTTGTTAACCCTAAAAACGGAGTCCTTTATACGTTACATTAGTAAGGGTACAAAAGGTTGGGGTCAAGTCCAAGAGGGAAACAGACTGGTCCGTGATTAACCCTGACCTATAGAGTCAGTGCGACCGAACGAGGTTTACCCTGAATAACCTATACACCGAGAATGGATACCCGTACCGAAGGGGGACCAACCTATCCCTCTACGTGGGACCCAGATCGGAAATGAGGGAGGGTCGAAATATAAAAGTCTCGAGGGTCTTTTCGGACGATTAAATACGGTGGAATTTTGAGCCACTCGTTCCAGACATAAAGGGACCATACTAATAAACCGACGTCAGAAACAAGGGAGAAACCCTTGATGTCTACAATACGATGCTCACCTACGAAACTGATTAAAATGAGTTGTCCATAATGTTCTAAAAGTTTTCCGATAAAGTCGAGAATTACGACTTGTTCGTGTTTAAATTTTCCACCAAAATGTTTTGTCTAACCGAAATCTATAAGACTGTCGACGTGTTCCTCCTTGCACACGATAATAAGTATGGGTTACGACATGTATATATGGACTATATTTGTGCTTACAATGAGTAAAATGATTTGTGTACTTGTTCTACTAACTCCGGTACCTATGAGGACTTCGAAGTAAACGGAATGAAACCCTCTGCAATTGATCAAGGGGGTACCACATGTTGATAGAATTAATGTCATTAAGACTAACAAAACAAAAATGACAAAAGAGGGACGTAGACATTGACATATTGACTTAAACAAAGATCGGCGTACTTTAGAAAGTTCAATGTTTACCAACGAGTTTGAGGACGATGGGGACGTCGACGGATGTTGATGATAAACCCCGGGGACTTAGTCTATAGGAGTCATACTCCTAATCCTCTTATACAACGGAGGGGTTAAATCCCTGTTCCGGGGAAGAGTCGAGCCTTCGTCAATACCTTACTTTTACTACGGGGAAAAGGTATCTGTTGTATTAAGAGGTTTTTCTTTTCCCCTCTTACTCTCCCATTGTCCGTCCTTTCGGTCCCCAGAGGTTTACCTCCTTTATCGGACGTTCACAGTCTGTAAAAATAGAGAGAATTCGTCGTCCTCCTTTGTTTGATCGCTATAAAAAAGGAAGAGATATGTTTAAATTTTCCTCCGAAGAGAATTTTAAGACACGACGGTACTGTGGACCAAAGTGGACTTCACTTGGTTACGGAATAAGAATACCTTTACAAATAGAATTCAATACGATTACATGGTACGTAAATGGGGTTTGAGACAGAAGTTCAGACAAGTCGGAAAGCCGAGTCTTGGATCAACTATTTGGTCATACAGTACGAGGCTATAACAAGGAGATTANAGATATGTTTAAATTTTCCTCCGAAGAGAATTTTAAGACACGACGGTACTGTGGACTAAAGTGGACTTCACTTGGTTACGGAATAAGAATACCTTTACAAATAGAATTCAATACGATTACATGGTACGTAAATGGGGTTTGAGACAGAAGTTCAGACAAGTCGGAAAGCCGAGTCTTGGATCAACTATTTGGTCATACAGTACGAGGCTATAACAAGGAGATTAGATACATTTATTGTGATAAACATACTACGAGACGTGAGGAAATTCTAAGTTCAATTAGGAAAATACCGGGTCCTACTTGGTAAACCTCGGTTCTAATAGGGTTTTATGTTGGATACCCACTCCCCGGACCACGGTAAGATTCAAAACTCTGTAAGGAGTGAAAGTAATTGTCTGACGACTATTGATATTTTGTAGGTCGATTTCTGATCGTCCCCCCATGAGAAAGACGGGCGAAGACTAGGGATAGAGTCTTCGAAAGAGATATGGGAAATATGAAATAATTTGAATTAATGTGTTTTCGAGCCTCGCTATTTCGGAGTAAAGACCGGGGCCTAACTCAAGAGTATTTCCCAGTTTTTTAGTGCCACAGTATTAAGTTGTTTTTGGAAAGTACAACTTTACGATCGTTCTGGGGACCTCAAGGAGAGGTGAAACGACAACTCTCTCAGAGGAGAACTCTATGCTGTCCTTACGGACCTTAGGGAAGGGTTCCTTCGTCCCTTTCCTTGATAGTAGAGCTCACCTCCTCCCCTTTTGCCCCGAGGAGAACTCACCACCGTCCTGGTAACCACAAGGAGAGCTCACCTATACCGATACAGCCCCTTTAATAAGTCAACGACGTTCCCACACTTCCTTGGAAAACTCCAAGTTCTCCCTTCGACATTAAAGTGAGCTCTACGGCGTCGCCTTTTCCGGGACTGGAGTGGACCTCTCCTCTTGGAGGACCAAAAAGAGCTCAACACGGTCCAAGGAGAGCTCATTACTGTCCCTGAAGTCCCTGGACGAACACACGGGAGTCCTTTCCGGTCAGAGGTACGCTCACCACTCCCTGGAGATCCCTAAGGAGAGGTCAGTCACGGCCCAGGATTTAGGAGCAGACCTTGGCTCCGACCTTGGACTCCAAAGGAGAGGTCCCGACTGTACCTAGAACTCCAAGGAGATCTCAGAGGTGTCTCCTCAGTCAAGAGCAGAGCTCACCTCTGTACGTGCAGCTTAAAGGAGGGCTCGACATCGTCGTCACAGTCCGAGGGGCAACTCAACTGTGTCTCTAGACACCGAAAGGGAGCTCCGAAAGGGTGTCCCGACAGTGTGCACGGTGGTACCTCACTTAGCTATGAGCCCCACGTTCAACTCCGTTCCGTCCCTTTAGTCCAAGAAAACCTCACCAGACTCTATAAACCCCCTGAAAGCCTTACCACCATACTGGGGACGTCAAGGAGAACTGGAAAGTCAACTCTCGAGGAGGAGAACTCTACGCTGCCCTTGTGACCCTTAGGAAAGGGCTTCTTCATCCCTTTCCTTGGGTGTAGAGCTCACCTCCTCCCCTTCTCCCCTAGGAGAACACAACACCGCCCTAGGAGGGACAAGGAGAGCTCTCCTATGGCCATACAGTC
This sequence comes from Capra ibex, assembly GCA_006410555.1. Lineage (NCBI taxonomy): Eukaryota > Metazoa > Chordata > Mammalia > Artiodactyla > Bovidae > Capra > Capra ibex. The sequence goes on along the minus strand of SJYO01037955.1, from coordinate 50,462,563 downwards.
CCTTGAAGAACTCAAGGACGTTACCTCACTTCCCGGGAAAGCTCCAAGTTCTCCCTTCCACACTAAAGGGAGCTCTACGGTGTCGCCTTTTCACACAGTAGAGCGGACCTTCCCTCTTGGAGGACCAAAAAGAGCTCAACGACATCCAAGGAGAGTTCAATACTGTCTCTTTAGTCCCTGGGCGAGGACACCGGACTCCTTTCCTGTCAGAGGTACGCTCATCTCCCCGGAGAGTCCTAAGGAGAAGTCAGACACGGTCCAGGACTGAGGAGCAGACCTCAGCTCCGGCCTTGGACTCCGAAGGAGAGGTCACGACTGTACCTAGAACTCCAAGGAGACCTCAGAGGTGTCTCCTCATTCCGGAGCAGAGCTCACCTCTGTACGTGCAGGCGAATGGAGGACTCGACGTCGTCGTCATATTCGGAATGGTTGCTTAACTGTGTCCCTAGTCACAGAAAGGGAGCTTCGAAAGGGTGTCCCGACAGTGTGCTCGGTGGGACCACACTCAGCTAGGAGTCGTACTTTCAGCTGTGTCACGTCCCTTTAGACGAAGGAGACCTCGTCTCACTCTGTAAACCCCCTGAGAACCTTACCACCGTACTGGGACCTCAAGGAGAGCTGAAAGGACAACTCTCGTGGAGAAGAACTCTACGCTACCCTTACGGCCATTAGGAAAGGCCTCCTTCGTCCCTTTCCTTGGGAGTAGAGCTCGATGCTGCGCCTTTGCCCCGAGGAGAACTACAACCGCCCTGGGAGCCACAAGGAGAGTTCACCTCTGCCCATACAACCCCTAGAAGAACTTAATGTCGTTCTCACACTTCCTGGGAAAGTTTCAAGTTCTCCCTTCCATACTAAACGGAGCTCTGCGGAGTAGCCTTTTCCAGGAGTACAGCGGACCTCCCCTCTTGGTGCACCTAAAAAAGCTCAACGTCGTCCAGGGAGAGCTCAATGCTGTCCCTGTAGTCCCTGGGTGAGAACACCGGAGTCCTTTCCGGTCAGAGGTACGTCCAACGCTCCCATGAGAGCCCTAAGTAGAGGTCAGCCACGACCCCGGATTCTGGAGTCCACTTAAGCACGGGTCTTGGACTCATAAGGAGAGGTCACGACTGTACCTAGAACCCCATGAAGACCTCAGAGGTGTCCCCTCAGTCAGGAGCAGAGCTTACCCCTGTACGTGCAGGTGAAAGGAGGGCTCGACATCGTCGTCCCAGTCGAAGGGCAGTGTATCTATGTCCCTAGACACCGAACGGAAGTTCCGAAAGAGTGGTCCGAAAGGGTGTCCCGACAGTCTTGACTGTGGTACCACACTCAGTTATGAGTCGTACTTTCAGTTCGGTCACGTCCCTTTAATCCAATGAGACCTCACCTGACTTTGTAAAAACCCCTGAAAAAGTTACCACCGAACTGGGGTCCTCTACGAGAGTTGAAAGAACAACTTTCGCGGAGGGGAACTCCACGCTGGCCTTGCGGCCCTTAGGAAAGGACTACTTCGTCCCTTTCCTTGGGAGTAGTTCTCGTTACTTTGTCTTTGTCCCGAGGAGAACTACATCCGCCCTTGGAGGCAACAAGGAGAGATCGTATCTGTCCATACAGCCCCTTGAAGAACTCAACTTTGTTCCGACACTTCCTTGGAAAACTTCAAGTTCTCCCTTCCACACTAAACGGAGCTCTGTGGAGTCACCTTTTCCCGGAATAGAGCGGACCTCCCGTCTTGGAGGACCTAAAAGAGCTGAACGTCGTCCAGGGAGAGATCAATACTGTCCCTGAAGTCCCTGGGCGAGAACACCGGAGTCCTTTCCCGTCAGAGGGATGTTCAACGTTCCCCGGTGAGCCCTAAGGAGAGGTCAACCACGGCCCCGGATTCTGGAGTACACCCCAACTCAGACCCCTTGACACCTAAGGAGAGGTCACGATTGTACATAGAACCCAATGAAGGGCTCAGAGGTGTCCTATCAGTCAGGAGCAGAGCACACCCGTGTACATGCAGGAAAAAGGAGGACTTGACATCGTCGTCACAGTTCTAAGGGCAGCACAAATTTGTCCCTACACACCGAAAGCTAACTCCGAAAGGGTGGGCCGACTGTGTGCTCAGTGGCACCACACTCAGTTGTGAGCCCCACTTTAAGCTCCGTCAACTCCCTTTAGTTCAAGGAGACCTCACCTCACTCTGTAAACCCCGTGCAAACCTAACCACCGTGCTGGGGAACTCAATTAGAGCTGAAAGGACAACTCACGGGGAGGAGAACTCAAGGCTGCCCTTACGGCCCTTAGGAAAAGGCTGCTTCGTNGTTACCACCGAACTGGGGTCCTCTACGAGAGCTGAAAGAACAACTTTCGCGGAGGGGAACTCCACGCTGGCCTTGGGGCCCTTAGGAAAGGGCTGCTTCGTCCCTTTCCTTGGGAGTAGTTCTCGTTGTTTTGTCTTTGTCCCGAGGAGAACTACATCCGCCCTTGGAGGCAACAAGGAGAGATCGTATCTGCCCATACAGCCCCTTGAAGAACTCAACTTTGTTCCGACACTTCCTTGGAAAACTTCAAGTTCTCCCTTCCACACTAAACGGAGCTCTGTGGAGTCGCCTTTTCCCGGAATAGAGTGGACCTCCCGTCTTGGAGGACCTAAAAGAGCTGAACGTCGTCCAGGGAGAGATCAATACTGCCCCTGAAGTCCCTGGGCGAGAACACCGGAGTCCTTTCCCGTCAGAGGGATGTTCAACGTTCCCCGGCGAGCCCTAAGGAGAGGTCAACCACGGCCCCGGATTCTGGAGTACACCCCAGCTCAGACCCCTTGACACCTAAGGAGAGGTCACGATTGTACATAGAACCCAATGAAGGGCTCAGAGGTGTCCTATCAGTCAGGAGCAGAGCACACCCGTGTACATGCAGGAAAAAGGAGGACTTGACATCGTCGTCACAGTTCTAAGGGCAGCACAAATTTGTCCCTACACACCGAAAGCTAACTCCGAAAGGGTGGGCCGACTGTGTGCTCAGTGGCACCACACTCAGTTGTGAGCCCCACTTTAAGCTCCGTCAACTCCCTTTAGTTCAAGGAGACCTCACCTCACTCTGTAAACCCCGTGCAAACCTAACCACCGTGCTGGGGAACTCAATTAGAGCTGAAAGGACAACTCACGGGGAGGAGAACTCAAGGCTGCCCTTACGGCCCTTAGGAAAAGGCTGCTTCGTCCCTTTCCTAGGGAGTAGAGCTCGATACTCCACCTTTGCCACGAGTAGAACTACCACCACCCTGGGAGCCACAAGGAGGACTCACCTTTGCCCATACAGCCCCTTGAAGAACTCAACGTCGTTCCCACACTTCCTGGGAAAACTTCAAGTCCTCCCTTCCACACTAAACGGAGCTCTGTGGATTCGTCTTTTCGCGAAGTATACCGTACCTCCCCTCTTGGAGAAACTAAAAAGACCTACGACGTCCAGGGAGAGCTCAATACTTCACCTGGAGTCCCTGGACGAGAACACCGGAGTCCTTTCCGGTGAGAGTTACACTCAAAGCTCCCCGGAGAGCCCTAAGGTCCGGTCATCCACGGCCCCTGATTCTGTAACACACCTCAGCTACGGCCTTGGACTCTTAAGGAGAGTTTAGGACTGTACCTAGAACCCTATGAAGACCTCAGAGGTGTGTCCTCAGTCAGAAGCAGAGCTCACCCCTGTACGTGCAGGAGAAAGGAGATCTCGACATTGTCGTCACAGTCCGAAGGGCCACGTAACTATGTCCCTAGACACCGAAAGGGAGCTCCGAAAGGGTGTTCCTACAGTGTTCAAGGTGACACGACACTCAACTAGGAGCCGCACTTCAAGCTCCGTCACGCCCCTTTAGTCCAAGGAGACCTTACATGACTCTGTAGACCCCCTGAAAACCTTACCACCGTACTGGGAACTCAAGGAGAGCTAAAAGGACAACTCTTGCGGAGGAGAAGTCTACGCTGCCCTTGCGGTCATTACGACAGGGTTACTTCGTCCCTTTCCTTGGGTGTAGAGTTCGATGCTCCACATTTGCCCCGAGGAGAACTACTACCACCCTGCGAGCCACAAGGAGAGCTCACCTCTGCCCATACAGCCCCTTGAAGAACTCAACGTCGTTCCCACACTTTCTGGGAAAACTTCAAGTTCTCCCTTCCAGACTAAACGGAGCTCTACGGAGTCGTCTTTTCCCGGAGTAGAGAGGACCTCCCCTTTTGGAGGACCTAAAAGAGCTCGACGTCGTCCAGGGATACCTTAATACCACCTCTGGATTCCCTGGGCAAGATCACCGGAGTCCTTTCCGGTCCGAGGTACGCTCAACGTTCCCCGGAGAGCCCTAAGGAGAGGTCAACCACGGCCCCGGATTCCGGAACACACGTCAGTTCCGGTCTTGGACTCCTAAGGAGAGGTCACGATGGTACCTAAAACCCCCATGAAGACCTCAGAGGTGTCCCCTCAGTCAAGAGCAGAGATCACCCCTGGACGTGGAGGCGAAAGGAGGACCGACATCGTCGTCACAGTCTTAAGGCCAGCGTAACTATGTCCCTAGACACCGAAAGGGAGCTCCGAAAAGGTGTTCCGAAAGGGCGTCCCGAAAGAATGCAATTGGCACCACACTCAGCTTGAACTGTACTTTCAGCTCCGTCCCGTCCCTTTAGTCCGAGGAGACCTCTCCTGACTCTGTAAACCGCCTGAAAACCTTACCACCTTGGTGGGGACCTCAAGGAGATCTGAAACGACAACTCTCACTGAGGAGAACTCTACACTGCCCTTTCGGCCCTTAGGAAAGGGCTACTTCCTTCCTTTCCTTGGGAGTAGAGCTCAATGCTTCGTCTTTGTCCCGAGGAGAACTACAACCACCCTTGGAGTCACTAGGACAGCTCACCTCTACCCATACAGTCCCTTGAAGAACTCAACGTCGTTCCCACACTTCCTGGGAAAGCTTCAAGTTCTCCCTTCCACACTAAACGTACTTCTGTGGAGTCGCTTTTTCCCGGAGTAGAGCGGACCTCCCCTCTTGGAGGATCTAAAAGAGATCGACACCGTCCAAGGAGAGCTCAATGCTGCTCTTAGAGTCCCAGGGCGAGCACACCGGAGTCCTTTCCGGTCCGAGGTGCGCTCAACTCTCACCGGATAGCCCTGTGGAGAGGTAAGCCACGATCCAGCATTCAGAACCAGACCTCGACTACGGCCTTTCACTCCAAAGGAGAAGTCACTACTGTACCTAGAAACCCAAGGAGACCTCAGAGGTGTCCCCTCAGTCCGGAACAGATTTCACCTCTGTACAGATTTCACCTCTGCGAAAGGAGGTCTCGACGTCGTAGTCACACTCCGAAGGACTGCTCAACTAGGTTCCTAGACACCGAAAGGGAGCTCCGTAAGGGTGTTCCGAGAGTGTCCACGGTGGCACTACACTCAACTATGAGCCCCACTGTCAGCTCCGTCACCTCCCTTTAGTCCAAGGAGACCTGACCTGACTCTGTAAACCCCCCGAAAACTTTACCAGCATGCTGGCGACCTCAAGGAGAGTTGAAAGGACAACTCTCACGGAGGAGAACTCTACGCTGCCCTTACGGCCCTTAGGAAAGGACTGCTTCGTCCCTTTCCTTGGGAGTAGAGCTCACCTCCTCTCCATTTGCCCCGAGGAGAACTCAAACCGCCCTGGGAGCCATAAGCAGAGCACACCTCTGCCCATACAACCCCTTAAAGAACTCAACGACTTTGCCACACTACCTGGTAAAGCTCCAAGTTCTCCCTGCCACACTAAAGGGAGCTCTACGGTGTCGTCTTTTCCCGGAGTAGAGCGGACCTCACCAATTGGAGGACAAAAAAGAGTTCTACACCGTCGAAGGAGAGCTCAATGTTACCCCTGGCGTCCCTACGTGAGCACACCGGAGTCCTTTCCGGTACCCTCAACGTTCCCCGGAGAAGTCTAAGGAGATTTCAGACAAGGATCAGGATTCTGAAGCAGACCTCGGCTACAACCATAGACTCCAAAGGAGAGGTCACGACTGTACCTAAAATCCCAAGGAGACCTCAGAGGGCTCCCCTCAGTCAGGAGCAGAGTTAACATCTCTACGTGCAGACGAAAGGAGGACTCGACATCGTTGTTACAGTCTGAATTCAGCTCAACTGAGTCCTTAGACACTGAAAGGGAGCTGCGAAAGGGTGTTCAGACATTGTGTACGGTGACACCACACTCAGTTATGAACCACACTGTCAGCTCCGTCGCGTCCCATTAGTCAAAAGGGACCACACCTGACTTTGTTAACCCCCAGAAAACCTTACCACCGTACTGGGCACCTCAAGGAGAGCTGAAAGGACAACTCTCGCTGAGGAGAACTCTACACTACCGTTACGGCCTTAGGAGAGGGTTACTTCGTCCCTTTACGTGGGAGAAGAACTCGCCTCCTTCCCCTTTGCACCGAGGAGAACTCAACACCGGTCTGGGTGCCACACGGAGAACTCACCTATGCCCAAATAGCCCCTTTATAAACCAAACGACGTTCCCACACTTCCTGGGAAAGCTCCAAGTTCTCCCTTCCACACTAAAGGGAACTCAGCGTCGTCACCATTCCCCGAAGTAAAGCAGACCTCCCCTCTTGGATTATCAATAAAATCTCAACACCGTCCAAGGAGAACTCAATGTTACCCCTGGAGTCCCTGGGCAAGCACACCGGAGACCTTTCGGTCAGAGGTACACTCAACACTCCCTGAAAGCCCTATGGAGAAGACAACCACGGACCATTATGCAGGAGTATACCTCGACTTCGGTCTTGGACTCCAAAGGAGAGGTCACGACTGTACCTAGAACCCCAAGAAGACCTCAGAGGTGTCCCCTAAGTTCGTATCATAACTCACCTCTGAACGTGCAGGTGAAAGGAGGGCTCACCATCGTAGTCAAAGTCCGAAGGGAAGCTCAACGGTGTCGTTAAACAACGAAAGGGAACTCCGAAAGGGTGTCCCGACAGTGTGCACGGTGGTACCCCACTCAGTTATGAGCCCCACTGTCAGCTCCGTCATGTCCCTTAGGTCCAAGGAGCCCTCACCTGACTCTGTAAACTCCCAGAAAAACTTACCACCGTACTTGGGACCTAAAGGAAAGCAGAAAGGACAACTCTCGTGGAGGAAAACTCTACGCTGCCCTTGTGACCCTTTGTAAAGGGCTACTTCGTCCCTTTCCTTGGGAGTAGAGCTGGTCTCCTCCCCCTATACTCCGATGAGAACTCAACACCGCCCTGAGAGCCACAAGGAGAGCTCACCAATGCCCATACAACCCCTTGAAGAACTAAGCGTCGTTCCCACACTTCCTTGGAAAGCTCCAGGTTCTCCCTTCCACACTAATGGAAGCTCTGTGGCGTCGCTTTTACCTGGAGTAGAGAGGACCTCCCCTCTTGGAAGGAACAAAAAGAGCTCAACGCGGTCCAAGGAGAGATCAATGCTACCATTAGAGTCCTAGGGTGAGTACACCGGAGTCCTTTCGGGTCAGAGGTACGCTCAACGCTCCCCGAAGAGCCCTAAGGAGAGGTCAGCCACGGCCCAAGATTCAGGAACAGATATTGGCCCCTCGCTTGGACTCTAAAGGAGACGTCACGACTGTCCCTAGAACCCCAAGGAGACCTCAGAGGTGTCCCCTCAGTCCGAAGTAGAGCCGATCTCCGTACGTACGGGCGAAAGGAGCACTCTTCATCGTCGTCACAGTCCGAAGGACAGCTCAATTGGGTGCCTAGACACCGAAAGGAAGCTCCGAAAGGGTGTCCCGAAAGTGTGAACGGTCGTACCACAATCAACTATGAGCCCCACTGTCAGCTCCGTCACGTCCCTTTAGTCCAAAGAGACCTCACCTGACTCCGTAAACCCCAAAAAACCTTACCACCGTACTGGGTACTTCGAGGAGAGCTGAAAGGACAACTCTCACGGAGGAGAACTCTACGCTGCCCTTACGGCCCTTAGAAAAGGGCTAGTTTGTTCCTTCCTTGGGAGTAGAGTACTACTCCTCCCCATGGCCCCGAGGAGGACGTAACACCGTCCTGGGAGCCACAAGGAGAGCTCACCTCTGCCCATACAGTCCCTTGAAGAACTCAACGCCGTTCCCACACTTTCTGGGCTAGCTCAAAGCTTCCCTTCCATACTAAAGGGAGCTCTGCGGAGTCGCTTTTTCCCGGAGTACAGAGGACCTCCCCTCTTGGAGGACCTAAAAGAGATAACCGCCGTCCAATGAGAGTTCTATACTGCCCCTGCAGTCCCTGGGTGAGTACACCGGAGTCCTTTCCGGTCAGAGGTACGGTCAACACTCCCAGGAGANAGCCACAAGGAGAGCTCACCTCTGCCCATACAGTCCCTTGAAGAACTCAACGCCGTTCCCACACTTTCTGGGCTAGCTCAAAGCTTCCCTTCCACACTAAAGGGAACTCTGCGGAGTCGCTTTTTCCCGGAGTACAGAGGACCTCCCCTCTTAGAGGACCTAAAAGAGATAACCACCGTCCAATGAGAGTTCTATACTGCCCCTGCAGTCCCTGGGTGAGTACACCGGAGTCCTTTCCGGTCAGAGGTACGGTCAACACTCCCAGGAGAACCCTAGGGAGAGGTCAGCCACGGTGTAGGATTCTGGAGCAGACCTCAACTCCGACCTTGGACTCCAAAGGAGAGGTCACGACTGTACCTAGAACCCCAAGAAGACCTCAGAGGTGTCTCCTCAGTCCGGATCAGAGCTCACCTCTGTACGTGCAGGCGAAAGGAGGGTTCGACATCGTCGTCAGAGTCCGAAGGACAACTCAACTGTGTCCCTAGAAACCGAAGGGAGCTCCGAAAGGGTGTCCCGTCAGTGTGCATAACGGAACCACACTCAGCTATGAGTCGCACTGTCAACTCCGTCGCGTCCCTTTAGTCCAAAAGACCTCACCTGACTCTAGAAACCCCATGAAAACCTTACCACCGTGCTGGGGACCGTAAAGAGAGCTGAAAGGACAACTCTCACGGAGCAGAACTCTACGATGTCCTTGTGACCCTTAGGAAAGGGCTGCTTGAACCCTTTCCTTGTCATTAGAGTTCGATCCTTCGACTTTATCCCGAGGAGAACTAAAACAACCCTGGGAGCCACAAGGAGAGATCACCTTTGCCCATAGAGCCCCTTGAAGAACTCAACGGCGTTCCCACACTTCCTGGGAAAGCCTCGATCCTCCCTTGCACCCTAAAGAGAGCACTACGACGTCGGCTTTTCCCGGAGTCGAGCACACCTCTACTTTCAGAGAACCAAAAAGAGCTCAACACCGTCCCAAGGAGAGCTCAATGCTGGCCCTGGAGTTCCTGGGCGAGAACCCTGAGTCCTTACAGGTAAGAAGTACGTTCAGGGTTCCTAGGACAACCCTAAAGAGACGTCAGCGAGAGCACGGATCCAGGAGTTGACCTCAACTCTGGCCTTGGAATCCAAAGGAGAGGACCCGGTGGTACCTAGAGTCCCAAGGAGACACCGTACGTGTCACCTTAGTCCGAAGTAGAGTACACCTCGGTACGTTCAGCGAGAGAAGAGTTCGGCCTTTTCGTACAGTCCGAAGGACAGCACAACTGGTGTCCCTAGACAACGAAAGAGAGCTCCCCGGTGTCCCGACAGTGTTGAAGGTAGCACAAAACTCAGTCAGGAGTCACACTGGCAGCTCAGTCACGTCCCCTCAGTCGACAGAGACCTCAGGTGACCCTGTAGTTCCCAGAAAACTTTACCACCGTTCTGTGGACCTCGAGGAGAGCACACAGAACACCTCTGTCGGAGGAGAACTCCACTCTGTCCTTGGGGCCCTAAGGGAGGGGTAATTTCTTCCCTTTGCCTGGGAGGAGAGTCCTACTCTTCCCTCTTGGCCCCGAGAAGAACTCAACCCCGCCCTGGGTGCCACAAGGAGAGCTCACGTCTGTCCCTACAGCACCTTGAAGAACTCAACGGTGTTCCTAGAGTTTCTGGGAAAGCCCTGAGTCCTCTCTTCCGCTCTAAAGAGAGATCTGCCGCGTCGCTTTTTCCTGGAGTCGAGCGTAACTACCCGGTTAGAGGACCAAAAAGAGCTCTACGTCGCACCTGGATTCCCTGGTCGAGCACTTCGGAGTCCCTCCAGGTCAGAGGTGTGCTCAGCGCTCCCCGGGGAGTCTTAAGGAGACTTCAGCGACGACTACGTCTCCAGGAGTAGACCTCAACTCCGGTCTTTGAGTCCAAAGAAGAGGTCCCGACTGTATCTAGAGCCCCGAGGAGACCACGTAGGTGTCCCCTGAGATCGGAGTAGAGCACACCTCGGTACGTTAAGGCGAGAGGAGAGTTCGGTCTTTTAGTCACAGTCCGAAGGACAGCTCAACTGGTATCCATAGTCACAGAATGAGAGCTCCCCGGTGTCCCAACAGTGTGGACGGTAGTACAAAACTCAGACAGGAGCNCTCAGAGCTCCCCGGGGAGTCTTAAGGAGACTTCAGCGACGGCTACGTCTCCAGGAGTAGACCTCAACTCCGGTCTTTGAGTCCAAAGAAGAGGTCCCGAATGTATCTAGAGCCCCAAGGAGACCACGTAGGTGTCCCCTGAGATCGGAGTAGAGCACACCTCGGTACGTTAAGGCGAGAGGAGAGTTCGGTCTTTTAGTCACAGTCCGAAGGACAGCTCAACTGGTATCCATAGTCACAGAATGAGAGCTCCCCGGTGTCCCAACAGTGTGGACGGTAGTACAAAACTCAGACAGGAGCCCCACTTTAAGCTCAGTAAAGTCCCCTCAGTCCACACAGACTTCACGTGACCCTCTAGCCCCCAGAAAACTTTACCACCGTGCTGGGGACCTCAAGGAGAGCTCGCAGTTCACCTCTGGCGGAGGTGAACTCCACGTTGCTTTTACGACCCTAAGGGAGTCGCTTCTTCGTCCATTTGCCTGGGAGAAGAGCCCTACTCCTCCCTCTTTAACCCTAGAAAAACTTTACACCGCCCTGGAAACTACAAGGAGATCTCACGTTTGTCCTTAGAGTCCCTTGAAGAACTCAACGGAGTTCCCACAGTCCATGGGAAAGTTCCGAGTCCTCCCTTCCACCCTAAAGAGAACTCATCGATATCGCCTTTTCCCGGAGTCGAACGGACTCCCCTCTTAGAGGACCAAAAAGAGCTCAACACCGCCCCTAGGGGTGCTCGATGTTACACCTGGTCTCACTGGGCGAGCACCCCGTAGTCTCTCCCTGTTAGAGGTACTCTCAGCGCTCCTCGGGTATCCCTAAGGAGACGTCAGGAACGACCCCGGCTTCAGGAGTAGACCTCAACTGCGGTCTTGGAGTCCCAAGGAGAGGTACCGGCTGTACCTAGAGCGCCAAGGAGACCCCGCAGGTGTCCCCACAGTCCGGAGCAGAGCACACCTCGGTACGTTGAGACGAGAGGAGGACTCGGTCTTTCCGTCACAGTCAGAAGGACAGCCCAACGGGTATCTTTAGCCACCGAAAGAGAGGTCCGCGGTGTCCCGACAGTGTAGACGGTAGCACGAAATTAAGTCCGGAGACTCACTAGAAGCTCAATTACATCCCCTAAGTCCACACAGACCTAACGTGACCCTGAAGCTCCCAAAAAAAATTTACCAACGTGCTGGGGACCTCAAGGAGAGCTCACAGTTCACCTCTGACGGAGGAGAACTCCACGCTGCCTTTACGGTCCTAAGGGAGGGGTTACTTCGTCCCTTTACCTGAGAGGAGAGCCCTACTCCTCTCTTGGCCCCGAGAAGAACTCAACACCGACCTGGGAGCCACAAGGAGAACCCACGTCTGTCCCTACAGACCCTTGAAGAACTCAACGATCTTCCCACAGTTCCTGTAAAACCCCCGAATCCTCACTTCGACCCCAAAGACAGCACTGCGTCGTCGTCTTTTCCCGGAGTCGAGCGCAAATCCCCTCCTAGAGGACTAAAAAGAGCTCAACACCGGCCCAAGGTGATCTCAATTCTACCCCTGTAGTCCCTGGGCGACCACCCCGGAGTCCCTCCAGGTCAGGGGTACGCTCAGCACTCCCCGGACAGCCCTAAGGAGACGTCAACGAAGGTCCCGGCTTCAGGAGTAGACCTCAACTCCGGTTTTGGAGTCCCAGAGAGGTCCCGGCTGTACCTAGAGCCCCAAGGAGACCCAGCAGGTGTCCACTCTGTCCGGAGCAGAACACACCTCGGTACGTTCAGGCGAGAAGAGAGCTCGGTATTTTCGTCACAGTCCGAAGGACAGTCCAACTTGTATCCCTTGAAACCGAAAGAGAGTTCCGCGGCGTCCCGACAGTGTGGAGGTAGTACAAAACTTAGCCAGGAGCCACACAGTCAGCAGAGTTACGTCCCCTGAGTCCACACAGAACTAACGTGACCCTGTGGCCCTCAGAAAGTTGTACCACCGTACTGGGGACCTCAAGGAGAGCTCGCAGTACACCTCTGGCGGAGGGGAACTCCACGTTGCCCTTGCGGTCCTATGCAGTGGTTGTATCGTCCCTTTACCTGGGAGGAGAGCCCTACTCCACCCTGTGGGCCCCGAGAAGAACTCAACACCGCCATGGGAGCTACAAGGAGAGTTCACGTCTGACCCTACAGCCCTTTGAAGAATTGAACGGAGTTTCCACAGTTCCTGGATAAGTCCCGAGTCCTCCCTTCCACCCTAAAGAGAGCTCTGCAGTGTCGGTTTTTTCGGAATTGAGCGAAACTCCCTTCCTAGAATACAAAAATGACCTCTACGTCACCGCAAGGAGAGTTCAATCTACCCAGAATTCCCTGGGCGAGTACCCCGGAGTCCCTCCAGGTCAGAGGTACGTTCAACGCTCCCCGGAGAGCCCTAAGGAGACGTCAGTGACGGTCACGACTCCAAGAGTAGACCTCAAATCCAGCCTTTGAGTCCCAAGGAGACGTCCCGGCTGTACCTGGAGCCACAAGGAGACCTCAAAGGTTTCCCCTCAGTCAGGAGCAGGGAACACCTTTGTACGTTCGGTCGAGAGGATAACTCGACCTTTTCGTCACGGTCCGAAGGACGGACCAACTGTATCCCTAACCACCGAAAGAGAGCTCCACGGTGTCCCGACAGTGTTACCGGTAGCATAAACCTCAGCCAGGTGCCCCACTGGTAGCTCAGTCACGTCCCCTCAGTCAACATAGACTTCACGTAACCCTGTAGCCCCAGAATACTTTACCGCCGTGCTGGGGACCTCAAGGAGAGCTCACATTTCAACTCTGGTGGAGGAGAACTCCTCGTTGTCCTTACGGCCCTAAGGAAAGGGGTACTTCGTCCTTTCACCTGTGAGAAGACCTATACTCCTCCCTTTTGTCCCCAAGAAGAACTCGACACCGTCCTGGGAGCTACAAGGAGAGTTCACCTCTGCCCTTACAACCCCTTGAAGAACTCAACGGAGTTCCCACAGTTCCTGGGAAAACTCCGAGTTCTCACTTCCACCCTAAAGAGAGTTCTGCAGCTTCGTCTTTTCCCGGAGTAGAGCGGAACTCCCCTCTTAGAGGGCCAAAAAGAGATCAACGCCGTCGTTTCAACTCCAAGGGGAGCTCAATGTTACCTGTGGTGTCCCTGGACGAGTCACCCGGAATCCCTTAAGAGTAGAGGTACGCTCAACGCTCCCGGGAAGCCCTAAAGAGACGTCAGCGACGGTCCCGGCTTTAGGAGTAGACCTCTACTCCGGCCTTTGAGACCCAAAGAGAGGACCCGGCTATACCTAGAGTCACAAGGAGACCTCAAAGGTGTCTCCTCAGTCCGGAGCAGAGTACACCTCTGTACGTATGGGCGAGAGGAGAGCTAGACCTTTTCGTCACAGTCCGAAGGAGAGACCAACTACATCCCTAGCCACAGTAAGAGAGCTCCACAGTGTCCCGACAATGTGGACGGTAGTACAAAACTCAGTTAGGAGCCACACTGGAAGCTCAGTCACGTCAAGTCAGTCAACATAGACCTCACGGGACACTATAGCTCCAGAAAACTTTACGACCGTGCTGTGGACCTCAAGGAGAGATCACAGTTCAACTCTGGTGAAGGAGACCTCCACGCTACCCTTACGGACCTAAGGAAAGTGCTTCTTCATCCCTTTAACTGGGAGGAGAGTGCTACTCCTCCCTTTTGGTCCCGAGAAGAATTCAAAACCGTCCTGGGAGCCACAAGGAGGGCCCACCTCTGCCATACAACCCCTTGAGGAACTCAACGGAGTTACCACAGTGCCTGGGAAAGCTCCGAGTTCTCCCTTCCACCCTAAAGAGAGCTCTACGGTGTCGTCTTTTGACGGAGTAGAGCGGAACTCCCCTCTTAAAGGATCCAAAAGAGCTCAACGTCGTCGTTTGAAACCAAAGGAGAACTCAATGCTACCCCTGGAGTCCCTGGGTGACCAACCGGAGTCCTTTCAGGTCAGAGGCCCGCTCAACGGTTCCTGGAGAGCCCTAAGGAGACGTCAGAGACGGCCCCGGTTCCAGGAGTAGACCTTAACTCCGGCCTTGGAGTCCAAAGGAGAGGTCATGTCGGTACCTAGAGCCCCAAGGAGACCTCAAAGGTGTCCCCGCGGTCAGGAACAGAGCACACCTCTGTACGTTCAGGCAAGAGGTGAGTTTGACGTTTTCGTCACACTCTTAAGGACAGCCCAACTGTATCCCTAACCACCGAAAGAGAGCTCCACGGTGTCCCGATAGTGTTGACGGCAGCACAAAACTCATCTAAAAGCCCGACTGACATCTAGTCACGTCCCCTCAGTCCACATGGACCTCACGTAACCCTGTAGTCGCAGAAAACTTTACCACCGTGCTGGGGACCTCAACGAGAGCTGACAGTTCACCTCTGGCGGAGGTGAACTCCACGCTGCACTTGCGACCCTAAGGAAGGGGTTACTTCGTCCCTTTACCTGGGAGGAGAGCTCTATTCCTCCCTTTTGGCCCCGAGAAGAACTCAACACCGTCCTGGGAGACACAAGAAGAGTTCACTTCTGCCGATAATAGTCCCTTGAAGAACTCAACGGAGTTACCACAGTTCCTTTGAAAGCTTCTAGTTCTCCCTTCCACTCTAAAGAGAGCTTTACGGCGTCACCTTTTCCCGGAGTAGAGATCAACTGACCTGTTACAGGACCAAAAAGAGCTCAAAGCTGTCGTTTAAACCCCAAGCAGAGCTCAATGCTGCCCCTGGAGTGCCCGGGCGAGCACCCCGGTGTCCTTTCAGGTCAGACTTACGCTCAACGTTACACGGAGAACCCTAAGGAGACGTCAGCGACGACCCCGGCTCCAGGAGTAGACCTCAGCTCCGGCCTTGGTGTCCGAAGGAGAGGTCACGGCTGTACCTAGAGCCCCTAGGAGACCTCTAAGGTGTCCCCTCAGTCCGGAGGAGAAAACACCTTTGTACGTTGAGTCTAAAGGAGAGTTCGACCTTTTCGTAACAGTCCGAAGGACATCCCAACTGTATTACTTAGCCACAGAAAGAGAGCTCCACGGTGTCCCTACAGTGTGCTCGGTAGCACAAAACTCAGCTAGATTCACCACTAGCAGTTCACTGAAGTCCACTCAGTCCACATAGACCTCAAATAATCCTGTAGTCAAAGAAAACTGTACCACTATGCTGAGGACCTCAAGGAGAGTTCACATTTTGACTCTGACGGATGAGAACTCCACGCTGCCCATACGGCTTCAAGGAAAGGACTGCTTCGTTCCTTTACCTGGGGGGAGAGCACCTACACTAACCACTATCTTCGTTTTATACGACGACGTTTCTGTTTATAACGTATCCTTGGACCTTACAATCCAGGTACTTAGTTTCGTTTAACCTTCACCAGTTTGTTCTCTACCGTTCCCACTTGCAGGTGTAAGATCCTTAGTCGCTTGATTTTACCTGACCTTACCCACTCAAATTGAGTCTACTGGTAATATAGATGATGACACCCGTCCTTAGGGAGTCTTCTTTACCTCATCGATAGTACCAGTTGTTTTCTCAGGCTTTACGTCATGAACCTACGTCAGAGTTTTTGCTGTCTTACTAGAGACAAGTAGAGTTTCCGTTTAGTAAATTATAGTGTCAATAGGTTTAGATACGGGGTTGGTCATTGTGACTGCTTTGACTTCAAATTGCCAAAATACTTCTGAATGTGCTGGAAAAGCTTGCTTTTGGGTTTTTTTCTACAGGAAAAGGAATATCCCCTGGTCTTACGTTTTGATCCTTCAGTTCTTTGTGGACCTTATTGTCCGTTTAAACCGGAACCTTACGTCTTACTTCGTCCCGTTTCTGATTATCTCAAAACGGTTCTTTTACGTGACCAGTATCGTTTGTGGGAGAAGGTTGTTGTGTTCTCGTCTGAAATGTGTACCTGTAGTGGTCTGCCAGTTGTGACTTTAGTCTAACTAATATAAGAAACGTCGGTTTCTACCTCTTCGAGATATGTCAGGTGTTTTTGTTCTGGTCCTCGACTGACACCGAGTCTAGTACTTGAGGAATAATGGTTTAAGTCTGAGTTTCATCCCTTTTGGCGATCTGGTAAGTCCATACTGAATTTAGTTTAGGTAATACTAATATGTCACCTTCACTCTTTATCTAAATTCCCGGATCTAGACCATCTATCTCACGGGCTACTTGATACCTGCCTCCAAGCACTGTAACATGTCCTCTGTCCTTAGTTCTGGTAGGGGTACCTTTTCTTTACGTTTTTTCTCTTTACGGACAGAACCCTCTGGAATGTTTATCGACACTTTTCTTCTCTCCGTTTTTCGTTTCCTCTTTTCCTTCATATATTCGTAGACTTACGTCTCAAGGTTTCTTATCGTTCTTCTCTATTCTTTCGGAAGAAGTCACTAGTTACGTTTCTTTATCTCCTTTTGTTGTCTTAGCCTTTCTGATCTCTAGAGAAGTTCTTTTAATCTCTATGGTTCCCTTGTAAAGTACGTTTCTACCCGAACTATTTCATGTCTTTACCATGCCTGGATTGTCTTCGTCTTCTATAATTCTTCTCCACCGTTCTTATGTACCTTCTTGACATCTTTTTTTCTAGAAGTGCTGGTTCTATTAGTACTACTACACTAGTGAGTAGATCTCGGTCTGTAGAACCTTACACTTCAGTTCACCCGGAATCTTTCGTAGTGATGTTTGTTTCGATCACCTCCACTACCTTAAGGTCACCTCGACAAAGTTTAGGACTTTCTACTACGACACTTTCACGACGTGAGTTATACGGTCGTTTAAACCTTTTGAGTCGTCACCGGTGTCTTGACCTTTTACAGTCAAAAGTAAGGTTAGGGTTTCTCTCTGTTACGGTTTCTTACGAGTTTGATGCTGTGTTAACGTGAGTAGAGTGTACGATCATTTCATTACGAGTTTTAAGACGTTCGGTCCGAAGTCGTTATGTACTTGGCACTTGAGGGACTGCAAGTTCGACCAAAATGTTTTCCGTCTCCTTGGTCTCTAGTTTAACGGTTGTAGGCGACCTAGTACCCTTTTCGTTCTCTCAAGGTCTTTTTGTAGATAAAGACGAAATAACTGATACGGTTTCGTAAACTGACACACCTAGTGTTATTTGACACCTTTTAAGACTTTCTCCACCCGTATGGTCTGGTGGACTGGACGGAGAATTCTTTAGACATACGTCCAGTCCTTCGTTGTCAATCTTGACCTGTATCTTGTTGTCTGACCAAGGTTTATCCTTTTCCTCATGCAGTTCCGACACATAACAGTGGGACGAATAAATTGAAGATACGTCTCATATAGTACTCTTTGCGACCCGACCTTCTTTGTGTTCGACCTTAGTTCTAACGGTCTTCTTTATAGTTATTGGAGTCTATACGGCTACTACGGTGGGAATACCGTCTTTCACTTCTCCTTGATTTTTCGGAGAACTACTTTCGCTTTCTCCTCTCACTTTTTCAACCGAATTTAGAGTTGTAAGCCTTTTGGTTCTAGTACCGTAGCCCAGGGTAGTGAAGTACCCATAATCTGCCCCTTAGTCATCTTTGCCACAGTGTGAAAAAAAAAAAAAAAAACCGAAGTTTTAGTGACGTCTACAATTGACGTCAGTACTTTAATTTTCTACGAATGAGGAACCTTCTTTTCAATACTGGTTGGATCTATCATATAAGTTTTCGTCTCTGTAATGTAACGGCTGATTCCAGACAGATAAGTTCCGATACCAAAAAGGACACCAGTACATACCTACACTCTCAATCTGACACTTCTTCCGACTCGTGATTTCTTAAGTACGAAAACTTGACACGACAACGTCTTCTGAGAACTCTCAGGGAACCTCACGTCCCTCTAGGTTGGACAGGTAAGACTTCCTCTATTTGGGATCCTAAAGAAACCTTCCTTACTACGATTTCGACTTCGAGGTCATGAAACCGGTGGAGTACGTTTCTCAACTGAGTAACCTTTTTTAAGACTACGACCCTCCCTAACTCCAGTCCTCCTCTTCCCCTGCTGGCTCATACCCTTACACCCTAACGAGAGCTCTGCGACGTCGTATTTTCCAGGAGTAGAGCGTAACTCCCTTCTTAGATGACGAAAAGGAGCACAAAACCGTCCTTTTAACCCCAAGGTGAGCTCAATTTTGCCACTGAAGATCCTGCGGGAGGAGCCCGGAGTCCTTTCAGTACAGAGGTAAGCTCAACGCTCCCCAAGAGCCATAAGGAGACGTCAGCGATGACCCCGGCTCCAGGAATAGACCTCAATTCCGATCTTGGAGTCCCAAGGAGAGGAAACGGTTGTACCTAGAGCCACAAGGAGACCTCTAAGGTGTCCCCTCAGTCCGGAGCAGAGCACACCTCTGTACGTTTAGGTGACTGGAAAGTTCGACTTTTTCGTCACAGTATGAAGAACAGTCCAAATGTATCCCTAGCTATTTATAGAGCATAACGGCGTCCCGACAGCGTGGACGGTATCACAAAACTCAGCTAGCACCCCAGTGACAGCTCAGTCACGTTCCCTCAGTCCACATAGACCTCACGTGACCTTTTAGCCCCAGAAAACTTTACCTCTGTGCTAGGGACATCAAGGAGAGCTCACAGTTCAACTCTGGCGGAGGAGAACTCCACGTCGCCCTTACGGTCCTAAGGAAAGGGTTTCTTCGTCCCTTTACCTGGGAGAAGAGTCCTATTCCTCCCTTTTTGCCCCTAGAACTCAACACCGCCCTGGTAGCCACAAGGAGATCTCACCTCTGCCCATAGAGACCCTTGAAGAACTCAACGGAGTTCCCACAGTTCCTGAGAAAGATCCGAGTTCTCCCTTCCACCCTAACGAGGGCTCTGCAGTGTCGTCTTTTGCTGGAGTAGAGTGTAACTCCCCTCTTAGAGGACCAAAAGGAGTACAAAGTTGTCCTATTAAGCCCAGGCGAGCTCAATGCTGCCACTGGAGTCCATGGACGAGCACCCCGGAGTCCATTCAGGTCAGAGGTACGCTCAACGGTCCCCTGTGGGTCCTAAAGAGACGTCAGTGACCGTCCCGGCTCCAGGAGAAGACCTCAACTCCGGTCTTAGAGTCCAAAGGAGAGGTCACAGTTGTACCTAGAGCCCCAAGGAGACCTCAAAGGTGTTCTCTCAGTCCGGAGCAGAAGACACCTCTGAACGTTCAGGCGAGAGGAGAGCTCCACCTTTTCGTCACAGTCCGAAGGACAGCCCAACTGTATCCCTAGCCACCGAAATATAGCTCCACGGTGTCCCGACAGTGTCCACGTTTACACAAGACTCAACTAGGAGCCTAACTCGCAGCTCTTCACGTACCTTCAGTCCTCATAGACCTCACGTAACCTTGTAGCCCCAGAAAACTTTACCACCGTGCTGAGAACCTCAAGGAGAGCTCACAGTTCAACTCTGGCGGAGGAGAACTCCACGTTGCCCTTACGACGTAAACGAAAGGGTTGCTTCGTCCCTTTACCTGGATACAGACGCCTACTCCTCCCTTTTGCCCCCGAGAAGAACTCAACACCGTCCTGTGAGCCACAGGGAGAACCTACCTCTGCCGATACAGAACCTTTAAGAACTCAACGAAGTTGCCACAGTTCCTGTGAAAGCTCCGAGTTCTCCCTTCCACCCTAAAGCGAGCTCTGTGACGTCTCCTTTTCCCGGAGTAGAGCGAAACTCCCCTCTTAGAGGACCAAAAGGAGCTCAAAACCGTTGTTAGAACCCGAAGGAGAGCTCAATGCTACCCCTGGAGTGCCTAGGGGATCACCCCTGAGTCTTTTCAGGTCAGAGGTTCGTTCAACGGTCCCCAGAGAGTCGTAAGGAGACGTCAACTCCGGTCCCGGCACAAGGAGTAGACCTCGACTCCGACCTCGGAGTCCAAAGGAGAGGTCACGGCTGTACCTAGCGCCCCAAGGAGACCTCAAAGATGTTCCCTCAATCCAGAGTAGAACACACTTCTTTACGTTCAGGCGAGAGGAGAGTTCGACCTTTTCGTTACAGTCAGAAGGACAGCCCAATTGTATCACTAGCCACCGGAAGAGAGTGCCACGGTGTCCCGACAGTGTGCACGTTAACACAAAACTCAACTAGGAGCCCCACTGGAAGCTCAGTCCTGTGCCCTCAGTCCAAATAGAACCCACGTAACTTTGTAGCCCCAGAAAACTTTACCACAGTACTGGGGACCTCAAGGAGAGCTCACAGTTCAACTCTGGTGGAGGAGAACTCCACTCTGCCCTTGTGACCCAAATAAAGGGTTCTTTCGTCCCTTTACCTTGGGTGAGAGTCCTACTCCTCCCTTTTGGCCCCGAGAAGAACTCAACACCACTCTGGGAACCACAAGGAGAGCTAACCTCTACCCATACAGCCACTTGAAGAACTCAACGGCGTTCCCAAAGTTCCTGGGAATACTCGGAGTTCTCCCTTCCACCCTAGAGAGAACTCTGTAGTGTCACCTTTTCCCGGAGTAGAGCACAACTCCCCTCTTAGAGGAACAAAAAGAGTTCAACACCGACGTTTGTACCCCAAGGAGACCACAATGTTGCCCCTTAAGTCCCTGAGTGAGCACCCCCGGAGTGCTTTCAGGTCAAAGGTACACTTGACGTTCCCTGGAGATCCCTAAGGAGACGTTAACGACGGTCCCGGTTCAATGAGTAGACATCAACTCCGGCCTTGGAGTCCCTAGGAGAGGTCACGGCTGTACCTAGCGCCCCAAGGAGACCTCAAAGGTGTCCCCTCAGTCCGGAGTAGATCACACCTCTGTACGTTCACGTGAGAGGAGAGCTCGACCTCTTCGTCACAGTGTGAGGGACAGCACAACTGTATCCCTAGTCACCGAAAGAGAGGTCCACAGTGACCCGACAGTATGGACGGTAGTACAACACTCAAACTAGGAGTCCTACTGCCATCTGAGTCAGGTCCCCTAGTACACATAGACCTCACGTAACCTTGTAACTCCAGAAAACTGTACCACCGTGCCGGGGACCTCAAGGAGAGCTCACAGTTCAACCACAAGGAGAACTTACCTCTGACCAAACAGCCCCTTGAAGAACTCAACGGAGGTGCCACAGTTCCTGGGAAAGTTCCGAGTTTCCCCTTCCACCCTAAAGAGAGTTCAGCGGCGTCACCTTTTCCCGGAGTAGCACGCAACTCTCCTCTTAGAGGAGTAAAATGGGTTCAACGCCGACTTTTGAGCCCAAAGGAGAGCTCAATGCTGACCCTGGAGTCGCTGGGCGAACACCCCGGAGTCCTTTCAAGTCAGAAGTACGTTCAACGGTCCCCGGGGATGCCTAAGGAGACGTCAGCGACGGTCCCGGTTCCAGGAGTAGACTTCAACTCCGGCCTTAGAGTCCCATGGAGAGTTCACGGCTGTAACTAAAGCGCCAAGGATACTTCAAAGGTGTCCCCTCAATCCGGAGCAGAGCACACTTCTGTATGTGCACGCGAGAGGAGAGCTCGACCTTTTCGTCACAGTCCGAAGGACAACCCAACTGTATCCCTAGCCACCGAAAGAAAGCTCCACGGTGTCCCAACAGTGTGGACGGTAGCACAACACTCAACTAGGAGCCCCACTGGCAACTCAGTCACGTCCCCTCAATCCACATAGACCTCACGTAACCCCGTAACCCCAGTAAACTTTACCACCGTTCTGAGGACCTCAGGAGCTCACAGTTCAACTCGGGCGAAGGAGAACTCCACGCTACCCTTACGTCCCTAAGGAAAAGGCTGCTTCGTCCCTTTACCTGGGAGGAGAGCCCTACTCCTCCCTTTTGGCCTCGAGAAGAACTCAACACCGCCCTGGGTGCCACAAGGAAAGCTCACCTCTGCCCATACAGCCCCTTGAAGAACCCAACGGAGTTTCCACAGTTCCTGGGTAAGAGAACTATGTGTTCTCGCCTTTTCCAGGAGTAGAGCCCAACTCCCCTATAAGAGGACCAAAAAGAGCTCAATACCGTCCTTTGAATCCCAAGGAAAACTCATATTGCCCCTGGAGTCACTTGGCGACAACACCGGAGTCTTATCAAGTCAGAGGTACGCTCAACACTCCCCGAAGAGTCCTATGGAGAGGTCAGCGACGACCCCGGCTCCAGGAGTACACCTTAAATCCGGTCTTGAAGTCCTAAGGAGAGGTCACGACTGTACCTAGAGCCCCAAGGAGACCTCAAAGGTGTCGTCTGACTCTGGAGTAGAGAACACCTCTGTACGTTCAGACGAAAAGAGAGCTCGACGTTTTTTGTCACAGTCCTAAGGACAGCTCAACTGTATCCCTAGACACCGAACGAGAGACACACGGTGTCCCAACAGTATGGACGGTAGTACAAAACTCAGATAGGAGCTCCACTGGTAGCTCTGTCACGTTCCCTCAGTCCGTATAGACCTCACCTAACCCTGTAGCCCCATAAAATCTTTCCACCGTTGTGGGGACTTAAGGGGACCAAAGAGACGTGACTAAGCTGACAGTTGGGCTACTAACTGAGTTTTGTCCTACCGTGCACACTGTCGGGACACCGTGTATTTCTCTTTCGGTGTCTAGGGATACAGTTGAGCTGTCCTTCGGACCGTGATGACAATGTCGAGCTCCTCCTTCGGATGAACGTACAGAGGTGTGCTCTGTTCCGGACTGAGGAGACAACTTTGAGGTATCCTTGGGCTCTATGTACAATCGTGACCTCTCCTATGGACTCCAAGACCGGAGTCGAGGTCTACTCCAGGATCCTGGGTCGTGTCTGACCTTACCTTAACGTTCTCCGGGAAGCGCTGAGCGTACCTCTGACGTAAAAGGAGTCCGTTGTACTCGTCCAGGGACTACACGGGTAGGATTGAGCTTCACTTGGGGTTAAAAGGACGGCGTTGACCTCTTTTTGTTCTAAAATGGGAGTTACGTTATACTCCGGGAAAAGACGACACCACAGAACTCACTTTAGGGTGGAAGAGAGAACTCGGAGCTTTCCCAGGAACTGTGGGAATTCCGTTGAGTTCTTCAAGGGACTGTATGTGTAGAGGTGAGCTATCCTTGTGGTATCCAGGACGGTGTTGAGTTCTTCTCGGGGCCAAAAGGGAGGAACAGAGCTCTACTCCCAGGTAAAGGGACGAATCAGCCCTTTCCATAGGGTCAACAAGGACAGTGTGGAGTTTCCTCCGTCAGAGGTGAGCTTGCAGGTCTCCTTGAGGTCCCCAGCACAGTGGTAAGGTTTTCTAGGGTTACAGGGTTATGTGAGATCCATGTGGATTGAGGGGACGTGACTCATCCCCAGTGGGGCTCCTAGATGAGTTTTGTGCTACCGTCCACACTGTTGGGACACCGTGGAGTTCTTTCGGTGGCTAGGGATACAGTTGAGATGACCTTTGGACTGTGACGTATAGGTCGAGTTCTCCTTTCGCCTGAACGTACAGAGGAATGCTCTGCTCCGGACTAAGGGGACACTTTTGAGGTCTCCTTTGGACTCTAGGTACAGTCGTGACCTCTCCTTTAGACTCCAAGACCGCAGTTGAGGCCTACTCATCTCGTCGGGGTCGTCACTGACCTCTCCTTAGTGCTCTTCGGGGAGTGTTGAACGTACCTGTGACCTGAAAGGTCTCCGTTAAGCTCGTCAAGGGACACCATGACCAGAATTGAGTTCTCCATGGGGTTCAAAGGACGACGTTGAGGTCTTTTTTGTCCTCCAAGAGGGGAGTTACTCTCTATTCCGGGAAAAGGTGAGACCGCAGAGATCTTTTTAGGGTGGAAGAGAAAACTCGGAACTTACCCAGGAACTGTGAGAACTCCGTTGAGTTCTTCAAGGGGCTGTATGGACAGAGGTTATGTCTCCTTGTGGCTCCAAGGGTCGTGTTGAGATCTTCCCGGAGCCAAAAGGGAGGAGTTGAGCTCTACTCTCAGGTAAAGGGACGAAGTAACCCTTTCCTTAAGGTCGCAAGGGTAGTGTGGAGTTCTCCTCCACCAGAGTTGAACTGTGAGGTCTCCTTGAGGTCACCAGCACGGTGTTAAGTTTTCTGGGACTACAGGGTTAGGTAAGGTCTATGTGGACTGAGGGGACGTGACTGAGTTACCAGTGGGGTTCCTAGCTGAGTTTTGTGCTACCGTCCACACTCTTGGGAGAACTTGGAGCTCTCCTTCGGTGCCTAGGGAAACAGTTGAGATGTCCTTCGGACTGTAACGAAAAGGTCGACATCTCCCCTCGTCTGAGCGTACAAAGATGTACTCTGTTCCGAACTAAAGGGATACCTTTGATGTCTCCTTGGGACACTAGGTTCAGTCGTGATCTCTCCTTGGGACTCCAAGTTCGGAGTCGAGGTCTACTCCTGACGTCGGGGCCGTCACTGACCTCTCCTAGGTCTCTGGGGAGTGTTGAGCATACGTCCGACCTGAAAGGACTCCGTTGTTCTCGCACAGGGACTCCAGGGACAGCATTCAGTTCTCCTTGGTGTTCTAAGGACGGCGTTGAGCTCTTTTTGGGTTTCTTTGGGAGGAGTTCCGTTCTATTCCGGGAAAAGGCGACGCCGTAGAGTTCTCTTTAAAGTGGAAGGGAGAACTCGGAGCTTTCCAAGGAACTGTGGGAACTCCGTTGGGTTCTTCAAGGGGGTGTATGCACAGAGGTGTACTCTCCTTTTGGTCCCCAGGGAGGTTTTGAGCTCTACTCGAGGTTAAAAGGGAGGAGTACAGTTGTACTCCCAAGTAAAGGGACGAAGTAGTCCTTTCCTAAGGGTCGCAAGGGCAGCGTGGAGTTCTCCTCCGCCAGAGTTGAACTAGGACCTCTCCTTGAGGTCACCGGCATGTTAAGGTTTTCTGGGGCTATAGGACGAGGTGAGGTCTGTGTGGACTGAGGGGACGTGACTGAGCTGTCAGTGGGGTTCCTAGCTGAGTTTTGTGCTACCGTCCATACTGTTGGGACACCGTGGAACTCTCTTTCGGAGGTTAGGGATACAGTTGTGCTGTCCTTCGGACTGTGACGAAAAGGTCGAGCTCTCCTCTCGCCTGAACGTACAGAGGAATACTCTGCTCCGGACTGCGGGGACACCTTAGAGGTCTCCTTGGGGCTCTAGGTACAGTCGTGACCTCTCCTTGGGACTCCAAGGCTGGAGTTGAGGTCCACTCATGAAGTCGGGGCCGTCGCTAACGTCTCCTTAGGGCTCTCTGGGGAAGGTTGAGCGTACCTCTGACCTGTAAGGACTCCGGGGTACTCGTCCAGGGACTCCAGGGGCAACATTGAGTTTTCCTTGGGGTTCAAACGACGGTGGTGAGCTCTTTTTCCTCCTCTAAGAGGGGAGTTGCACTCTACTCCGTAAAAAGGCGACGACACAGAGGTATCTTTAGGGTGGAAGTGAGAACTCGGAGATTGCCCACAAACTTTGGGAGCTCCGTTGAGTTCTTCCAAGGGCTGTATGGGCAGAGGTGAGCTCTCCTTGTGGCTCCCAGGGCGGTGTTGGGTTCGTCTCAGGGCCAAAAGGGAGGAGTAGAGCTCTATTCCCAGGTAAAGGGACAAAGCAGACCTTTCCTTAGGGTCGTAAGGGCAGTGTTCTCTCCGCTAGAGTTGAGTTGGGAGCTCTCCTTGAGGTTCCCGGAAAGGTGTTAAGGTTTTCTGGGACTACAAGGTTAGGTGAGGTCTAAGTGGACTGAGGGGACATGACGGAACTGCCAGTAGGGTTCCTAACTTACTTTCTGCTACCATCATCACTGTCTGGACACCGTGGAACTCTCTTTAGGTGACTAGGGATAGAGTTGAGCTTTCCTTCGGACTGTGACGAAAAGGTCGAGCACTCCTTACACCTGAACGTACAGGTGTGGTAAATTACTGACTGAGGGGACACCTTAGAGGTCTCTTTGGGGCTCTAGGTATAGTCGTGACGTCTCGTAATGACTTCACGACCACACGTCGGAGCCACCTAGGTCCCATTAAACTTCCCCTCTGTCTCACTCACAGGATCCTTTTTCGATAAAGTAGTCTTTATATTTCTCTCTAAACTTTTCTTATCACATCATCCTTTTAATCACCTTTTTTCTAAGACTTATTGAACCAAATACAACTTTTGGTTATTTGGAGGTTCTGTTCCTGAACGTGATAGATGCAACCGGTGACCGCGGGTGAACTTATCGCCTCCCACGGAGCGGAACCTGAGGGAGAGCGCACCCAGAATCTTCGGTCCCGTTCATTCATCATACCGCTCGGAGGTGTGAGGTCTTCCCTTAAGAAGGTCTTTGTTTCTCTTGCTCTTTTCCGGTGTTCCCCCTTTGGTCAGCAGGGTCCTTGACCAACGACCGCTACCTTACTTTGTGGTTTTGACGTCTCACCAAACTTAGAAACACAAAATTGTGAACGAAGAATGTCGACGAAATAAAATATAGGGAACGTGTTGTTAGATGTCCCGTTCAACGGTTCGTGATACTAAGTCTCTGCTATGTCACTCGTCCGCGTCCCGCTCTATTGGAAATGGAACTGAATNTCGTAATGACTTCACGACCACACGTCGGAGCCACCTAGGTCCCATTAAACTTCCCCTCTGTCTCAGTCACAGGATCCTTTTTCGATAAAGTAATCTTTATATTTCTCTCTAAACTTTTCTTATCACATCATCCTTTTAATCACCTTTTTTCTAAGACTTATTGAACCAAATGCAACTTTTGGTTATTTGGAGGTTCTGTTCCTTAACGTGATAGATGCATCCGGTGACCGCGGGTGAACTTATCGCCTCCCACGGAGCGGAACCTGAGGGAGAACGCACCCAGAATCTTCGGTCCCGTTCATTTATCTATACCGCTCGGAGGTGTGAGGTCTTCCCTTAAGAAGGTCTTTGCTTCTCTTGCTCTTTTCCGGTGTTCCCCCTTCGGTCAGCAGGGTCCTTGACCAACGACCGTTACCTTACTTTGTGGTTTTGACGTCTCACCAAACTTAGAAACACAAAATTGTGAACGAAGAATGTCGACGAAATAAAATATAGGGAACGTGTTGTTAGATGTCCCGTTCAACGGTTCGTGATACTAAGTCTCTGCTATGTCACTCGTCCGCGTCCCGCTCTATTGGAAATGGAACTGAATGAATGACGTCGATTCTGAAACAAAACCCCTTGAAGGAATAGTTGAATCTTAGGCAAAACAGGGACCCAGACAAGGAAAACTCCTTAGTCTCTTTGTAGGAACACACGTTCTTTACAATAAAAGGGTGTCCTTGTTTGTATCCTAAGAATCGACTTGTAGAGCAAACGTTCTTACAAGTCGGGACCAACTCTCAGAGTAAACGTTCGTGAAGAGTTGGAAGGAATATGGAACAAGGGATGTTGACCAGGTAAAATAAATAAAAAGTCCAAACGAATGTATGAAAGACAATATGTATCTCTATCTTATGTTTCAGTGCACCTCAATCGTCTGGACTGGAAATAGTTTTAGTTCACGAAGTATATTTACATATGTTTTCCAGAATCCACCGAAATGTAGTAGAAAACTGGTACTCCGGACAAATGTAAAATACTCGGAAAGAAAGACTATTGTCAGTCAGTTAGTATTTTGGATAAAAGGTCCCCACTTAAAAGAATTGGGTCCACCGTGGGAGACTTCCATGGTCTATTTCAAGGTAAGGATATCCCACTTCCATGTCACCCAATGTTAACTCTTTCCTTAAATGAATCGGATTCCAAATGGTACTAATTATGGTTTTCAATTATGAATAAAGAGTATATACGAACAATATAAGTAATTACATATATTCCCGTTCCTTATACCTTTGACTCGTCGTTTATAACCGGGTTGTTTACTTTTGGGAAGTGGTCATATTACAGATTGGTTGGGTGATATGATTATTAAAGATTGAAGAGTTTTCTTAGACATAAATCTTTCAAATTTCGTAGAGTACGGAGAGTGCCAACCCTCCGACATTTGTTAGTGTACACCGGTCTGCTTGGACGAGTCCGTCCGATCTCTTTGAAGTCTCCTCAAACATTCAACTTTGTGAGAACAGTACGGGTCCTTAAAAATAACTGACATCGACGTTCAATTGAGGAAAAGACTCTCTCCACAACGTCCTGTCGGGAGACATTTCAGTCTCCACATCCACTCTCGTTTTTCGTCATTTCATCCGTCTGACACCGAAACCCCCACCTACGAGCCCTTATCCCCCAGAGGACTCCGAGATAGGGCGGAAACGGATACGGCTTCGGAGGAAGTAGTACTGGAAACGGTACCCACCTCAAGGAGTACGACCGACGGTCGTGACTCCAAGGCCGGAGTGAAGGTCTACTCCTGGTTCCTGGACCGTGGCTGACCTCTCGTTAGGGCTCTCCCGGGAGCGTTGAGCGTACCTCTGACCTGAAAGGACTCCGTTGTGCTCTCTCAGGGACTCCAGGGACAACATTGAGCTCTCCTTGGGGTTCCAAGGACGACGTTGAGTTCTTTTTGTTCCTCTAAGAGGGGAGTTTCACTCTACTCCGGGAAAAGGTAACACCGCTCTTTACAGTGGAAGGGAGAACTCGGAGCTTTCCCAGGAACTGTGGGAACTCCGTTGAGTTCTTCAAGGGGCTGTATACGTAGAGGTGAGTTCTCCTTGTGGCTCCCAGGGTGGAGTTGGGTTCTTCTCGGGGCCAAAAGGGAGGAGTAGAGCTCCTTCGTTATTTGTGAAAGAGTCCCCTCCAACTTCTAGGGACGTTTCTTCGGTAGGGGGCACGGACCAGTGTCTCACGGAATTAGACAGGGGTCCACCCAACGGACTCGACCCGCAGGACCACCAGAGGATGTTCCGTTTCCTAACTCCCCTTGTTATAGAAAATATGTTTCAACACTGTAAACAGACCACCCACCCAGGTAAGCGACAAGTAGACCCCAGAGGCTACAGTCAGTATGGCTCCAGACGCCGTGAAGGGTATGACCACCTACCTCACCTCCATACCCTCCGAAGAAGGAAAAGTCCCCAGTGCCGTCACCTCCTTAGGTCATAGCCCCCTCGACTCTGTACCGCTTAGTCGGACAGACCCTGGGTTTAGTCTCTCAGACGCAGGACACCTTTTTATCCTCGTATAGGATCTGTCGACCAATTGTTACCCAGCCCTGGAAAGGTAACAGGTCTCTCATCCAGGGAGGTAAAATGATCACCAAAACGTAAACTAACGAGGCCCGTGGTTACCGCTTCGTAACGTCACAAAGACCTACTTAGTCGTAAATTCAATAAATAATGTTTCTCTCGTACAACGTTTTGGACTACCCCCTTTGATATAAATTTAAGAGGAAGAAAATCAAAGACTTATACCTAAAAATTACAAACTACTCGAGAAAGGTGTTACCGAAAAGGGACACCTAATATTCCCTATGGCCATAATACAAATTAAAATTTGAAACATGTTTTAACGACTTTTCTAAATATTCACATTCGTCCTCGTAATAGTCAAAAATTTCGAAAACCGTTCAGGTCTATACTTTTTGTTCATTTTTCTCCAACATAATGTAGAAATTGACGAAGACGACATGCTCGTCAACGTTATTATTGTACTCTTTTCCATAGGTGCCAATGTACTTGTTTTCTGTTAAAAGGTTTACTTCTCTGTACTCAATGTAGGTAAACGGTCTCACGTAATCCAAACTCTGGCGCTCCCAATTGAGGGCATCCATCCGATAAGTACCATCGTCCCGTTACATTTGTTCTTTCTTGTTAGAGCCCGTCTAAGAGCTCCTTAAACTTTGACCATAGAATTCCGTCACCGTAAGACTACTACTTCACTCACTCTTCAAGCCCGAAGAAGCTTTTGTCTTCTGTGACATCAGGACCAATCACTTAGAAGGTCCAGTAACTTTCTTAAATTTCCCGGTCCGTCTGGCCTTACTCGGGCTTACACCGGTTATTTCTTACGAGCTAAAGAAAAGGTTTAAACGACGACATTAGATTAATTGTTTACTTTCTATCGTCAAAACAAAACCCCGTCTTGACGTCAGAGTTACACACCTTTGTCGGACTGGTGTATGACTCTCAGTCTCATTTCCAATTTAAGGAGGAGACGTTTGTATTATTTTCGGAGATATTGTCGACACTAAAGTCGAGAAACCCGACTTCAAAGAACACAAAGGTTTTGAAAGACTACTAAAGAACATTGATACCTCCGAAATGGCAAACGACTGGGTAGTAATTTCAGATAGACTCGTAGACCTTATCCTCTAACAAACGCAGATTGTCCTTTTTATTGACCTACGAATCTGTATTTTAAATTGTTTTATACCCTCCCGTTTACTACGTTCTAAAGAGGTTTTATTAAAGGATATCGTTAGACGGTTAGTAGTAGTTTATAATCTTCTCGTAGTTCGACGAGGAATAATATATCTTAATGTTAGAGACTACCGAGAAATGGCTTGTTAAGTTACGAGGCAAAGGAAGGTAAATCATAATTACACCGTCAATTTGACCCTATTCTTCGGTGTTGAAAAAATCGAACCCGCCCTTCTACATAGGTGAGATTTCCTGGTGAAACGGTGTCCTGAGGGTACCACGACAACCTCATCGATCTCTTTCCTTGACGGATCAATGGCGCTTTAGTTAAGAAAAATGTATTGATAAACCATTCTGACAAAGATGTAACGGATCCCGAAGGGCTCGAAGTCGTCAATTAACAGAAAATCTTCGACCTAGACCTAGGGGTGTGTTTTACAATTTTTCTCCAAAGTTAAGCCGTCACCAATTAAAATTTATCCCAAATTAGGTTAATTATAGTGGATTCTCAAAAACTATTAGTAAATTTCTTTATTCTACCAGAAAAGAGTTAACGTCACCCCGTACTCAGTGACAAAGACTTAAATACTGAGAAGGATTCATCCAATACCCGCCTAACTAACTTAAAAAAGACCCCGTTAAAAATCTGGAGATAGACAGTTACGGAAACAGTTCAGAACCTTCTGTCAAACATTTACTTGAGACAGTCCTACTCGATAATTTTATAGTGGGTATATCACTTAGTATATATGGACAAGTATAAATTAGGATCTTAGAAGATCTCGCCGTAATTGTTTAAAGATCGTATCCCACCCCGATAAAAAGTAAAACCAAAGTCCTATCTACGAGTCCGTTTCATAGGGAACTCTGGATTGATCTGTACGAGTAGTCCAGAGAGGCGTACTTGATAATTACCCACCCTAGAGGGTGTAACCTAGGGCCTTAGGGTTGTTTTGAGAGGTGAACTCTCCTTGTGGCTCCCAAGGCGGTGTTGAGTTTTTCTCGGGTGAAAAAGGGAGGAGTAGAGCTCTACTCTCAGGTAAATGGACGAAGTAGCCATTTCCTTAGGACCCGAAGGGTAGCGTGGAGTTCTCCTCCGCCAGAGTTGAACTTTTAGCTCTCCTTGAGGTCCCCAGCACGGTGTTATTGCTTTCTTGGGGTACAGAGTTAGGTGAGATCTCTTTGCACTAAGGGGACGTTACTGAGTTGACAGTACGACTCATAGTTGAGGTTTGTACTACCGTCCACACTGTCGGGACACCGTGGAGCTCTCTTTCGGTAGCTAGGGATACAGTTAAGCTGTCCTTCGGACCGTGACGAAAATGTCGAGATCTCCTTTCGTCTGAACGTACAGAGTTAGGTTCTACTCCGGACTAAGGGGACACCTTGAGGTATCCTTGGGGCTCTAAGTACAGTCGTGACCTCTCCTCGGGACTCCAAGGTCGGAGTTGAGGTCTACTCCTGGAGCCGGGGTCGTGGCTTACCTGTCCTTCGGTTCTCCGGGGACCGTTGAGCCTTCCTCTGAACTGAAAGGACTCCGTTGTACTCGCCCAGGAACTTGAGGAGTAACATTGAGATCCCCTTGAGATCCCCTTGGGGTTCAAAGGACTTCGTTGATCTCTTTTTGGTCCTTTAAGAGGGCAGTTGCGATCTACCCCAGCAAAATACGACACCGCACAGCTCTTTTTAGGGTGGAAGGGAGAACTCTGTGTCTTTCCAGGAACTTTGGGACCTACGTTGAGTTCTTCAATGACCTGTATGGGCAGAGGTGAGTTCTTCTTGTGGCTCCCAGGGCGGTGTTGAGTCTTTCTCGGTGCCAAAAGGGAGGAGTAGAGTTCTACTCCCAGGTAAAGGGACGAAGTAGCCATTTCCTTAGGGACGTAAGGGCACCGTGGAGTTCTCTTCCGCCAGGGTTGTACTTTTAGCTCTCCTTAAGATCCCCAGCACGGTGTTAAGGTATTTTTGGGGCTACACGGTTAGGTGATGTATATTTAGACTAAGGGGACGTGACTGTGCTGACAGTGGGGTTCATAGCTGTGGTTTGGGCTACCGTCCACACTGTCGGGACACCGTGGAGCTCCCTTTCGGTGGTTAGGTATACGGTTGAGCTGTCCTTCGGACTGTGATGTAAATGTCGATCTCTCCTTTCACCTGAATGCACAGAGGTGGGCTCTTGTCCGGACTAAGGGATCAGTTTGATGTATCCTTGGGGCTCTAGGTACAGTCGTGACCTCTCCTTTGGACTCTAAGACCGGAGTTGAGGTCTATTCCTGGAACCGGTGCCGTCGTTGACCTCTCCTTAGGACTTTCCGGGGAGGGTTGAGCGTACCTCTGACGTGAAACGACTCCGTTGTACTCGTCCAGTGACTCCAGGGGTAGTATTGAGCTCTCCTTGGGGTCAAAAAGACGACGTTGAATTCTTTTTGGTCCTATTAGATGAGAGTTACGCTCTACCCCGGGAAAAGGTGACTCCGTAGAACTCTCTTTAGGGTTGAAGTGAGAACTCGTAACCTTCCCAGGAACTGTGAGAACTAAGTTGAGTTCTTCATTGGGTTGTATGGGCAGAGGTGAGCTCTCCTTGTCGCTCCCAGGGTGGTTTTGAGTTCTTCTCGGGGCCAAAAAGGAGGAGTAGAGTTCTACTTCTATGTAAAGGGACGAAGTAGCACTTTCCTTAGGAACGGAAGGGTAGTGTGGAGTTCTACTCCGCCAGAGTTGAACTTTGAGCTCTCCTTAAGGTCCCCAGCACGGTGTTAAGGTTTTCTGGAGCTTCAGGTTTAGTGAGGTCTCTTTGGACTGAGGGTACGTGACTGAGCTGTCAGTGGGACTCCTAGTTGAGGTTTGTACTACCATCCACACTGTCCGGACACCGTGGAGCTCCCTTTCGGTGGCTAAGGATACAGTTAAGTGGTCCTTCGGACTGTTCGAAACTGTGGGGTTTTCCTTTCACCTGAACGTACAGAGGTGAACTCTACTCCGGTCTGAGGGGACACCTTAGAGGTATCCTTAGGTTCTAAGAATAGTCGTGTCCTCTCCTTTGATCTCCAAGGCCGGAGTTGAGGTCCACTCCTGGAGCCGGGTCCGTGATTGACCTCTTCTTAGGCTCTCCGGAGAACGTTGAGCGTACCTCTGACCTGAAAGGACTCCGTTGTGCTCGTCCATGGACTCTATGGGCAGCATTGAGCTCTACTTGTGGTTCAAACGACGGTGTTAAGATCTTTTTGGTCCTCTAAGAGGGGAGTTGCTCACTACTCCAGGAAAAGACGACGGCACAGTACTCTCTTTAGGATGGAAAGGAGAACTCGGAGTCTTCACAGGAACCTTGGGGAATACGTTGAGTTCTTCAAGGGGCTGTATTGACACAGGTAAACTCACCTTGTGGTTCCCAGGACGGTTTTGAGTTCTTCTCGAGACCATAAGGGAGGAGAAGAGCTCTACTCCTAGGTAAAGGGAAGAAACAACTCTTTCCTTAGGACCGTAAGGACACCGTAGAGTCCTCCTCCGCCAGAGTTTATCTTTGAACTCTCCTTAAGGTCCCCAGCACGGTGGTAAGGTTTTCTGGGGTTAATGGGTTAGTTTGGTGTCTTTGGACTGAGGGGATGTGACTGAGCTGACAGTGGGACTCCTAGCTGAGGTTTGTAATACCGTCCATACTGTCGGGACACCGTCGAGTTCTCTTTCGGTAGCTAGGGATACATTAGAGCTGTCCTTCGGACTATGACGAAACTGTCGAACTCTCCTTTCGCCTAAACGTACAGAGGTGTGATCAGCTCCGGACTTAAGGGACAGCTTTCACGTATCCTTGGAGTTCTACGTACAGTCGTGACCTCTCCTTTGACCTCCAAGGTCGGAGTCGAGATCTACTCCTGGATCCTGAACCGTGGCTGACCTCTCCTTTGGGATCTCCGGGGAGCGTCGAGAGTACCTCTGACCTTAAAGAACTCAGTTGTACTCGGCCAGGGACTCTAGGGGTAACATTATGCTCTCCTTGGGGATCAAAGGACGACGATGAGCTCCTTTTTAGTCCTTTTAGAGGGGACTTACACTCTACCCCAGGAAAAGGTGACGCCCCAGAGTTCTCTTTAGGGTGGAAGGGAGAACTCGGAACTTTCACAGGAAGTGTGGAAACTGTGTTAAGTTCTTTAAGGGGCTGTATGGGTAGAGGTGAGCTTTCCTTGTGGCTCCCAGGGCGGTGTTGAGTTCTTCTCGAGGCCAAAAGAGAGTAGTAGAGATCTACTCCCAGATAAAGGGACGAAGCAGTCCTTTCCTTAGGGCCGCAAGGGCAGCGTAGAGTTCTCCTCCCCCAGAGTTGAACTTTGAGCTCGCCTTGAGGTCCCCAGAACAGTGTTAAGGTTTTCCGGGACTACAGGGTTAGGTGAGGTCTCTTTGGACTAAGGGACGTGACTGAGATGACAGTGGGACTCCTAGCTGTGGTTGTGCTACCGTCAACTCTGTCGGGACGCCGTGGAGTTCTTTTCGGTGGCTAGGGATACAGTTGAGCTGTCCTTCGGACTGTGAAGAAACTGTCGAGCTCTCCTTTCACCTGAACGTACAGAGT
Source organism: Capra ibex (assembly GCA_006410555.1). Taxonomy (NCBI): domain Eukaryota; kingdom Metazoa; phylum Chordata; class Mammalia; order Artiodactyla; family Bovidae; genus Capra; species Capra ibex. The sequence goes on along the minus strand of SJYO01037955.1, from coordinate 50,427,488 downwards.
GTACTCTACTCCGGACTGAGGGGACAGTTTGATGTATCCTTGAGGATCTAGGAACAGTCATGACCTCTCCTTGGGACTCCAAGACCGGAGTCGAGGTCTACTCCTGAAGTCGGGGTCGTGACTGACCTCTCCTTAGGGTTCTCCGGGGAGCGTTGATTATACCTGTGACCTGTAAGGAATCCGATATGCTCACCCAGGGACTCAAGGGGCAGAATAAAGCTGTCCTTGGGGTTGAAAGAACGGTGTGAGCTCTTTTTGGTCCTTTAAGAGGAGAGTGGTGACTACCCAGGGAAAAGACGACTATGTAGAACTCTCTTTAGGGTGGTAGTGAGAACTCGGAGTTTTCCCAGGAAATGTTGGACCTACATTGAGTTCATCAAGGGGTAGAGGTGAGCTCTCCTTGTGGTTCCCAGGGTGGTGTTAAGTTCTTCTCGGGGCAAAAAGGGAGAGTGGAGTTCTACTCCCAGATAAAGGGACGAAGTAGCCCTTTCCTTAGGGTCACAAGGGTAGCGTGGAGTTCTCCTCCACCAGAGTTGATCTTTGTGTTCTCCTTGAGGTCCCCAACACAGTGGTAAGGTTTTCTGGGGCTACGGGGTTACATGAAGTCTATGTGGACTAAGCGGACGTGACTGACCTGACAGTGGGGCTCATAGCTGAGTATTGTGCTACCGTGCACAATGTCTGGACACCGTGGAGCTCTGTTTCGGTGTCTAGGGATCCAGTTGTACTGTCCTTCGGACTGTGATGACAAAGTCGAGCTCTCCATTCACCTCAAAGTACAGAGGTGTGCTATGCTCCGGACTGAGGGGACACCTTTGACGTATCCTCGGGGTTCTAGGTACAGTCGTGACCTCTCCTTGGGACTCCACGACCCCAAGTCGGGACCACCTAGGTCCCATTAAGCTTCACCTCTGCCTCAGTTGTAGGATCCTTATTCGACAAATTAACCTTTATATATCTCTCTAATCTTTTCTTATAACATCATCCTTTTAATCACCTCTTTTCAGAGACTTATTGAACCAAATGCACCTTTTGGTTACTTTAAGGTTCTGTTCCTTAAACGTGGTAGATGCATCCGGTGGTCTCGGGTGAACTTATCGCCTCTCACGGGACGGAACCCGAGGGAGAGTGCACCCAGAATGTTGGGTACCGTTCATTCATATGTACCGCTCGGAGGTGCGAGGTCTACCCTTAAGTCGGTCTTTTCTTCTCTTGCTCTTTTCTGGTGTGCACCCTTTGGTCAGAAAGGTCCTTGACCAGGCAAAATAAATAAAAAGTCCAAACGAATATATGAAAAACAATATGTATCTCTGTCTTATGTTTCAGTGCACCCCAGTCGTCTGGACTGGAAACAGTTTTAGTTCACGAAGTATATTTACATATCTTTTCCAGAATCCACCGAAATGTAGTAGAAGACCGGTACTCCGGACGACTGTAAAATGTTGGGAAAGAAAGACTATTACCAGTTAGTTGGTCTTTTGTATAAAAGGTCCCCACTTAAAAGAATTTGGTCCGTGGTGGGAGGCTTCCATGGTCTATTTCAACGTAAGGATATCCACTTCCACGTCACCCAATGTTAGTACTTTCCTTAAATGAATCGGATTCGGAAGTCGTTATGCACTTGACACTTGAAGGACTACAAGTTCGACGAAAATCCTTTCCGTCTTCTTGGTCTCTAGTTTAACGGTTGTAGGCGACCTAGTACCCTTTTCGTTCTCTCAAGGTCTTTTTGTAGATAAGGACGAAAAAACTGATACGGTTTCGGAAACTGACACACCTAGTGTTCTTTGACACCTTTTAAGACTTTCTCTACCCGTATGGTCTGGTGGACTGGACGGAGAACTTTTTAGACACATGTCCAGTCCTTCGTTGTCAATCTTGACCTGTACCTTGTTGTCTGACCAAGGTTTATCCTTTTCCTCATACAGTTCCGACATATAACAGTGGGAGGAATAAATTGAATATGCGTCTCATGTAGTACTCTTTGTGACCTGACCTTCTTTGTGTTCGACCTTAGTTCTAACGACCCTCTTTATAGTTATTGGAGTCTAATACGTCTACTGTTGTGGGAATACCGTCTTTCACTTCTCCTTGATTTTTCGGAGAACTACTTTCACTTTCACCTCTCACTTTTTCAACCGGATTTCGAGTTGTAAGTCTTTTGCTTCTAGTACCGTAGGCCAGGGTAGTGAAGTACCCTTTATCTACCCCTTTTTCACCTTTGTCACAGTCTGAAACAAAAAACCCCCCGAGGTTTTAGTGACGTCTACCACTGACGCCGGTACTTTAATTTTCTGCGAACGAGGAACCTTCTTTTCAATACTGGTTGGATCTATCATATAAGTTTTCGTCTCTGTAATAAAACGACTGATTCCAGGTAGATCAGTTTCGAGACCAAAAAGGACGCCAGTACACACCTACACTCTCAACCTGACACTTCCGATTCGTGGTTTCTTAACTACGAAAACTTGACACCACAACCTCTTCTGAGAACTCTCAGGGAACCTTACGTTCTTCTAGGTTGGTCAACGGTGACTTCCTCTAGTCGGGACCCTAGAGAAACCTTCCTTACTACGATTTCGACTTTGGGTTCATGAAACCGGTGGAGTACACTTCTCAACTGAGTAACCTTTTCTGAGACTACTACCCTCCCTAACCCCCGTCATCCTCTTCCCCTGCTGTGTCTTACTCTACCGACCTACCGTAGTGACTAAGCTACCTGAACTTAGACTCACTTGAAACCCTCAACCACTACCTGTCCCTCCGAACCGCACGACGTTAAGTACCCCAGTGTTTCTCAGCCTGTCCTGACTCNGGTTTCGGAAACTGACACACCTAGTGTTCTTTGACACCTTTTAAGACTTTCTCTACCCGTATAGTCTGGTGGACTGGACGGAGAACTTTTTAGACACATGTCCAGTCCTTCGTTGTCAATCTTGACCTGTACCTTGTTGTCTGACCAAGGTTTATCCTTTTCCTCATGCAGTTCCGACATATAACAGTGGGAGGAATAAATTGAATATGCGTCTCATGTAATACTCTTTGTGACCTGACCTTCTTTGTGTTCGACCTTAGTTCTAACGACCCTCTTTATAGTTATTGGAGTCTAATACGTCTACTGTTGTGGGAATACCGTCTTTCACTTCTCCTTGATTTTTCGGAGAACTACTTTCACTTTCACCTCTCACTTTTTCAACCGGATTTCGAGTTGTAAGTCTTTTGCTTCTAGTACCGTAGGCCAGGGTAGTGAAGTACCCTTTATCTACCCCTTTTTCACCTTTGTCACAGTCTGAAACAAAAAACCCCCCGAGGTTTTAGTGACGTCTACCACTGACGCCGGTACNCTGCGAATGAGGAACCTTCTTTTCAATACTGGTTGGATCTATCATATAAGTTTTCGTCTCTGTAATAAAACGACTGATTCCAGGCAGATCAGTTTCGAGACCAAAAAGGACACCAGTACACACCTACACTCTCAACCTGACACTTCCGATTCGTGGTTTCTTAACTACGAAAACTTGACACCACAACCTCTTCTGAGAACTCTCAGGGAACCTTACGTTCTTCTAGGTTGGTCAACGGTGACTTCCTCTAGTCGGGACCCTAGAGAAACCTTCCTTACTACGATTTCGACTTTGGGTTCATGAAACCGGTGGAGTACACTTCTCAACTGAGTAACCTTTTCTGAGACTACTACCCTCCCTAACCCCCGTCATCCTCTTCCCCTGCTGTGTCTTACTCTACCGACCTACCGTAGTGACTAAGCTACCTGAACTTAGACTCACTTGAAACCCTCAACCACTACCTGTCCCTCCGGACCGCACGACGTTAAGTAACAACAGGGGAAAAGGAGGACGGAATTTAGAAAGGGTCGTAGTCTCAGAAAAAGTCACTCAGTCAAGAAACGTAGTCCCCCGGTTTCAAACCCTCAAAGTCGAAGTCCTAGTCAGGAAGGTTACTTATAAATCCTGACTAAGGAAATGCTACCTGACCAACCTAGAAGAACTTCAGGTTCTCAGAGAGTCATGAGAAGAGGTTGTGGTATCAAGTTTTTGTAGTTAAGAAGCCACGAGTCGATAGAAATATCAGGTAGAGAGTGTAGGTATGTACTGATGACCCTTTTGGTATCGAAACTGATCTACCTGGAAACAACCATTTCACTACAGAGACGAAAACTTATACGACAGATCCAACCAGTATCGACAAGAAGGTTCCTCGTTCACAGAAAATTAAAGTAACTGATGTCAGTGGTTGTGACAAAGGTAAAAAAGGGGTAGATATACGGTACTTTACTACCCTGGTCTACGGTAACCTAGAATCAAAAGACTTACAACTCAAAATTCGGTTGAAAAAGTGAGAGGGGAAAGTGAAAGTAATTCTCCGTGAAATTACGGAGAAGTGAAAGACGACATTCTCACCACAATAGACCTATGGACTCCAATAACTATAAAGAAGGTCGTTAGAACTGAGATCGGACACGAAGTAGGTCGGGTCGTAAAACGTACTATATGAGACTTATATTCAATTTATTCGTACCGTTATATGTCACAACTATATTAGGAAAGAGTCAAACCTTGGTCAAACAACAAGGTACAGGTTAAGATTGAAAACTAAGAACTGGACGTATGTCTAAAAAGTCTTCCGTCCAGTCCACCAGAACATAAGAATGGAAAACTCCTTAAAAGATCAAACAATACTAGGTGTGTCAGTTTCCGAAACCGTATCAGTTATTTCCTCTTCATCTACAAAGAGACCTTGAGAGAACTAAAAAGTTACTAGGTTGTCCACAACCGTTAAACTTGAGATCAAGGAGACGGAAGAGATTTAGGTCGAACTTGTAGACCTTTAAGTGACAAGTGTATGACAACTTCGGACCAAATCTCTTAAAACTCGTGATGAAACGATCGTACACTCTACTCACGTTAACACGTCATTAAACTCGGAAGAAACCGTAACGGAAAGAAACCCTAACCTTACTTTTGACTGGAAAAGGTCAGGACACTGGTGACGACTCAAAAGGTTTAAACGACCGGGTAACTCATCTCGTCAAAGTGTCGTAGTAGAAAATCCTAAACTTTACCGAGTTGACCTTAAGGTAGTGGAGGTGATCAAAACACACACCACTACGAAAGATTCCGGGTGAACTGAAGTGAAAGGTCCTACAGACCGAGATTCACTCACTAGTGTGTTAGTACTAATAGACCCAGTACTTCTAGAAAAAAAATATCCAGAATACACATAAGGACGGTGGAGAATTCTAGAAGACAAAGACAATCCAGGTATGGTAAAGGCAGGAAAATCTTTCGACATCAAGAAATAATTTACCTTAGACGTAACCTATCACTGTTTAATTCTTCTCTTTATTTTTTCTTACTCTCTTATACTCTTCTTTGTCCTTTCTTCTTCACCTTTCCGTCATCTCCTCTGTCCTTCCTCCCTACCACTTTTGTCTCACTCAACCTTTTCTTTACCGATTTTCATATCTAAACGTTTATATTTTTCAAATTCAGAATTGTATTAGAGAGGAAAGTCACCTGAGACCTGTCGCATTGTAAATTTGTAAATATAGTAAATAAACTAAGAAAAAGGTACTATATTAACTAGAAATAAATGAATGAAACTATGTTTAGGAGTAAGTTTTATCAAAGTAATCTCATTATGAGTAAAGACCGTAATTTAGTCACACATTTATTCCTGTTAAGACGTAATTTTTTGTTTCGAATTCCGATTCCATTTGGAAGTGATAGGTTGTGGTCTTGGAGTAACAATTGGTTCTTTTTCTTGTGTTTCAGTTGAAAATGAATAAGTTGTGAATTTATTGTAGAACACAATTCAACGATTCAACACAGGTTGAGAAACATTAGGGTTCCTGACGTCTTGCGGTCCAAAAGGATAGGAAGTGACAGAGGACCTTAAACGAGTCTAAGTACAGGAAATTCAACCACTACGATGGATTTGTAGAGAGGGAGGCAGCGGGAGAAGAAAACGAAGTCAGAAAGGGTCGTAGTCCCAGAAAAGGTCACACGGTCGAGAAACGTAGTCCATCGGTTTCATAACCTCGAAGTCGAAGTCGGAGTTAGGACGGTTACTTATAAGTCCCAATTAAAGGAAATCCTAACTGAATAAACTAGAGGAACGACAGGGTCTCTCAGAGTTTTCACAAGAGGTTGTGGTGTCAAGTTTTCGTAGACAATAAGTTGCAGACTAAAGGAGTGGACAGAATAACCTCCGAGACATGAAGAGACAGGAGAACCGACGTAAAACGAGTCTAAATGAAAGGACTAAGTGGAGAGGGAAGATGGAAAACGGCCCCATCTTTCCGGACTGAAACTCGTAAAATATTTACTTTACTTTTCACACATCACAATGAAAGACTCAGGAAGAGATTCCTAAATATTACGAGTACCTTCTCGTACCTAACAGTAGGTACAACCTTTTCTTCAACGGAGTCAACGTTTATAAAAAGTTCGAAAAAACCAACCTCTACAAAGTGTAAGAAGGTATTGATGTAGAGGGAAAACCGACTGTATAACTAAATGTAGAGACAAAGAGTACTGGATAAAAAAATTACCTACGTTTTATATCCTCCGAAAAAGGAAACAAACGACCGGAGAATTTATATAAAATAACTTCATATCAACTAAATGTTACGACAATTAAAGACGATATGTCTTTAATTGAATATGTATACGTACATAAAATCAAAAGTTAAAAAAAGATAAAGTCAATAATGTCTAGTAACCGTCTCAAGAGATACGATATGTCATCCATAGAATAAAGGAATAAGAAAAGGTTATACGAAATAGTGTCCTATAACTTATCCACGATATACCATGCTGAAACAACAAATAGGTAGGATATATAGTACAGTTACATACCGTTTTGGTTATGTCATAACATTTCATTTTATTTCATTTTTATTTTTAATTTTTATTTATTTATTTATTTTAAATTTTTTATTTTTATTTTTAAAACAGTAGGTTATACCTCTCAAATTTTATTTTTTTATTAATCATGAATCAATAATGTATATTATAAAGGTGAGGTTTTAGGTTGTGATAACTCATAAAGAAATTACAAAATAACTACCGAAAAGGTTTAAATAAATCTTCATTTAAAAATGAAAAATTTGACTTAAAAGAGGGAGTCTACTAAGTAGTGTTATGAAATATTAAATACTTCACTTCACTTCACTTCACTTTCAGCGAGTCAGCACAGACTGAGAAACGCTGGGGTACTTGATATGTCAGGTATCATACGAGATCCGGTCTTACGACCTCATCCATCGGAAAGGGGAGAGGTCCCTTAGAAGGGTTGGGTCCCTAACTTGGGTCTTGAGAGTGTAACGACCGTCTAAGAAATGGTCCACTCGGTGTTCCCTTTGGGAACGTTAAATATCACTGATTTTTATTGGGACATAAAAAAATTAACGTATTAAAGTGAATATTCAAAGTTAATTCTATAAAAACAACCACATTCTTATTACTTACATTGACTTTCTATATATTCTTTAAAACATACTGAAGTGTGGTTAGATATTATAGAATGATGTGCTTAGAGACACTAATTTTAAGTTTATTAAAGAACTACTAGTATTTAATTGACGATTATTTCACCTTTTTGTAAATTTATTAGAAAACGGAATTTGTCACCCGGTTCTTATTTCATTAAAGAGAAGAAAACTCTCTATAGATAAAACTCACTACAATAAAAATTAATACAACCACAAAATATAAATAAGGTCCAGTTACCCGTAGACTACTAAATACCTGTCGATTATTCTTTGAATTGACGGAAAAACTTATTAATCTTATTATTAAAAAAAGTCCGTAAGTTAGGAATTCTTTAATAAAAGAAAATAAATAAAACGTCATTAAAAAAGACCAAGTAAAAAAATACTGGAGGTAAAAATCGTAGAAGAAATATTAAAGAGTCAATGATTTAAAATTCACCAACTTTATGAAAAAAGAGTGTCTGAAAGATCGTCATTTGTCAAATTATCATATCGGTCATCGAAATGTATCACTATATTAAATGTAAATTTTAATTACTTAATTGTATTTTACACGTATACAAGTCAAACTAAGAAACACTGAGGTACCCGATATCAGACGGTCCGAGTAGTCAGGTACCTTAAGAGGTTCGTTCTTATGAACCTTACCCAATGGTAAAGGATGAGGTCCCTAGAAGGGGTGGGTCCCCAACTTCGGCACAGAGGAAGTAACCGTTCGTCTAACAAATGGTATTCGGTGGACCTTTCGGGTTTTATTTTATGTAAAAGTTTAATTAAAGAATCAACCGGTTCAATCTTGTAAAACTATATTAACAAATACCTTGGAGAATAAGGGTGACTTTTAATAAACCTTAAAAATAATCTTTTACTTTTTAAGAACATATTATATGTAAACGGGATTAATTTCGACTGAGTATGGTTTAGTATACGTTAAGTTAATTAATAAAATAGTTTTTATAAATCATTACATGTTCACGGTCCGAGTCTCTTATGGTTCTATTTTTTCGTGTCCAAAGTAGAAATTCCTCGAAGGGACCACCGAGTCTACCTTTTCTTAGACGGAAGTTACGTCATGTAGACTCAAGTCAGGGACCCAGTCCTTCTAAGGGACCTCCTCCCTTATCGATGGATGAAGTTATAAGAACGGACCTCTTAAGGTACCTATCTCCTCGGACCGTCGGATGTCAGGTATCCCAGAGTCTCTTAGTCTGTGTTGGATTTCTAATTATGAAAGTAGTATTTCACCCTATAAACCTCCGAAATACTTTATCACATCTACATTATGTTCAAACATTATTAGACTGTACCTCCTCTCCCTTACCGATATTCACTTGACTTAGGTGATAGGACCTACGTGCTCGAATCGAAGTACACCACCCGTCTTCCCCTGGACTGTTTCGAGATATTTATTGAAGGTGTATGAATAAATAAAAGTTTACGTAAAGTTTACACATAAATTTACTGTTCAGGATCACGGTCTTACCTATTCCGTTACCGTGGGGTTAGGTCATGAGAACGGACCTTTTAGGGTACCTGGCTCCTCGGACCATCCGACGTCAGGTACCCCAACGTTTCTCAGCCCGTGCTGACTCGCTGAAGAAAGTGAAAAGTGAAAGTACGTAACCCTTTCCTGTACCGTCGGGTGAGGTCACAAGAACGGACCTCTTAGGGTCCTTGCCATCTTGGACCACCCGACGGTAGAGACCCCAACGTGTCCCAGCCTGTGCTGACTTCGTTGAATCGTCGTCGTCGTCGTCACGGTCTTTGGATAGGGACTTATCATTTGAATTTTGAGACTATTGGAGGGTACTAGAACTTTTTATTTTATGATTAACTTATCGTACCGAAAACAAGTGACATCACCTACCTATAGTCCGTAAAATGTATGAAGACTGACGTCTTTTAAAACTACAGTATAAAAGTTCTGTCAGACGTAACGGTTTTCGATAGTCCAGAATACAAGGTGAAATTCCAACTTACTTGACGACAGGAATTCGTATGTCAAAACAACTGGAACTTATTGTAGACACTGACTGATCATTACCGAGAAATTTCTTTTTCACGTCCATTGTCATTTCACAAGGTGTCACACGTGATGTCTTTATCTATAAGGTTCTCCTTCTCTCTTATGTTATAGTCAACTCTTTAAATCTTATTTTGTCGTCATTACGTACGGATAGTCACATAAAACTCAGATTTCTGTCAGGAAGACTTGTAAAACACAACAAAGGTAAAATACAAAGACGATATCCGTGTGACCTTTTAAATAAAGGAGGTCAATTAACTTGTAATCAGACGGTTCGTGTAGACAGGTGTGAGTGGTGTTACTATCTTTATTTACAAAGTAAGGTTTTTGAAAATTTATTACTAGACCGATCACAAACTATCGGGAAGTAAACCTACCAACGACCAACTTCGGTACGACTTAAGTATGAGAGATCGTCTTCGACTCTGATTATACTGAAAAGAGATTTATCTTATATGTTTAATTCATCTTCTTACAATCTCTTTATAACCTAGTATCGTGCCGTGATACTCATGTATCGTAGTGTCTTATAGAGATGCCATTTCTCGTTACCGGACCTATACTTTTATGGGTAAACTTTCGAGTTTATTAAACATACAATGACCACGTTATTATATTTCAAGAAATAACCTCATTTATATAAATGATTTAGTGACATATATAAATAATTTATTATAAAGTGTGAATTTATATCAGTAAGAGAGTTACCGATTACTACCGGCAAAATAAAGAATCTAATGAAACCAATTGATAAAGGTTAAGAAATACTGTTTCTTTCAGACATCTATAACAATTTTGATCTTAAAATTATGTAATAGTTTATATATATAAATGTATAATTAAATATTATGATTGTGAGAAATTGTGTACTAATTTAATCGATTGTTGAGTAACACGTAAAAATTTTCTTTTTCCTCATGTCAAAACTACCATTCTTTGTCAGTTAATATTTTCACGAAAAGTATAAGTATTTTCACCTCTGACATTTAGAACTTTTGCGGAAAAACCGTACTGAGAGTTGTCTCTTGACTTAGGTTTAAGAACTATAAAAATCTCGTTACGATACGGGATCCTATGGGAATTTAAAATAGTGAAGTCTGAAGTTATAAGTGGTTACCTAATTTTATTCTAAGAAAGACTTTATTCCAACACTGAGTTCTAAGACTCTAGATTGACGTATCTGGGACTTCTTCGGTACTTATATTTACTCTTTCTTCAAGACTCAATTCGTTCTGTAGTTTTTGTCGGAAAATGAAACCTCTTCAAATTGTGTTCACCCCGATTTTCATTATTTGTAAAAGGCGTTTTACTTCTATAAATAAAGTAACTATAATCAATAAAAATATTGTAAAGTTTATAATCAACGTCCGTCGGAACTATTATACTTAATTATTTAAGTTTACAAATCACTGTTTGAGTATACTATTACGAATATAGTAAGAACATAATTGTTTGATCTAAGGTATGTAGTTCTTTAAATTTTTTATAAATAACCGTGGAATATATTACGTTTAACTTATTATAGAATGTTTGTGAATAGTAAAGTCGGTATTAAAAAGTGTATTGTAATGTATGTCTGTCTGTTTCCTACGACTTTATTATATATTTTGAATACCATGGTAAAACTTTTGAGACTTGATAGTTTGTTCACACACGACAGAGTGTATTTTAGTTAGGTTTAAACTGTTATAAAAAATCGTTCTAACCACTAGAGTCACTCTTCCATGTTTCGAAGATGTCCATGTTTTTATTGTACTTCTACTACACAGGTATAAGAAACCCTCTAACTTAGGGAGTTCTTCGTCTGAAATTTTGTCAGATGACACGTTTGATAAATTATCTCTGGCTCCAGTCCTAATCATCAACTCCTACCCCCGTGGTAATCCGTCTCCCTCTACAACCAGAGTTACGTCAGAGACGTTTCTGGAGTCGGTTGGTATCACTTGAACTTCTCCTTCATTGGAAAGTTTAAAAAGGTACTATCTCGATTCTATTAACCCTAAACAAAGTCTCTACTGACCGTTGACCAACGTCTACGTGACCCTCTTGTGTACCGAAACCCACTCCTTGAGAGAAGTCTGTTAGTAACTTCTCGGACTCTTGATCACAACAGTAAAATGTCATTCAAACTAATTGTCCTCAATGTCGTGTTGAAGGTGATAATCGAGATCCTTTAATTTACATATAGAAAAATATCAGGTTGCTTCCGTTACCGTAGGGTGAGGTCATGAGAACGGACCTTTTAGGGTACCCACCTCCTCGGACCACCCGACGTCAGGTACCCCAGCGACTCCCAGCCTGTGCTGAAGTGAAAGTGAAAAGTGAAAGTACGTAACCTCTTCTTTTACCGTTGGGTGAGGTCACAAGAACGGACCTCTTAGGGTCCCTGCCCCCTCGGACCACCCGACGGTAGATACTCCAGCGTGTGTCAACCTGTGCTGACTCCACTGAATCGTCGTCGTCGTCGTTCGTTTAAAGATCGTATACTAAACCTTGTTCTTCGAAGTAGAAGTTATTTCAATTTCCATTATTACCAACCGAATATACAATTAACTTTCGTTTTTAATTTTTTTATTTTGATTAAAATTTTTCTAACGAAATAGTGTATTTATAAGAATTCGAAATGGATATGTTATCAGTTGAAATCAATAGTAAGTATTATATAACATACTCAAAAATTTTGAAATCAAAACGACAATAGTTTATTTCATTTATAACGTACCTCACTGTATGTTTAGTAAAGTTATAGATGTTCACGACACCGTTTATCTTTTTACTACACTTAGAATCTTAAGGTCACAGAAACGACAAAGTAGATCTCAATAGTTTTAAATTGTAGTGAAATACCTAACTATGCCTATAGTGTTATTCTCATGTTAATATATCAACAAATATATCGGATTACTAGGAAACTATAAGTACCGTTTTTAGATTTTCTTGAACTCTGTTTAGTTATTAACTTTCCGTCAAGTACTTATTTAAAGTTATATGTGTTACAAAATACTTTAAGAAGATTTAATATGTTGACATACGTATTTATATACTAAATTTATTTAATATTAGATTGACCTTTATACTCTGTGTTTGTCTTTAATTGTAAGTCAAGTCAAGTCATCGAGTCAGCACAGGCTGAGAAACGCTGGGGTACTTAACGTCGTGCGATCCGGAGGGACAGGTAGTGGTTGAGGGCCTCAAGTGAGTCTGAGTGCAGGGAGCTCGACCACTACGGTAGGTCGGTAGAGTAGGAGACAGCAGGGGAAGAGGAGGACGGGGGTTAGGGAGGGTCGTAGTCTCAGAAAAGGTTACTCAGTTGAGAAGCGTACTCCACCGGTTTCATGACCTCAAAGTCGAAATCGTAGTAAGGAAGGTTTCTTTAGGGTCCCGACTAGAAATCCTACCTGACCAACCCAGAGGAACGTCAGGTTCCCTGAGAGTTCTCAGAAGAGGTTGTGGTGTCAAGTTTTCGTAGTTAAGAAGTCGTGAGTCAGAAGAAGTGTCAGGTTGAGAGTGTAGGTATGTACTGGTGACCTTTTTGGTATCGGAACTGATCTGCCTGGAATCAGTCGTTTCAATACAGAGACGAAAACTTACACGACAGATCCATCCTTAGAGACTTATAAACACAACTTCCCTTTTATGAACTAATTTAATGGACCTCGAAGTGAACCTCGTGGACTCAACATTCTGATAATTTAGTTTTTCAACCGGATCAAGAGACTTTCTCTTTATTATTAAATTCACGTCAATATCGGTGATTAAAAGATCAACCTAGTCTTTACCGTTGGGTCAGGTCATAAGAACGGACCCTTTAGGGTACTTGAGTCTTCGAACCGTCCGACGTCAGGTACCCCAGTGTCTCTCAACCTGTGCTGACTCATTGATTTCTTCTTTTTTTTAACACACGAAGATTTATTAGGATTGGTGATGAGAGTGTGAAACAAGGAGAAAATGAACCCCCGATCTAACACAAAACTAAGTTGAACCAACTTAGACCTTTTATGTAAAGAGTCTTGGGAAAAGGAACACGTCAAATTAACGTGTAACCGTTTTCCTTTTACACACACGATAAATCTTTCTCTCTTGTCAAATGAGAGTCTTCATACGACGTCAGTCAGTACGACCACTTCTTTACGTTACACAAACTACTCGAGACTCGAGGGAAAATAGGTGAAGAACAGGTCGAGTTGAAAAGATGATAACTATAACCTCTGTTTTCGTCGAACTCCAACTGATAATCCTCGGAGTGACAACAACAAGTCAACGAGGCAGCATAGACTGAGAGACACCATTGGTGTCTGACGTTGTGCCGTCCGAAGGGACAGGTGGTAGAGGACTCAAACGAGTTTGAATACAGGTAACTCAACCACTGAGATAGGGTAGTAGAGTAAGAGACAACAGGGGAAGAGGAGGACAGGAGTTAGAAAGGGTCATTGTCGTAGAAAAGGTCACTCAGTCGAGAAACATAGTCCACCAGTGACTGTGAGTAACATCAGGGTATGTATGTGGGTCTGGGGTTGTAGGGGTTTCCTCTCCCAAGGGTGTCTGGACAAGTGTCCCTTAGAGAGGTACCAAGGAGAAACTACTGGTCTACACGAATCGGTTTCAATACACTATCCCGAACATCATATACTCTGTTACTTCCCTTCTCTTCCCGTTTTCAGAGGTGCCTGAGTGAAGACAGCAGTGAATGTTACCTTTCGATTTTCACGACGTAAAAAGCATTACTAGACGAATTTTTGTGATTTCAAGTAAACACAATTTAAAGTATCCCGGATGAACGAATACGGATTAATAATGTTGTATAATGTTCTTTTTCACTTCAGTGACTCAGTACAGAGTGAGGAACACTGGGTTAATTGGTCAGAAGGTCCGAAGGGGACAGGTACCCTGAAAAGACCGTTCTTATGACCTCACCCAACAGTAAAGGAAGAGGTCCCCTTTATAATGTTCTTCCCCGTCTGTTAAGACGTATGTCAATTTTCAAGTCTTTGGAAATCAGATTCCTGTTAACACTTTCTAAAAGAGTCACGTCCCTCTACTCAGGTCTACCTTGTAACCTCGTTACCGAATAATATTACTTAGTGAGGATCTTTAAAGCCCCTTATAACTTACAAAGATCCCGAAGGGACCACCGAGTCTGTTATTTCTTAGACAGACGTTACGTTTTCTGGTCCCGACCTTAGGACCCAACCCTACTAGGGGACCTCTTCCCGTATCGTTAGGTGAGGTCATAAGAACAGACTTCTTAAATCTCCTGTGTCCTCGGACCATCCGATATCGGGTACCCCAACGTTTCTCAGTCTGTACTGATTCACTGGTTGTGTTTGTGTGTCCTCAGTATGAATAAGTCTTAAGAATTATTATCGTAAAAGATTTAACACCCAGAGTCTTTATATCTTCACCCTTTCTTCTGACTGTCTTATACGCCTGTTCTTTTTGTCGAAAGGAGGAGTCAGTTTTAATTCAGAGGTCCAGACATTAGAATTCGGTTCCTGTGACTCATAGGTGATAAGTAGGTTCTTGACATCTGAAAGAGCCTTTAGATGTGTTGGATGACAGGGACCATAGGGAAGTACCAACGAGGTCGTTTCGCGTCGGTGACAAGGAATGGAACCCACTCTCCATAGAGGAGTGGTGGCGGGGAGGACTGGAACTTGTACCTCATCGAGGAGATTCGGGAGGACGTGGGTACGTCGGTGACGAGGAACCTGTACCCCATCGAGGAGGGTCGGCAGTGGGGACCGGAGCCCACACCCCACTGAGGAGGTCCTGCGGCGAGGACTGGAACCTGTACCTCATCGAGGAGATCCGACAAGGACGTGGTACCGTTGGACCGAAAGAGATGGTGACGGGGACTGGAGTCTGCAATCTATCAAGGAGAGCCGACGGTGGGGAGCCCGTACCCCAGGAGGGCCGAAGACGGGGACTGAAACCTGTCCCTCATCGAGGTTATTCTACCATCCACAACGTTCTCCCGTAGTCTCCCGTCTGTGTGACTTTGGTATGAGTGTCTTTTGATCAGTTAGATTAGTGTGATCCTGGTGTCGGAACAGATTGAGTCACTTTGTTTCGGTACGGACGCCCCGTTGGGTTCTACCCGCCCAGTACCACTTCTCCAGACTGTCTTTCACCAGGTGACCTCTTCCCTTACCGTTTGGTGAAGTCATAAGAACGGAACTCTTGGAGTACTTGTCATACTTTTCCGTTTTACTATCCTATGGTTTTCTCCTTGAGGGGTCCAACCATCCACGGGTTATACAATGACCTCTAGTCACCTCTTTATTGAGGTCTTTCTTACTTCCCTAGTTCGGTTTCGTTTTCGTTATGGGTCGACACCTACACTGACCACTAACTTCGTTCCAGGCTACGATATTTGTCGTTATAACGTATCCTTGGACCTTACAGTCCAGGTACTTAGTTCCGTTTAACCTTCACCAGTTTGTCCTCTACCGTTCTCACTTGCAGTTGTAAGATCCTTAGTCCATGATTTTACCTGACCTTACCCACTTAAATTGAGTCTACTGGTAATATAGATGATGACGTCCGTTCTTAGGGAATCTTCTTTACCTCATCGGTAGTAACAGTTGTTTTCTCAGACTTTACGTCATGAACCTACGTTACAGGTTTTGCTGTCTTACTAGAGACAAGTAAAGGTTCCGTTTGGTAAGTTATAGTGTCATTAGGTTCAGATACGGGGTTGGTCATTGCGACTTCTTCGACTTCAACTTACCAAGATACTTCTGAAGGTTCTGGAAAATCTTGATTATGGGAGTCTTTTACAGGAAAAGTAATATCCCCTGACCTTACGTTTTCATCCTTCAGTTCTTTGTGGACCTTATTGTCCGTTTAAACTGGAACCTTATACCTTACTTCGACCCTTTTCCGATTATCTCAAAACGGTTCTCTTGTACGACCAGTATCGTTTGTGGGAGAAGGTTGTTGTGTTCTCTTCTGAGATGTGTACCTGTAGTGGTCTACTAGTTGTGGTTTTAGTGTAACTAATATAAGAAACGGCGGTTTCTACCTCTTCGAGATATGTCAGTCGTTTTTGTTCTGGTCCTCGACTGACACCTAGTCTAGTACTTGAGGAATAACGGTTTAAGTCTGAATTTAACTTCTTCATCCCTTTTAGTGAACTGGTAAGTCCATACTGGATTTAGTTTAGGGAATACTAATATATTACCTTCATTCTTTATCTAAATTCCCGGATCTAGACTATCCATCTCACGGACTACTTGATACCTACCTACAAGCACTGTAACATGTCCTCTGTCCCTAGTTCTGGTAGGGGTAC
Organism: Capra ibex; assembly: GCA_006410555.1. Taxonomy (NCBI): domain Eukaryota; kingdom Metazoa; phylum Chordata; class Mammalia; order Artiodactyla; family Bovidae; genus Capra; species Capra ibex. The sequence continues at coordinate 50,410,655 of SJYO01037955.1, read as the reverse complement.
CTTTTCTTTACTTTTTTTCGTTTTACCGACAGACCCCTCCGGAATTTTTATCGACACTTTTCTTCTCTTCACTTTTCGTTTCCTCTTTTCCTTTCTGTATTCGTACACTTACGTCTCAAGGTTTCTTATCGTTGTCTATTCTTTCGGATGGAGTCACTAGTTACGTTTCTTTATCTCCTTTTGTTGTCTTACCCTTTCTGATCTCTAGAGAAGTTCTTTTAATCTCTGTGGTTCCCTTGTAAAGTACGTTTGTACCCGAACTATTTCCTGTCTTTACCATGTCTGGTTTGTCTTCGTCTTCTATAATTCTTCTCCACAGTTCTTATGTGTCTTCTTAACATGTTTTTTATAGAAGTGCTGGTTCTATTAGTGTTTCCATACTAGTGAGTTGATATCGGTCTCCAGGACCTTACACTTCAGTCACCCGGAATCTTTCGTAGTGATACTTGTTTCAATTACCTCCACTACCTTAAGGTCAACTCGATAAAGTTTAGGACTTTCTACTACGACACTTTCACGAAATGAGTTATACAGTAATTTAAACTTTTGTCGTCACCGATGTCCTGACCTCTTCCAGTCAAAAGTAAGGTTAGGGTTTCTTTCCGTTACGGTTTCTGACAAGTTTGATAGTGTGTAAACGTGAGTAGAGTGTACGATCACTTCGTTACGAGTTTTAAGAGGTTCGGTCCGAAGTCGTTATGCACTTGGTACTTCAAGGACTACAAGTTCGACCAAAATCTTTTCCGTCTCCTTGGTCTCTAGTTTAACGGTTGTAGACGACCTAGTACCTCTTTCTTTCGTTCAAGGTCTCTTTGTAGATAAAGACGAAATAACTGATACGGTTTCGGAAACACACCTAGTGTTATTTGACACCTTTTAAGACTTTCTCTATCCTTATGGTCTGGTGGACTGGACGGAAGAACTCTTTGAATATACGTTCCGTCCTTCGTTGTCAATCTTGACTTGTACCTTGTTGTCTGACCAAGGTTTATCCTTTTCCTCATGGAGTTCCGAAATATAACAGTGGGATGAATAAATTGAAGATACGTCTCATGTAGTACTCTTTACGACCGGACCTTTTCGTGTTCGACCTTAGTTCTAACGGTCCTCTTTATATTTATTGGAGTCTATACGTTTACTGTGGTGGGAATACCGTCTTTCACTTCTCCTTGATTTTTCAGAGAACTACTTTCACTTTCTTCTATCACTTTTTCAACCGAATTTGGACTTGTAAATCCTTTACTTCTAGTACTGTAGACCAGGGTACTGAAGTACTCTTTATCTACCCCTTTGTCACCTTTGTCACAGTCTGAAATAAAACCCCCCGAGGTTTTAGTGACGTCTACCACTAACGTCGGTACTTTAATTTTCTGCGGATGAGGAACCTTTTTTCAATACTAGTTGGATCTCTCGTATAAGTTTTCGTCTCTGTAATGAAACGGTTGTTTCAAAGTAGATCAGTTCCGATACAAAAAAGGTCACCAGTAAGTACCTACACTCTCAACCTGACACTTCTTTCGACTTCTTAACTACGAAAACTTGACACCACAACCTCTTCTGAGAACTCTCAGAGAACGTGACGTTCCTCTAGGTTAGTCAGGTAAGATTTCCTTTAGTCGGGACCTACAAGAAACCTTCCTGACTACGATTTCGACTTTGAGGTTATGAAACCGGTGGAGCACGCTTCTCAACTGAGTAACCTTTTCTAAGATTACGACCCTCCCTAACCCCCGTCCTCCTCTTCCCCGGTGGACTCTTACTCTACCGACCTACCGTAGTGACTGAGCTACCTGTACTCAAACTTACTTGAGGTCCTCAACCACTACCTGTCCCTCGGACGGTCCTCTTCCGTTACCGTTGGGTGAGGTCAGGAGAACGGACCGTTTAGGATACCTGTCTCCTCGGATCATCCGACGTCAGGTACCCCAGCGATCCTCAGTCTGTACTGACTCGCTGAAGTGAAAGTGAAAAGTGAAAGTACGTAACCTCTTCCTTTACCGTTGAGTGAGGTCACAAGAACGGACCTCTTAGGGTCTCAGCCGCCTCGGACCAACCGACGCCAGAGACCCCAGCGTGTCNAGGTCAGGAGAACGGACCATTTAGGATACCTGTCTCCTCGGATCATCCGACGTCAGGTACCCCAGCGATCCTCAGTCTGTAATGACTCGCTGAAGTGAAAGTGAAAAGTGAAAGTACGTAACCTCTTCCTTTACCGTTGAGTGAGGTCACAAGAACGGACCTCTTAGGGTCTCAGCCGCCTCGGACCAACCGACGCCAGAGACCCCAGCGTGTCTCAGCCTGTGTTGACTTCACTGAATCGTCGAATGGTCCCTCGGACCGCACAACTCTAAGTACCCCAGCGTCTCAGCCTATGGTGACTCGTTGACTTGACTTGACTTTACTTGACAGGGATCTATAATCTCCTTTAAGTCGACACTAATTTCTCCAAACCACACCTCGTAGTCAAAGGGAACCTCTTCCTTTACCGTTGTGTGAGGTCATAACAACGGACCTCTTAGAGTACCTACCTCCTCGGGACCACCCGATGTCAGGTGTCCCAGTGTTTCTCAGCCTGTACTGACTCGCTGAAGTGATAGTCGAAGGGACTACCCTCGTAATTTTTTGTATTTGTTTGGGAGACACATAAAGGTCCCGTTTCCCGTGTCAGTCTTGTGTTCACCTTAAAAAACTCATGACGTACATAGAGGGTCGTCGTCTTTATTTCTATACGTATCTGAACCTTTTTCATTCATGTTACTTGTTTGACTTGACAGTGTAAGTCGATTTCTTATATCTTTTTCTCACACATATACGTATATTGACTCAGTGAAATGGAATGTCGTCTTTAATCGTGTTGTGTCATGTAGTTGCTCTGAATTCGATTTTTATGTTTTTTATTTTTATTTTTTATTTTTATTTTTTGGTCGAAGTAATTAGGTACAAAGAAAAGTTGGTTTTGTGTGTCTTCTCTTATGCCTCATGATCTCTGGTTTGAGGATCTTTTTTAATCCAAATCATTACGCCTGCTGAGGTAGAGATTCACCATGAATCTCGTTGTTAAGAGCTCCTTCTCTTCTTCGTTAAGAAATGTGTGACCCAAATAAATATAACGTAAACTCTACCCTCTATTCTTTCGACGGTTGTATTAATTCTTGATCGTACACCACGATAATGGGAGACTCCTGTCGAACCTCTTGTATGGACTACAAATTTGTGTCAGAAGTGTAAAACGGGATGAGGTACTTCGTGTACCTCCCTCTTAAGTCCTCCGTCTACACTAACAACCCTTAACGTTTATGAAGGGATCTCTCTCTCTTCACCCACCCTTTAATTAATATTGTTGTAGACCGGGTATTCAGAATTCTGACCTCTCAGAGATAAATCGTTTGATAAGACCTTCAGGAAATCACTCCACTAACTAATTGAAAAAAGACATTGTCCAGTGTGTCACATATGAAGTCGGAACGGTAGGTATAGTAGAGACAACGTTGATGGATTAACGTAAAAGGGTTGTTTTAATCGTTACCCGATATACATTTACTTGCCTGTACCGATAAAAGGTTCTTTGAAAATTTTTCTCATGTTTACTTGAATAAATGTTTCGTCATCTCAGTACCTACATCTTTTGTTTAAATACCAATGGTCTCCTATTCCCTCCTGTCACTATTTAACTCTCGAACTTTAACTGTATATGAGTGATAATATATATTTTTATCTATCGATTATTCTTAGACGACATATCATGTCATATCATATCTACCACATATCATATCTACCCTTTTCTTGGAATTTTTGTCACTGATATACATATATACTTCAAACACCGTAAGAAGTGATCTTTAATACGATAACGTGTACCGTAAAACTTTAGTTACAAAAGAGTTAGACCACATCTTTAACCAACTTTATCTCAAATAACCACCACACAAAATAGAATAATGTTGTAATTATCCGTGGTTATAACTCTAAAAATATAATCATCTAGATCTACCCATAAACCTTAAATAAACATTTTAGTAGAGTCTCGTAAGAGTATGTGATGGTTCAGACCTTTAGTGATCTACTCAAACATGTATTAAACTTATTGTTTCTTTATGGGAGAATAGTGGTTCCCTTTATAAAAACTGGAAAGTCTCAGAATAAGTGTCCTTTGTCCTTAGATAAGTAACCAACCCGAGGTGAATACTTCACTAGACAAAATACAGTTCCCTTAAAACTTTCAGTAAATCGTATGTATCTGGTAATTAACCCTGTCTCTCTTACGTCAAAAGTTTTTCTTATAGTTGGGTATGATCTTTCTATCTTTTCTTTTCTCTTAACGTGACTAATTTTCGAGTTTAAAAAGATTGTAAGACCTTATTGAATTAACTCATTAAAATATGACGAAGTCGACATGTGTGTCTAGTATCGTTGTCTGGTGACTCTCTTTACATGTACACGATAATGGTATCAGGGAGTTTACTGATTCTTCGACGAACGGTTACGTCCTCTACGTCCGAGTTGGGGACCCAGTCCTTCTAGGGAACCTCTTCTTTTACCGTTAGGTGAGGTCATAAGACCGGACCTTTTAAAGAACCTGTCTCCTCAGATCATCCTATGTCAGGTACCACAGCGTTTCTCAGTCTGTGTCGAATCACTGTTTCGTACGTACGTGCGTTTTTTAATGTCCATACGTCTGTTTTATTATGTGAAATAAAAATAATGACCTCTTTCACGAACATCCCATTAAGCGAGGCAGGGGGAACTTACTATTAATATAGTGAAATATCTCATTTTTACTTTAAAATCTCAGCTTAAATACATTAGAGTACACACAGTGAAAGACTTCAACTTTCTACAAAATGATTCCCGAAGAAGTATCAGACGTCAGTAGACTGTACTGTTATTTTCATACCTACTTCCTATAATATTTTCTTTTGTAATCTTAATTTCTAAAATTTTAAATTTTTTATTTTTTTTATTTATTTTAAATTTTTTTTTATTTTTTTTTATTTTATATACAACAACAAAAAGTCAGTGGACCAGCACAGGCTGAGAAACGGTGGGGTACCTGACGTCGCACGGTCCGGAGAGACAGGGATTATGTACCACATACACGAGTTAGTACAGACTGAAAAACGTCGGGGAACCTGATATCGGGTCATCCGAAGAGACAAGTACCTTAAAAGGTCCGTTCTTATGACCTCATCCAATGGTAAAGGAGCAGGTCCTCCAGAAGGGTTATGTCCCGAGTTCGTCCGTAGGCAATGTAGAGGACGTGACCGTCCGTCCAAGAAGTGGTGATCACGGTGGGAGTGATTCCATTCACTAAGTTTAACCCCCGTTCCTTCTACGTTAGTTTTAAAACACTTACTGATTCAATACTGTGTTACCATAACCCCCACCGTCTTTTACTTTAATTATAGTATATTGAGACTCCAAGTACCGTAGGCCAGGGTAGTGAAGTACCGTTTATCTTCCCCTTTGTCACCGACTGAAATAAAAAGACCTTTTAGTGACGCCTACCACTAATGTCGGTGCTTTAATTTTCTACGAATGAGGAACCTTCCTTTCAATACTGGTTGGATCTGTCGTATAAATTTTCGTCTCTGTAATGAAACAGTTGTTTCCAGGTAGATCAGTTCCACTACCAAAAAAGGTCACCAGTACATACCTACACTCTCAACCTGACACTTCTTTCGACTCGCGACTTCTTGACTACGAAAACTTGACACCACAACCTCTTCTGAGAACTCTCAGGGAACCTGACGTTCCTCCAGGTTGGTCAGGTAGGATCTCCTATAGTCAGGACCCACAAGTAACCATCCTACGGTTACTATAACTTCGACTTTGAGGTTATGAAACCGGTGGACTACACTTCTTGTCTGAGCAAACTTTTCTGGGGCTACGACCCGTTCTAACTCCCGTCCTCCTCTGCCCCTACTGTCTCCNTTATATACAACAACAAAAAGTCACTGGACCAGCACAGGCTGAGAAACGGTGGGGTACCTGACGTCGCACGGTCCGGAGAGACAGGGATTATGTACCACATACACGAGTTAGTACAGACTGAAAAACGTCGGGGAACCTGATATCGGGTTATCCGAAGAGACAAGTACCTTAAAAGGTCCGTTCTTATGACCTCATCCAATGGTAAAGGAGCAGGTCCTCCAGAAGGGTTATGTCCCGAGTTTGTCCGTAGGCAATGTAGAGGACGTAACCGTCCGTCCAAGAAGTGGTGATCACGGTGGGAGTGATTCCATTCACTAAGTTTAACCCCCGTTCCTTCTACGTTAGTTTTAAAACACTTACTTATTCAATACTGTGTTACCATAACCCCCACCGTCTTTTACTTTAATTATAGTATATTGAGACTCCAAGTACCGTAGGCCAGGGTAGTGAAGTACCGTTTATCTTCCCCTTTGTCACCGACTGAAACTTTTAGTGACGCCTACCACTAATGTCGGTGCTTTAATTTTCTACGAATGAGGAACCTTCCTTTCAATACTGGTTGGATCTGTCGTATAAATTTTCGTCTCTGTAATGAAACAGTTGTTTTCAGGTAGATCAGTTCCACTACCAAAAAAGGTCACCAGTACATACCTACACTCTCAACCTGACACTTCTTTCGACTCGCGACTTCTTGACTACGAAAACTTGACACCACAACCTCTTCTGAGAACTCTCAGGGAACCTGACGTTCCTCCAGGTTGGTCAGGTAGGATCTCCTATAGTCAGGACCCACAAGTAACCATCCTACGGTTACTATAACTTCGACTTTGAGGTTATGAAACCGGTGGACTACACTTCTTGTCTGAGCAAACTTTTCTGGGGCTACGACCCGTTCTAACTCCCGTCCTCCTCTGCCCCTACTGTCTCCTACTCTACCAACCTACCGTAGTGACTGGGTTACCTGTACCCAAACCCACCTGAGACCCTCAACAATTACCTGTCCCTCCAGACCGTACGACACCAAGTACCTCAGCGTTTCTCGACCTGTGCTAACTCGCTGACTTGATTGACTTGAGTCTCCAAGTGTCGGAAAAACCATGGTTCCTGGTCAAAGTACCTTCTACTAAAAAGGTACCCGGCCACCCCTCTCTACTAAACCCCTACTAAGTTCGTGTAATGTAAATAACACGTGAAATAAAGATAATAATACTGTAGTTGCGGTGGAATCTAGTAGTCTGTAATCTAGGTCTCTAATTCCCGGGACTATATTGACCAAATTCCTAATCCGACGAAAACTCTAGTATCGAACGTGTAAATTTACGTGTCACATAATAACAAATGAATATTAAGGTCGTGAACCCTGAAGTTTTGAAAATCTTGTAGTATAGAAACCCAGACAAACAACATTAGTACTTTCATCACCCGAGGTTATAATTTTATGGTCTTAAAGTCTTACATTTTCTAATATATGAGGTCTTTAAGGTTGAAATCCTTTATCCACTCACTTTCTGTGTTTGTAATTAAAATTTATCCTCTAAGAAACTTTATTTCATTTAATAAATGTATTTAAATTATATACGTTTCTATAAGTATAATGTGTACCTTATCAGAGATTTCGAGAAGATTGAATTGACATAAACTTAAAAACAGTAGTATAGTACCTCCTAAGAATTTAATGTTCATTTCATAAATTTTAATTTTTATCGAAGAACAAAAACACATAATAAAGAATTTTATATGAACAAAGAATTAAAATATAAATTGTAAACTACATATGTTTCGTACAATATTGTACAATTATTTTTCTACTTATTACGTTGTAATATAAATTTGAAAAGATAGATTTATATTAAAATAGTTATTTTTAAACTAGTATTATATTGATTGTAGTATTACGAATACGGATAGTGAAAACCCCTGTCCAATAAATATAATAAATTTAAAGTGAGATAATTTATACGTCATAATAAAACGTTATTAAACGTTTATTCCTTCTAACATTGAACGAGTTCCACTGTCTTGATCGTTATCCGTCTCAATTCGTGTCTAAAGACAAGACATTTACAATTGTTAAAAATACTAATGTCATCTATTTTTCTACCACTCCTAGGGTACGTATAAGTTATTATACTATGTTAAGATACACTCCTTATGTAGAATAGACTACTTCCTCGGACTACTTTATCTAAAGACCTTTATATATAGAACCCTACCTAAAGTGTCATGACATCTCCATCTCTTTGAATCGAAAACTCAACAACTGTAGTAAGTTCACGTTCCGTTAATCGAAAACCTACTTCATTTAAAGTGAACAAAGTGACACTCTTCGGTCACAGAAAACTGAAAGTGTATTAAAATATATTGCGAGAAGTTTTATTACCACGTAAAATAAGACTTTATTTTACTTTAATAATATAGTGTTTGTATATAAAAGGACTCCGAAAAATAGTTATTTTATGTATACTATTATTTTTTATGTAGTATTAGTTGTTATTTTGACATGAGATATAAGTTTTTCAAGTATCCTCTGTAAGTTATACGAATTTACAGATAACAAAAAGTCAACAATTCAGTACAGGTTGAGGAACGTTGGGATACCCAACGTCGTGCGGTCGGAAGGGATAGGAGGCGATAGAGGGTGTCAAGTGTGTTCGAGTACAGGTAACTCAACCACTACGATAGATTGACAGAGTGAGAGACAGTGGGAGAAGAGAAAGAACGGAGGTTAGAAGGGGACTTAGTCCCAGAAAAGGTTGCTCAACCGAGAAACGTAGTCCACCGGTTTCATAACCTCGAAATTCGAGGTTAAAATCGTATTCAGGAGGTCACTTATAATTAAAATAGTAGTCAGAAAGGTCACTTATAAGTCCCAACTAAGGGAAATCCTGACCGACCCAACTAGAGTAATGTCTTTAGGAACTTACAGATAGATATTGTGTCGATGTTCTAAAAAGGAAGAACCAATTAATTCTACTGACTTGTGGGATCCACAATACATATGTTTATCTCAATATTGACGTATCAGAAGAAATAGATTTCTTCTTTGACAATTTAATTCCCAATCTTAAGTATCATAAAGTATAAGGTCGGTGGAATTATAGTCTGTTGTTATAGAATTAACTTTTATGGAAAAATTGTGTACTTTGATTTCAAGACATTAGGTTGGGGACTATCGTAATTGCTTTCTGTGTACTTTATTACAGAGAACTCTTAGATCTTTTAAATATCGACTACAATATTTCACAGAGAGACTTAATATCCGTGATTTTGTTAAAGAAGTGAATATCTTATTATCCAAATTAAACGTACTGATGGTGAGTTCAGAGTAATAAAGTGAAATTAATTTTTCATGGGACATATCTTGTAGATATATTTATTTGTATAGTCCTATGTAATAAATTTGGAAAAAATTGTCGGTGTCTATTTTCGGGAAAACATTTACCAAATATCAAATGTTTTCTAATTTTTCGCAATGAAACTTTTTTTTTTCCTTCTTGATAAGGTTTGTGATATTAAACTCTTTATACGTTCCTTTATCCACCAAACGGTACTATCATTAAGTTCGAACTATCAAGTCATCATTAAAGTAAGATCAATTAAATTGTAATAAGAAGAAAAATCTTTGTAACGTATAAAATNGAAAATTGTCGGTGTCTATTTTCGGGAAAACATTTACCAAATATCAAATGTTTTCTAATTTTTCGCAATGAAACTTTTTTTTTCCTTCTTGATAAGGTTTGTGATATTAAACTCTTTATACGTTCCTTTATCCACCAAACGGTACTATCATTAAGTTCGAACTATCAAGTCATCATTAAAGTAAGATCAATTAAATTGTAATAAGAAGAAAAATCTTTGTAACGTATAAAATGGTATAGAAAGAATTTTAACATGTACTAAGAAAAACATAAACACTTACGTATTAAATCTGTTTTCATCGTACTTTTATACATCCTTTTAGACCTGAGATATGTACTGTGTATAAATTAGATTTTCGTCTAAATTTAAGACGATATCAAAAAAAAAATTAAAAAATAAAAAAAAAATTAAAATTTTAGAAATTAAGAATGTACGCAAGGGTTTGTACTTGGGGGGAGGGTGGAGGGAGGGGTGTTGTAGAGAGACCCAGTAGGGGTACGTGGTCGGGGTTCGTTCGACGTGGGATGCAGTCTGTACCTGACCGCTAAGTTAAGAATGTACTGTCATATGTACAATCTTAAGGGTAAGAGGGTTTAGTAGGGTGGGAGAGGGAGAGGGAGACTCAGGTTTTCAGACCATATGTGTAGACACAGAAAAAAGGACAGAACGTATGTCCCAGCAGTAACGGTAGAAGGATTTAAGGTATATATACACAATCATATGACATAACCACAAAAAGAAAGACCGAATGAAGTGAGACATATTAACCGAGGTCAAAGTGGGTAGAGTAGTCTTGACTAAGTTTACTTAAGAAAAATTGCCGACTCATTATGAGGTAACACATATACATGGTGTCGAAAGAATAGGTAAGTAGACGACTACCTGTAGATCCAACAAAGGTACAGGACCGATAATATTTGTCACGACGCTACTTGTAACCCCATGTACACAGAGAAAGTTAAGACCAAAGGAGCCACACATACGGGTCGTCACCCTAACGACCCAGTATTCCATCAAGATAAACGTTAAAAAATTCCTTAGAGGTGTGACAAGAGGTATCACCGACATGATCAAACGTAAGGGTGGTTGTCACATCCTCCCAAGGGAAAAGAGGTGTGGGAGAGGTCGTAAATAACGAACGTCTAAAAACCTAGCGTCGGTAAGACTGACCACACTTCACCATGGAGTAACACCAAAACTAAACGTAAAGAGATTATTACTCACTACAACTCGTAGAAAAGTACACAAACAATCGGTAGGCATACAGAAGAAACCTCTTTACAGATAAATCAAGAAACCGGGTAAAAAACTAACCCAGTAAATAAAAAGACCTTAACTCGACGTCTTCAACGAACATATAAAAACTCTAATCAACATACCTTTAAGACGATATCAAAAATTCAAGAGAAAGTCATCAAAAAGTGTAAAAGTAATGGAAAAGGTCGATATGTGTAAAGGAATATAAGTCGAAAATTTAAAGGAACACTGAACGAAAGAAAAACATAGAGTTTATATTTATATGAGAAAGGGTTATAGATAAAGGTAACGGTGTCGGGTACTAAAATCTGGTTACTCAAAAATAACGAGGTAGCCAGTAGAGTGTGTGATCATTTCATTACGAGTTTTAAGAGGTTCGGTCCGAAGTTGTCATGTGCTTGGCACTTGAAGGTCTATTATTATAATGGAGGTCATTATAAGTGAACTAAAGTCGTAACCTTTCACGGAGTTTTATTTCTTTTATGAATATTTTACATTTAATTCGTTTTACGATGTTCTTCTTACTGATATTTGTCACAGTATCTGCAATTTATTTGTAAATTTTCCATTATTAGGAAGGTTTAAGAGGTTCGGTCCGAAGTTATGATGCACTTGGTACTTTAAGGTTTACAAGTTCGACCTAAATCCTTTCTGTCTCCTTGGTCTCTAGTTTAACGGTTGTAGGCGACCTAGTAACTTTTTCGGTCTCTAAAGGTCTTTTTATAGATGAAGACGAAATAACTGATACGGTTTCGGAAACTGACACACTTGGTATCGTTTGACACCTTTTAAGAATCTCTACTCTGATAATGTGGTGAACTGGACGAAGGACTCTTTAGACATACGTCCAATTCTTCGTTGTCAATCTTGAACTGTACCTTGTTCTCTGACCAAGGTTTAGCCCTTTCCTCATGTAATTCCGACATATAACAGTGGGACGAATAAATTGAAGATACGTCTCATGTAGTACTCTTTACGACCTGACCTTCTTTGTGTTCGACCTTAGTTCTGACGGTCCTCTTTATAGTTATTGAAGTCTATACGTCTACTGTGGTGGGAATTCCGTCTTTCACTTCTCCTTGATCTCGGAGAACTACTTTTACTTTGTCCTCTCGCTTTTTCAACCGAATTTCGAGTTGTAAGTCTTTTACTTCTAGTACCGTAGGCCAGGGTAGGATGAAGTACTCTTTATCTACCCCTTTGTCACCTTTGTCACAGTCTGAAATGAAAAAACCCGAGGTTTTAGTGACGTCTACCACTAACGTCGGTACTTTAATTTTCTGTGAATGAGGAACCTTTTTCTCAATACTGGTTGGATCTATCGTATAAGTTTTCGTCTCTGTAATGAAAGCGTTGTTTCCAGACAGATCAGTTTCGATAACAAAAAGGTTATCAGTACATACCTACACTCTCAACCTGACACTTCTGCCGACTCGTGTCTTAACTACGAAAACTTGACACCACAACCTCTTCTGAGAACTCTTAGGGAACCTGACGTTCCTCTAGGTTGATCAGGTAACATTTCCTCTAGTCAGGACGTACAAGAAACCTTCCTGACTACGATTTCGACTTTGAGGTCATGAAACCGGTGGAGTATGTTTCTCAACTGAGTAACCTTTTCTGAGAGACTACGACCCTCCCTAACCCCCGTCCTCCTCTTCCCCTGCTGGCTCCTACTCTACCGACCTACCGTAGTGGTTGAGTTACCCGTACTCAAACTCACATGAGGCCCTTAACCACTACCTGTCTCTCCGGACCCCACGACGTTAAGTACCCCAACGTTTCTCATCCTGTGTTGACTTGTCGCCTTTACTAACTGACTGACTCCAGAATTCTTTTACGAACTTAATAGAAACCAGAGGTAAAAAACGAAGTATTAAAGGTATAAAAAACAAAGTGATGGATGAGGGTACTAAAGTCTAACCTATTAAAGGTCGTCTAACAAATTCATTCTCTCTAAGTAAGTGAACGAGAAGACAAACACGATATCGGTGTAGTATGAGAGTCTAGACATAAACTTTCCGTTTAACTTAATACTTTGAGAATTCTTTATAGAAGGAGTAAACAAAACTAAAAGTAATAACAAATCAGTGATTCAGTACACACTGAATAACGTTGGGGTACTTGACGTCGTGTGGTCCGAAGGAACGGGAAAACAGAAGGTCTCAACCGAGTTTGAGTACAGGTAACTCAGTCGTTCAGATACTTGGACTCTTGTCAAATAGGAGAAGGAACCTGTAGACAGAGACTATCAAGTTTTTCAGTAATCGTATTATCCTTGGCAAGTTATGAAGTCGTCTCCCAACAGAAACAGAGCTGAGTCTCTGAGTCATGTTTATTAGACTAGCCGGACGGACTCGTTACTTCCATACTAGGTTGTACGTCCGTTTTAATACCTCGTTTCTTACTGGTTACAGTTCGTAAGTTCTTGTAGAGACAGATTAGTAACGACTGGTGTTGCATGTACACTTATACACACATTTAGACACACACACATATATATATATATATATATATATATATATATACTGTTTACTACACTATTACTCTCGGTCAAAAGAGTACAACCTAACCCTTCACTATTTGTTGTTCTTTTACGACCCTATTGGTGTATCATTTACTAATGTCAACCTATGTATTCACATTTGATAACAAATTGAATTATATCTACGTATACCTATGTCTATCTTCATAAACATTGATCTACGTATATGTATCTAACTGTAAGTTTATACACAGAAACGAGATAACCGACTGTCCTGAATGTTCGTTGTTAAAGTGTCTTCGTTGTTCGAATAAAACAAAGGTTTAGAATGAAGATTATGATAAAAGGGTATTCTACATGGTTCTTAGGAATTGATAAGTAGGTATAGGTAGAGAAAGGGAGAGATAGAGAGACAGTGTGTGTGTGTGTGTGTGTGTGTGTGTGTGTGTGTCCTGTTATACTGTTTCCCTCGGTCACCTTTCATAGAGATTAACAGGGCGATCTTGTTAAACTCATTGTTTACTTCTACGTATCCTAAAATTGGAATCCATATTTTATAGACCCACGTAGGTCTATATTTATATACTAATTGACACATTTACTCTACCCCCTCTTACTTGTTTAAAGTTCACGGACCCCTACCATTTTGACCGGTTTTTAAAGGGAGATCAAAAAGATCCTGTAGAACCTCTTTTTGAACTTACTTTAAAAACCGGTTGGGTTATGAAACGTCTGTTTCACTTCTGAAATTTTAAGGTGGGTCGAGAAATAGACACCTGACCAATCACAGAAGATTAGTCACAGAAGAAAAATTTGTCACTTCACATCCTTTCCCTTTTCTCTTATTGAAACGTCAGGTCTTTAGACCGATTTTCGATAGTGTGATGGTCTTTATCAACTAGTTTCAATTTCAGTTGTCACTACTATCGAACGTGAGAACTGTACTACATTATTCTTACTGTAAAATAGAGAAAGAAGAGTTTTGGGGTATTGTGATAGACTAGTACTTTTTTTTAGTCTGCTTAGAGTGATGACCCTATCATGTGTTTTATGGGTTGTTCATGTGGTGTTTTGACAGTTCCAGTGTTTTTTAAGACCCTCTAACAATATTGGTTCTCTTACGACTCTATACTGTTGACTTTCGTTACACGATAGGAAGTACCTGACAATCTGGTCTTCCTTTTTTTTTTTTCCGTAAATCTTTTTTTTTGTTTTGCACTTAATTCATATTTAAAATGAATTTTTATTACGTAGTTATAAACAAGTTACAATCTTTACGTGGTATTATTGTATTCTAAATTATTCCGTACACCGTATCTCCTTGAGAACCATAATAGAAATGTTCAAAAGACGTTTAAATCTTGATGAAAAATTTTTTTAATAAATTTTAAAAGAAAACATCGGACCTTTAAAGGAAGTGAATTTCTTCTTTATATAAAGTATAAAACCATCATTCAGGTGACAGATTTTATTTACTCAAAAAGGGAACCTACTCAATGACTACTTATAGAACCATCCTATATTGTTATAAGTCGGACAATTTTGTTTATTAGATGTTTAAAAATAACTATAGAGTTTCATTTTTGTTAGAAATCCTTATATTTTGTCGAAAGTTGAAAAATAAAACGGAAACAACCTGGAATAAACTTTATAACTTTATAAAGTAAACAGGATAATGATGAAGGATCAGATTTACTATTACGAGTAAGTAAACAACAAAAGGTCAACGAGTCTATACAGGTTGAGAAACGGTGGGGCGTTTAACGTCGTCCAATCCGAAGGGACAGGAAGTGGTAGATGACCTCGAACGAGTCTGAGTACAGGTAACTCAGTCACTACGGTAGGTTGGTAGAGTAGAAGACAGAAGGGAAGAGGAGGACGGAAGTTAGAAAGGGTCGTAGTCCCAGAAAAGTTTACTCAGTCAAGAAACGTAGTTCACCGGTTTCATAAGCTCGAAGTCGAAGTCGTAGTCAGATAGGTTACTTGACTTAGTTAAGTCCTAACTAAAGGAAATCCTAAATAATCAAACTATAGAAACGACAGGTCCCCTAAGAGTTCTCAGAAGAGGTTGTGGTACCAAGTTTTGGTAGTTAAGAAGCCGCGAGTCGAAAGACGTGTCAGGTTGAGAGCGTAGGTATGTACTGGTGACCTTTTTGGTATCGGAACTGATCTACCTGGAAACAACCGTTTCATTACAGAGACGAAAAGTTATACGATAGATCCAACCAGTATTGAAAAAAAGGTTCCTCATTCATAGTAAATTAAAGTACCGACGTCAGTGGTAGACGTCACTAAAACCTCGGGTTTTTTTATTTCAGACTGTGACAAAGGTGATAAAGGGGTAAATAAACGGTACTTCACTACCCTGGTCTACGGTACTAGAATCAAAAGACTTACAACTCGAAATTCGGTTGAAAAAGTGAGAGGAGAAAGTGAAAGTAGTTGTCCGAAAAAGCAAGGAGAAGCGAAAGACGGTATTCCCACTAGAGTAGACGTATAGACTCCAATAACTACAAAGAAGGTCGTTAGAACTAAGGTCGAACATGAAGGAGGTCGGGTCGTAAAGAGCACTATATGAGACATATGTTCAATTTATTCGTACCACTGTTATATGTCGGAACTGCATGAGGAAGAGGATAAACCTTGTTCAGATAACAAGGTACAGGTCAAGATTCACAACGAAGGACTGGACGTATGTCCAAAGAGTTCTCCGTCCAGTCCACCAGACCATAAGGGTAGAGAAAGTCTTAAAAGGTGTCAAATAACACTAGGTGTGTCAGTTTCCGAAACCGTATCAGTTATTTAGTCTTTATCTACAAAAAGACCTTGAGAGAACGAAAGAGCTCCTAGGTCGTCTACAACCGTCAAACTAGAGACCAAGGAGACGGAAAAGATTTTGGTCGAACTTGTAGACCTGTAAGTGCCAAGTGCATAACGACTTCGGACCGAACTTTTCCCCATATCTTATCTAATTTTGACTCCTCTGAAGTCTTCGTAAATCCCAGGAAGTTGTCTCTGTTTACTTCTCTGATAGGATCTATTAATTAGTACACAAGTTCACAAATTTTCGTCACAGGGGTTGACATTTCAGGGTGTTGAGGAACATTGAGTCTTATGACAACTCTACCCCTCCCCGAACCACCTACTCTGACACTTAGTAACTATTGAGACCCACTGATAAAACAACAAAATAAAATTTAAAAGTACTTTCCCCTTTATCTCGTCGGGACCTTAGTTGGTAAGTCTTCACCCTTTTTTTTTTACATGTCTTTTCTCCCTGGACCTCTTTCATACCTGTGGAGACTCAAATCACCTTTTTTTCATCACCACGGTTCTACTAAGCCTACGCCCTCAAGGGACCGTCAGGTCACCACTTCTGAAGTGGAAGGTCACGTCCTCATACCCAAGCTAGGGACCAACATCTCGACTCTGAAACGTACGACAACCCGGTTTTTAGGATCTGTAATTTTGTTTTATTCACTACAACATGTTTAAGTTATTTCTGAAATTTTACCAGGTATATTTTTTCTATTTTTTATTTTTTCTATGAGTCTCACTGGAAAGGGAATTGAACAAGACTCTCTTGACGTCTTTAGAAGGTCGGGACTTTTGTTCTTACTCCGTTTCTGGATCCCTGACTCCTAAAACCGTTATCTACGAAAGAGGACAAGAAATGAGTTTTCCCGAAAATACTAGTACGCTTTTTGGACCAATCAGAAAAATATCAGAATAATGGATGAACGGGGACCGTAATACTTATGTGAAATAGAGGAAGAAGACGGTAAGTAAAAAGACTCCTCAAAAAGTCATTTTCTTTACTTATCTTCAAAGATCTAAAAGATTTGGTACTGTCTCAAATCAGAATTTTCAAGACTGGACTGTCCTCCCCTCAAACCCCCTTTTACTTAAGCACATATACTTAACTACATAAGGAAACAGCAAGTGGACTTTTATACTGTAGTATCAATTAGCCGATACAACAAGACAAACAACGATTCAGCGGTTCAGTACAGACTGAGAAAACACTGGAGTACCTGACGGTTCGAGGATACAGGTACCTTAAGAGATCCGTTCTTATGATCTCACCTAACATTAAAGGAAAAGGTTCCCTAGAAGTGGTGGGTCCATAGGTTGGGTCCAGAGGACGTATGGGGTTGTGTCTTCATTCGGTCTTTCTTTTTGTGGTTATGTCATATGATTACGTATATATACCTTAAATCTTTCTACCATTGTTATTGGGACATACACTCTGTCGTTTTCTCTGTGTCTACATGTCTTGTCAGAAAACCTGAGACACCCTCTCCCTCTCCCTCCCTACTAAATCCTCTTACTGTAACTTTGTACATATTATAGTATATGCTTTACTTAGTGGTCAGGTCCAAGTTACGTCCGATGTCCTACGAACCCCGACCACGTGACCTTACTGGGTCTCCCTACCATACCCCTCCCTCCACCCTCCCCCCAAGTCCTACCCCTTGTGCACATGTGTGCACCGTCTAAGTACAACTACATACCGTTTTGGTTATGTTATAACATTTCATTAATTGGAGGTTAAATTTATTTAAATTTAATTTTTTTAAAAAATTAACCGGACTTAGGATTCTCGTAATTAGAGAATCGGTATCCATAATATGTCGTCAAACTTTCCTTTATGAGGTGATTATGTTTTACAAACTGTTTGATGAAATAGTAACGTACTAGAGCTACCTGTTCTACCTAACTACTACATACAAATTCAATTTGGCGACAATCAAAGAGAATCTCGTATAGCTACGGGATCTCACACTTTATATGAACAAACACAATAAAATTTCATAAACTTGTTTAGTGTTAAAAATCCAGAGTTCTTGTAACGTACAATCAAAATAAAATTTTAGTCGTTTCTCGGTTAAGACATAGTACTAACCAAACACATAAAAGGAAAAGTTCAGATAATTAGGATTAAATGTTGACGACTATCACGTAATGGAAAACCTTTACTTACGTTTACTGAAGGACTTTACCTAGTAATTTATAAACGGAAAATAGTCTTACGTGAATTAAATGGACGACTTATCATGTCGTAAGTCGATGTCTTTTAATATCTTCATTTTTTAGTCAACACTCTTTTTATCGATCCTTGGAGAAGGGTTAAACGTGTGGTTTATCGTAAACCATCATACGCTTTTGACAATGAATTCCGTTTCTTTATACTAACAGGAAAGAGATGAAGACGACGTAAATTACCTGTGCTGTTCTTACTCATTGAGAAAGGATAACAACAACAACAACAAATAAACGATTCGGCACAGGTTGATAAACACTGGGGTACTTAAAATCGGGGGATACCGGGAGACGGGTACCCTAAAAGGTCCGTTTATATGACCTTACCCAAAGGTAAAAGAAGAAGTTCCCTCGAAGGGTTTGGTTCCTAGCTTGAACACAGAGGACGAACCGTCCACCTTAGAAATAGTGTCTCGGTTGACCCTTCGGGTCGAGAAAGGATGGTGTCTGGATAAAAATTTAAAGTAGAGAAGTAGGGAGTTTAAACGATGTAGTTTACAAAATAATCGAGATATTAATTAATAATGTATATATGTTTTCCACATGTTGAACTTTTCGTGTAGAATTACTTAAGAGTCGTTCATTTTTTCAATACTGGTTAGATCTAGTGTATAAGTTTTCGTCTCTGTAATGAAACGGTTGATTCCAGGCAGATCAGTTCCGATACCAAAAAGGTTATCAGTACATACCTACACTCTCAATCTGACACTTCTTCCGATTCGTGGCTTCTTAACTACGAAAACTTGACACCACAACCTCTTCTGAGAACTCTCAGGGAACCTGACGTTCCTCTAGGTTGGTCAGGTAAGATTTCCTCTAGTCGGGACCCTAAAGAAACCTTCCTTACTACGATTTCGACTTTGAGGTCATGAAACCGGTGGAGTACACTTCTCAACTGAGTAACCTTTCTGAGACTACGACCCTCCCTAACTCCCGTCCTCCTCTTCACCTGCTGTCCTCTACTCTACCGACCTACCGTAGTGACTGAGTTGCCTGCACTCAGACTCACGTGGGGCCCTAAACCACTACCTGTTCCTCCGGACCGCAAGACTCTAAGTACCCCAACGTTTCTCATCCTGTACTGACTTACTGACTTGACTTGACTTGACTTGACTTGTTACACACTTTCACTTTCACTTCAGCGAGTCAGCACAGGCTGAGAAACCCTGGGCACCTGAGATCGGGTGTTTCAAGGAGGTAGGTACCCTAAGAGGTCCGTTCTTATGACCTCACCCAACGGTAAAGGAAGAGGTCCACTAGAAGGGTTGGGTCCCTAGTTTGGGTCCAGAGGGTGTAACGTCCGTCTGCGAAATTGGAGACGTGGTGGTCCCTTCGGGACTTGTTACACACTCAACCTGGTATTTCTTCCGACTCGTGGTTTCTTAACTACGAAAGTTCGACACCACGACCTCTTCTGAGAACTCTCAGGGAACCTGACGTTCCTCTAGTTCGGTTAGTTAGGATTTTCTTTAGTTGAGACTTATGAGTTACCTTCCTGACTACGACTTAGACTTCGAGGTCATGAAACCAGTGGACTACGGGTCTCGGACGAGTAATTTTCTCTGGGACTACATCCCTTTCTAACTTCCGTCCTCCTCTTCCCCTTTTCTCTCCTAGTCTACCAACCTACCGTAGTGACTGAGTTACCTGTACTTAAACTAGTTTAAGTCCCTCTACCACTTCCTGTCCCTTGGGACCGTACGACGTCAGGGACCCCAACGTTTCTCAGTCTATGTTGATTCGCTGACTTGTTGTTGTTGTTGTTACACACAGGTCGTCGTCATTTGGTAGGGACCAGGGACGTCTCGAGGGTCCAGGGAAGAGTAGTAGTGACATACAATGTTTGACGTGTAACTCAAGGTCAATGTATCTATGTTCCTTAATAAAAAAGGACAATTACTCAACATACATATAATATAAGAGTCAAGTAAAAGAAAAGACTTTTTTTATCAAACACTTTAAGTAGGTATACGGAAACCAATAATATCGAGTACGTCAAACTAACGACAAAAGTCTAAGTAACACACTTATGGGGTTTTAAAGAAATGGGTAAAGTGACGACTTTCTGAAAATTGATAAACCTAGACCCCTATTAAAACATACTTTGACGATACTCGTGGGAACATACACTAAGAAAACTTGTACACAACGTGAAGAGAACTCTTAACGTCTTCTCCTATCACTCCAGAAACTAATACTTATTAAGTGGAAATCATCTATACCGACTTGTCAAAGTTTTTCTCACATCGTTAAATATAGGAGTGATCAACTCGTAAGACCATGGAAGAGAAAATGTCGATTGTGAACAATAATATAAGGAAAAATAAAATCAGTAAAACTACAAAACACAAAAATCACACGTAAAGGTACTACTAAATGTTTCAACTCATTGAAAAGTGTACCAATAACACTAAACTTATATAAAAGACTTAACGGACTTCTAAAACGCGTAAAAAGATGTCCTAAAAGACCGAAAAAGAGTAACTAAACCTCAACGTAAAAATAATAAACCTACATTTAGAAATCAATCTATAAACAAGACGTCATAGAAGAAGGTGAAACTCCAAAAAAGGGAGTTACTATAGAAAACTGTTTTTCACTTAGAAGAATCGTATTGGGGTTTTTGTTCTAATTTGGAAAAGAGAAGGACAAAATCTTAAACACGAGGGGAGAGGGTGTGATTTCGTTACCTTTACAAGAGGACATATAAGAAAACCTTAAAAATAACAAAATGAAAATATAAATCTAGACGTTAACTAGACGTATACACGTACGATTCAGTGAAGCAAGTACAGACCAAGAAACACTGGGATATCGGGTGGTCTGAAAAGACAGGTACCTTAAGAGGTCCGTTCTATGACCGCATCCAACGGTACGACAAGAGGTCCCCTAGAGGGGGTGGATCCCTAGCTTGAGAGTAGAGAATAAAGATGATGTAACCGTCTACCCAAGAAATGGTGATCACGGTGGACCCTTCAGGGATTCTAACTAATAAAACATATCGTACGTCATTCTTAACTATTTATGACCTGTAGATTTACTACCCAGTTTTCAGTCATTCAAGAACATATACACTTTAAACGATTTTCCTAACTAGAATCCACAAGAGTGGTGTGTGTTTTATTAGTATTGCTACCCTTCATTACCCATACAATTAATCAAATTAATATTATTATTGAAGTACTACATATGTGTACATTTTAGTTACGTGACATGGAATTGTATGTTAAAAACAGTCAATATAATTATGAAGTTATATTGACCGTACTCCCTTCCTTTCTGTTAGACAATGGTAAAGTTTAAAGTAACATAGAATCAGTCAAACCCAACGATACTGATCACTAGTTTCTGTCCTATCGAATATTTGTCACTTCACATAGAGAGTGTCAAGACCTCCGATCTTCAAAATCGATTTTGACGGTTGCACTACCCTTAGGCCATCTCAAGAAAGACCAAGTTAGTATTCCGACCAACGAGGAACACAGGAGTTCACCGTCTTTCTCTCATTCCTTCGAGAGACCCCAGAGTAAATATTCCCGTTATTAGGGTAAGTACTCTCGTAATAGGAATACCGAATTTACTAGAGACTTTAAGGAGTAGAGGTTTGGGAGTAAAACATTCAATCGAGGAGTGGTAACTTTAAAGACTCTCTGTGTTCGTAAGTCGGGTGATATGTGATTAAAAAAATTTATACCTCAAGAGAGAGACAAAAGATAAATAAATAAATAAATTATGTATTAAGTGGTAAAAAACTTCACCTAAGGGTGGTACGGATTTTGTTCCTGAGTACGTTTTACCTCTTTAAACTTATCAATAAATTAATTATTCTTTTTATCACTATAAGTGAACTAAAGTCGTAACCTTTTACGGAGTTTTATTTCTTTTATAAGTATTTTACATTTAATTCGTTTTACGATGTTCTGCTCACTGATATTTGTGACAGTATCTCTATTTTATTTGTAAATTTTCCATTATTAGGAAGGTTTAAGAGGTTGGGTCCGAAGTTGTGATACACTTGGTACTTTAAGGTCTACAAGTTGGACCTAAATCTTTTCTGTCTCCTTGGTCTCTAGTTTAACGGTTGTAGACGACCTAGTAACTTTTTCGTTCTCTAAAGGTCCTTTTATAGATGAAGACGAAATAACTGATACGGTTTCGGAAACTGACACACTTAGTGTTGTTTGACACCTTTTAAGAATCTCTACTCTTATGATGCGGTGGACTGCACGGAGGACTCATTAGACATTCGTCCAATTCTTCGTTGTCGATCTTGACCTGTACCTTGTTGTCTGACCAAGGTTTATTCTTTTCCTCTTGCAGTTCCGACACATAACAGTGGGACAAATAAATTGAATATACGTCTCATGTAGTACTCTTTACGACCTGACCTACTTCGCATTAACCTTAGTTCTAACGGCCCTCTTTATAGTTATTGGAGTCTATACGTCTACTGTGGTGGGAATACCGTCTTTCTCTTCTCCTTGATTTTTCGGACAACTACTTTCACTTTCTCATCTCACTTTTTCTACCGAATTTTGAGTTGAAAGTTTTTTTGATTCTAGTACCGTAGACCAGAGTAGTGAAGTACCGTTTATCTACCCCTTTGTTACTTTTATTACTGTCTGAAATAAAACACCCTGAGGTTTTAGTGAGGTCTACCACTGACATCTATACGTTAATTTTCTACGAATGAGGAACTTTCTTTTCAATACTGGTGGGATCTGTCGTATGATTTTTCGTCTCTGTAATGAAACGGTAGTTTCAAGGTAGATCAGTTTCGATACAACAAAGGTCATCAGTACATACCTAAACTCTCAACCTAACATTCCTTTCGATTCACGGCTTCTTAACTACAACCTCTTCTCAGAACTCTCAGGGAACCTGACGTTCCTCTAGGTTGGTCAAATAGGATTTCCTTATTCAGGACTTATAAGTAACCTTCCTGACTACGACTTCGACTTCGAAGTTAGGAAACCGGTGGACTACACTTCTTGATTGAGTAACCTTTTCTGGTACCACGAGTCTTTATAACTTCCGTCCTCCTCTTCCCCTACCGTCTCCTACTCGACCAACCTACCGTAGTGGCTGTATTCCCTGTATTCAAACTCGTTCGGGGTCCTCAAACACTACCTGTCCCTTCCGACCACACGAAGTCAGGTACCTCAACGTTTCTAAACCTGTACTGACTCGGTGACTTGACTTGAATTGACTTATTATATTAATACGTTCGGGACAAAATCTGTAAAATAACCCATTTTAAGATTATAATTATTCTCGACATATATAAAACACAAGATGAGAGTATCAAGGGTACTATTGAAACAGAATCTTTTTTCTTGTGACTACTAGCATTGTCAAATTTATTATATTAAGTTTTGACTGTCTTCGAGATGGGATCTAGTAACGAGAGGATACATCTGGTAACATAAACTCTTTCCTTCTTCCACTTTTAAAATTCCTTCAGAATTGGTTCTGTGACTGACTTAGTTATAAAATACTTGGTGTTAAATAACAGTTAAATAACATGAGTCAAATAATCGGTCTTTTACCGTCAATTTTGACTAAAATAGAAAATAGTTTAGACCACAGTATAACAATTGGTTGGTGTGAGAAGGATTTCTATCACTTTGATTTATCGACATTTAAAGTCTCTCAACTCTTCCACTCTTATTACATCCGTCTTTCTCTAGGTGAATCAGGATTAGAATAATAAGAGTATTAAGAACGTAAATACCGATTCCAGTTTTAGTCCCTCTCTCTTTGTATGTAAATATTCTGATTCGGACTTTAGAGAGATTTTGTACCTTGATTTTTGTCTTACTTACTCAGATACGGAGTGAAAGAAAGGTATTTTATTCAACGTACTACACCTTTTTATACTGTTACTCATTCTCTTAGAAAATCAAATACCTCTCCTCAGAACCGTTTTCTTGACTTTCCTTCTTTCTGTTTAATATACGTCACGTTTTTAGAAAAAGTTTTTTTTTATTTATGGACAAGAAAGTTATACCTCAGGTCACATTAATTAGACCGTGGTCCTCAGACCAATAAGAGATTCCGCACCGAGGGACAAGTCCACAGTAAGAGATTTTGACTTGGTTAGTCATAACGACTGTGGTACGTAATGGATGTGTGGACAGGAGTGACTGTGTATGGAGGATGTACACAGAAGTCCGTTTTTGTCCTTACCAAACTTTTCTCCGCTGGATTATAGGTATGTTATTCAGTAAGACTTAAGGATTATTACCACTTGTAAGTGAGTTTACACAGTATTGCTCTAAGGGTGTTCTACTTTTCTGGGAGAGTGGGAGTGAGTAAGAGTCTCTAAGTAGGTGTTTAAAATAAAGATCGGAAGGTTCCACAACGACTAAAAGGATAGAATAGGAAAGACCTAGGGACCAACAAGTCGATGTACAGATTACTGACGACCTTTATTGATGACGGCAGAGGGGAACTCCGTTTCACTTATTAGTATTGAGTATTGAGTGGTGAGTATTGATGTGGAACACTCCAATATAGGGAAGGAGTGACAGGACGTCCCTTCTCGGACATACTTTGACATTGCGATGTTAGAAGGGTAAAACCCACTATAAACGTAGGTACACCTTAACGGTCATTTGTTTAGTACAAAAAGAAGATTATAAAGGAATTACGTGAGTGTCGTTTTTGTGAGTTGTTCCGTATTTACTCCTGTTTTCCTCTTCCCAGTCAGATCGTCAAGAATAACAGTACCTAGATTGAGTGAACGGGAAGGATGAAAGCAAACGGAAGTCTTAAAGGAGTTCGAGATGTAGTATGTCCTGTTAAAGTGAAGTCCGACTCAAAAAAGACCCTAGTGGGTTGAACTACTGAACCAGTCATTTTATGAGAGGTTTATTATTACTTCTCGAGTCTAGAGAATCAAAGAACACCGTTACGGAGTCTATATGCGTGAGTCAACAAGTCAGTACGGACTGAGAAACACTGGGGTACCGGACGGTCCGAAGAGATGAGTTCTTTAAAAGGTCCGTTCTTAGGACTTCACCTAAGGGTAAAAGAAGAGGTACGTATATTGTTCTATCTTTTACAGAAACCAAAACAAGGATGTTTTATTTACTTCATATTTTAGTCAGTTAAGGAATAAGTTCTAGATTTCGTAGAATCACGTCTAAAGGTCTCGAAGTACGGGAGTACGATGGATTTAGGTAACTTCTTGTAAAAGAACGTGAACTGTGGATGATTTTTTCGTTGACAACGTATTACACCTTTTGTTGTACTTTGTTTATTTATTTCGAAAACCTTCTAAAGGTTACACTATTTGAGGAAGTCTTAAGTTTCTCTAGATAATCTTAAATATGTAAAAACCACCATCCTGACTTAAATAAGAAGTAGAATTTCAGGCGGATATTACGTCCTCTGGGGTCAAACTAAGGACCCAGTCCTTCAAGAGGACCTCCTCCTTGTCCGATGGGTTAAGTCATAAGAACCCGAAGGGACCACCGAGTCTACCATTTCTTAGGTGGACGTTACACCCTCTGGACCCGAACTAGGGACCTAACCCTTCTAGGGGATCTCCTCCCGTACCGTTGGGTGAGGTCAGATGAACGAACCTCTTAAGGGTACCTGTCTCCTTGGACCATCCGATGTCGAGTACCCCAGTGTTTCTCAACCTGTACTCACTTACTGATTCGTGTGTGAATTTCAGAGTTCTGTAAACTTTAGAGTATTTGAGATTTTACTGTTCTCATGTTGTCCCGACAGACGACAGTGGGACAAACAAATTGGATATACGACTCATGTAGTACTCTTTACGGCCCGACCTACTCAATGTTCGACCTTATTTCTATCTATCCTCTTTGTAGTTGTCGGAGTCTATACACCTACTATGTTAAGAATACCGTCTTTAACTTTTCATTTCTCGGAGAACTCCCAATGCCTCCTCTTACTTTTTCGACCGAATTTTGATTAACAGTTTTTTTTTTTTTGTGATTCTAGTACCGTAGGTCCGAGTAATTAAGTGCGGTTTATCTTCCCCTTTTACACCCGTATCACTGTCTAAAGGAGAGGAACCCGAGATTTTAGTGACACCTACCACTGACGTCGGTACTTTAGTCTTCTGCTAACGAAGAACTATCCTTTCGATACTGTTTAAATCTGTCGTAAAACCTTTCATCTCTATAATGAGACGACTGCTTCAAGACATATCAATTCCGATACCAGAAGGGTCACCAGTGCATGTTGACTCTCTCGATATTTTTCTCTCTTGGTATTTCTTCCGTCTCGTGGTTTCTTACACACGTAAGTTTGACACCACGATCTCTTCTGAGGACTCCCCGGGAACCTGTCTTTCCTCTGGTTTGGTCAGTTAGGATTTCCTTTAGTCAGGACTTATAATTAACCTTCATGACTTCGACTTCGAGGTATTAAAACCGGTGGACTACACTTCACAACTAAATAACCTTTTCTGGGACTACAACCCTTTCTAACTTCCGTCCTCCTCTTCCTCTGTTGTCTCCTACTCTACCAACCTACCGTAGAAGCTGAGTTACCTGAACTCAGACTCGTTTGAGGTTCACAAACCCTACCTGTCAGTTCGGACAGGATAACGTCAGGTACCCCAGTATTTCTCAACCCGTCCTGATTCACTTTCTTGACTTGACTTGACTCTCAGTTAGATGTTCAGGTCCTTAAAGGTTTAAAGATGAAAGAGTAAGGTACTACGTACAACACCATTAGGTACCTAAGAGTTTTATGCATTTTATGTTTTAATGATTGATAGGTTAAGTCGATAATAGTTCAGATATGGGTCATAACAATATATATATATATATATATATATATATATATATATATATATANCATTAGAAATAGGTTCTAATGAAACCAACCATCAACTTAGTGATTCAACACAGACTAGGAACACTGGGGTATCCGACATTTGAGGGTGCGACGAGACAGTTATTCTAAAGGGACCATTCTTATAATGGTACCCAAAGGAAGAAGTCCCCTAGAAGGACTAGGTCCTTAGTTTCGACGTAGAGGGCGTAACGTCCACTAAAGGACGTAACGTCCACTAAAGGACGTAACGTCCGTCTAAGAAATGGTTGACACGGTGGTCCCTTCGTATATATATACTTTGAAAACAATGAGTTAGTACTTCACCACAGACTGAGAAACACTGGGGTACTTGACGTCGTGTGGTCCGAAGGGTCAGAAAGTCATAGAGTGGCTTAAACGAGTTTGAGTACAGGTAACTTAGTCACTACACCATAAATACATATATGTATGTACGTGTATATACACGTATATAAAATTATATACATTCATTAGAGGTATGTTCTAATATATGTTTAATTTAGTTTGATAGGAATCTACGTATAAAGAAACAAATAGGAAATCTCGATAGATGTCCATATTAAGATTAAGTCTCATATTGGAAAGATAAAATAAAAAGAGTTTCGAAAAAGTGTTTAAGAGATGAGGGGGATGAAGGTAAAAAAACAGATGAAAATTTAAAATAGGATAATAGTGAAAAAGATATATAAGGGTTCTCGTGGTACTCTTAACTTAGATTACACGGAACAATGGAGTATAGATACTATTTTATTTATCTTTATTTGAATGTTTTTTATACACTTTTCCTTCGAGGGACAAATGGTTCCTAATAACATATTGTAAAAACGTACCTTAATAAAAAATCGATTAATCCTATTGTAAAATTTATAAATTAATACGTTACGTTTGTATCTTACGTTTGTTCGGACTTACTACCTTATTAACTCGTACACTCATATGATAAGTTGTCCCTCTAAAAATTCTAACTTAAATCTACCCCTTTTATCGATTTAAACCCAATCAACTCCATATCGAACTCCTGACAAAATTAAAAAAGTTTCAGTAAATGACATGTTACTCTAAATCGATGATTTAGTTCTTTTTCCTTTCGTATCGTGATTAAAGAATTTCATCAACCCTTATCTGGATCCATCTCCGATGTACGAGACACTTTCATAATAGTCCAAATCAACGTTACCCGTTGTCCCTTAAGGTCGACCAATGAAAGAAAATTAACTACACTAGGAGTAAATTTTAAAGGTTCAAGATTCTGACTCCTAATAATTCATTTAACCTTATTACGAGAAACTCTGATCTGAAATATTATTACCTAGAACGGTAGTTATAGTCGTGTTGTTTTACTATGACACAGCCAGTTTTTCAAGTAAACCCAAAAAGGTATCGAAAATCCCTTTTCAGACTCACTCAAAAACCGATTGAGTTATAAAAATTTAGTACATCATTCTATTAATCGATGTCAACAGTATCTGGTTTGGTAGTGAAGTAGATTTCTCAACGGAGTTTGTTAAAAAATTCCCTTTTGAGTGAATGTTTTATGGTGTTTCGTGCAAATAAAGGGAAATCCAAATCATGGTCTTCCAATTATCCTAATATCACATAGTCTACACAGTACTTTTGTAACAAAAAGTCACTATGTAAGATGTAGAATTAAATATGAAGCAATAGAACAGACGTCGTTTCATTAGGATCTCATACATTTTACGTAATCTTACTAACGAGTTCCCCTTATTTACATAAAATTGTAAAAGAACAGGGACTCTATAGATAAAATTACACGAACGAGATTTTGATGTTCCATCATAAAAAAATTGAAATTGTATTAAAAGAAGTCTCGTTATTTGTATTAGTCTAAGGAGTAAAGACTAAGAGGATGATTGTTCCATAAAATTTGAGTTTTTAGACCTGACCATTAGTACAATAAGAAGACATAGATTTGACCTTAAGAAGTCCGGTCTTATCACCTCACCCATCGGAAAAGGAAGAAGTCCCCAAGAAGGGTTGGGTCCCTAACTTCGGTCCAGAGGGAGTAACGTCCGTCTAAAAATGGTAGACTCGGTGGTTCTTTCGGTGCATAAATTTACTCTTTTAATTTTATACTATAAAGTTCAAATTTTTCATGATTTTAGACGTTTTGTAAATAAAAGTTTAACAAAAACACATTTATGACGATACATTCAGATTTACTAAACAATCTTACATTTTAATTTGACAAAAGAAATAAAAAATACCATATTAGTCTCAACCCGTGAAGGATCCACCGCGATCTCCATTTCTTGGGGGGACGGTTACGTCCTCTGTTCTGTGTCCAAACTAGGGACCCAATCCTTCTAGGGGACCTCCTCCCGTACCGTTGGGTGAGGTCTTAAGAACGGACCTCTGGGGGTACTTGTCTCTTCGTACCGTTTGATGTCAGGGATCCCAACCCTTCTCAGTCTGTGCCGACTTCACTGAATCGTACGTATTTATCTCAGTCAACGTTTCATATGTACTTTAAATTTTTACTAAAATATTAGATAAAAAGGGGATATTCTCCGAGGGAGAAATAAAACATAATAATGAATAATAAATACTACGTCGTATTCTAGTCATTGGTTGACAGTATCACACCGGTACTATAAGTCTCGAATAAAAGGGTAAATAATTGAATAAAATTGTTTATAGTCTTTGTTTTTATTACCTCTTATAGATACCTAGTTTTATTAATGGATTTAGACTTCACCTGAATTATAGATTTGTTTTATTGGATATTGGTGAAGAAAGAATTAAAAAGAGTTAAGATTAAGATTATAAGTTGTTCAATATTTGTCGTTCAGAAAGTTTTTGTCTGTTTTTATATTCTGGAAGGGAGTACCGAGTCGTCATTTCTTAGGTGAACGTCACGTCCTCTGACAGACGATACGTTCTCTACGACCAAGTCAGGGACCCGACCCTTTTAGGGGACCTCTTCCTTTACCGGTGGGTGAGGTCATAAGAACGGACCTTTTAGGGTGCCTGTCACCTCAGATCGTCCGATGTCAGGTACACCAAGATTTTCTCAGTGTGTACTGAATTGGTGATTTGTTCATTTATCGAATCTGTCTGGAATCGATGAGATAATCATTATTTGGCTCGAAGAGTATTTCTGTGTAGGGTAGTATGTCCAAATCTAGTATGAGTGGAATAGTTGAGTAAAGAGTCGTGATTTTAGAATCCATTGGAGAATACTCCGAAGAAGTCCATCGGGTGAAAGGGTTCAACAGGTATATGTAAAAAAAAAATTTAATAGTGTCGTTGAAACGTAATTCATAATATTATGAAAGGTAATGTTTCCTTTTCGTTAAAGTCAAGTCTTAAACTTGTTGCACAGAGTACAGATTTTCCAGCACGATAAATGTAAAATACCACTTGTCACAACCTAAACACTAGAGGTTTCCTCTTTTAAAACGAAGCCCTGGTTTCTACGTCGAAGTCAGTGAGTTTCAAAGTACACCGTTTCAAAAGAATTTTACTTTCTCCTATCTCTTTAAAAGACTGTGTCTGTAGTCTTCCCCCGTCTTTCACACGGGGGAGTGATCAGATCGTTCCGTAAGTATATGAAAAAGTTAACCAATGATTGTCATCTAGTTTTTTACAGAGTTCCAAAATTCAGAATGGTTTAAGTGAGGTTGTTTACGTAGAATTCTCTTGTTCTTATTCCTCTTCCTTTCCGAAGGACAATTCTTTCTCTTTGTACAGGAGGTCGTTCTAAGTAGGAACTCGTGTCTCGAGTTCCTTTTTGTATGCGAACTCGTGACACATAATAAAACAACACATTAGTAATCGAGTGTATAACGACTTCAGACCGAACCTCTTATAACTCGTAATGAAATGATCGTACACTCTACTTTCGTTTACACGTCATCAAACTCGTAAAAAACCGTAACGGATAGAAACCCTAACCTTACTTTTGACTGGAAGAGGTCAGGACACCGGTGACGACTCAAAAGGTTTAAACGACCATATAACTCACGTAGTGAAAGTGTCGTAGTAGAAAGTCCTAAACTTTATCGAGTTGACCTTAAGGTAGTGGAGGTGATCGAAACAAGCATCACTACGAAGGATTCCGGGTGAACTGAAGTGAAAGGTCCTACAGACCGAGATCCACTTAATAGTGTGGTAGCACTAATAGAACCAGTACTTCTAGAAAAAGTAAGTCAAGAAGACACATAAGAACGGTGGAGAAGAATTATAGAAGACGAAGACAATCCAGGTATGGTAAAGACAGGAAATAGCTCGGGTAGAAACGTACTTTACAAGGGAACCATAGAGATTAAAAGAACTTTTCTAGAGATCAGAAAGGGTAAGACAACAAAAGGAGATAAAGAAACGTAACTAGGGACTCCTTCCGAAAGAATAGAGATCAACGATAAGAAACCTTGAGACGTAAGCCTACAAATATAGAAAGGAAATGAGGAAACGAAAAGTGAAGAGAAGAAAAGTGTCGATAAACATTCCGGAGGGGTCTGTCGGTAAAACGAAAAAACGTAAAGAAAAGGTACCCCTACCAGAACTAGGGACAGAGGAGATGTTACAGTACTTGGAGGCAGGTATCAAGTAGTCCGAAAGATAGTCTAGATCAGGGAATTTAGATAAAGAGTGAAGGTGACATATTAGTCCTCCCTAAACTAAATCCAGTATAGACTTACCAGATCACCAAAAGGGATGAAAGAAGTTAAATTCAGACTTAAATCGTTATTCCACAAGTACTAGACTCGGTGTCAGTCGACCAGAACAAAAACGACTGATATATCTCGAAGAGGTAGAAACCGACGTTCCTTATGTTAGTTAGACTAAAGTCACAACTGGTAGACCACTACAGGTACACATCTCAGAAGTCAACACAACAACCTTCTCCCACAAACGATACTGGTCACACAAGAGAACCATTTTGAGACAATCGGAAAAGAGACGAAGTAAGTCATAAGGTTCCGGTTTAAACGGACAATGAGGTCCACAAAGAACTGAAGGATGAAAACGTAAGGTCAGGAAATATTACTTTTCTTGTAGAAAAAATCCATAATCAAGATATTACAGAACATCCAGAAGTATCTTGGTAAGTTGAAGTCCAAGAAGTCACAATGACCAACCCTGTATCTGAACCTAATGATACTATGACTTACTAAACGGTACCTTTGTTTGTCTCTAGTAAGACAGTAAAAACTCTAACGTAGGTTCATGACGTAAAACCTGAGAAAACAACTGGTACTACCGATGAGGTAAAGAAGAGTCCCTAAGGACGGACGTCATCATCTATATTTCCAGTAGACTCAATTTAAGTGGGTAAGGTCAGGTAAAATCATGGACTAAGGATCTTACAACTACAAGTGAGAACGCTAGAGGACAAACTGGTGAAGGTTAAACAGAACTAAGTACCTGGATTGTAAGGTTCAAGGTCACTTTATAACGAGAAATGTCGTAGTCTGAAACGAAGATACTGGTCAGTGTAGGTGTTGTCCCATAACAAAAACGAAACCGAGGTAGTGAAGTAAGAAAGACCTCAATAAAGAGGTGACTAGAGGTCATCGTATAACCCGTGGATGATTGGACCCCTTAAGGAGAAAGTCATAGGATAGTACAACGGAAAAGTATGACAAGTACCCCAAGAGTTCCGTTCTTATGGGTACTTGAAGGACTACAAGTTCGACGAAAATCTTTTCCGTCTCCTTGGTCTCTAGTTTAACGGTTGTAGACGACCAAGTAACTTTTTCGTTCTTTCAAGTTCTTTTTTTTTTTTTTTTTTTGGATAAAGACGAAATAACTGATACGGCGGAAACTGACACACCTAGTGTTATTTGACACCTTTTAAGACTTTCTCTACCCTGATGGTCCCGTGGACTAGACGGAGAACTCTTTGGATATACGTCCAGTCCTTCGTTGTCAATCTTGATCTGTACCTTGTTGTCTGACCAAGGTTTATCCTTTTATTCATACAGTTCCGACATATAACAGTAGGACGAATACATTCAATATGTCTCTAATGTAGTCCTCTTTGCGACCCGACCTTCTTAGTGTTCGACCTTAGTTCTAACGGTCCTCTTTATAGTTATTGGAGTCTATACGTCTACTGTGGTGGGAATACCGTCTTTCACTTTTCCTGGATTTTTCGGAGAACTACTTTCACTTTCTCCTCTCACTTTATCAACCGAAGTTCGAGTTGTAAGTCTTTTGCTTCAACTACCGTAGACCAGGGTAATGAAGTACCCTTTATATACCCCTTTGTCACCTTTGTCACAGTATAAAATAAAAGACCCCGAGGTTTTAGTGACGTCTACCCCTAACGTCGGTACTTTAATTTTCTGTGAATGAGAAACCTTCCTTTCAATGCTGGTTGGATCTATCGTATAAGTATTCGTCTCTGTATTGAGACGGTTGTTTCCAGACAGATCAGTTCCCATACAAAAAAAGGTCATCAGTACATACCTACACTCTCATCCTAACACTTCTTTCGACTGGTGGCTTCTTAACTACGAAAACTTGACACCACAATCTCTTCTGAGAACTCTCAGGGAACCTGACGTTCCTCTAGGTTGATCAGGTAGTAGTTCCTCTACTCGGGACACACAAGAAACCTTCCTTACTACGATTTCGACTTTGAAGTCTTGAAACCGGTGGAGTACTTTTCTCAACTGAGTGACCTTTTCTGAGACTACGACCCTCCCTAACCCCCGTCCTCCTCTTCCCCTGCTGTCTCCTACTCTACCGATCTACCGTAGTGACTGAACTACATCTACTCAAACTCACTTGAGGTCCTCAACCACTACCTGTCTCTCCGGACCGCACGACGTTAAGTACCCCAGCATTTCTCAGTCTGTGATGACTAGCTGACTTGACTTGACTTAGTAATTGAGACCCGAATTTCTTTAAGACAGAAACCACTTTATCTAACAACGGTATCGTTGAATCTCGAATCCTTTTTGTAGGATACACTAATTCGGTTTCCTTATATCTTTTTTTTTTTTCAAACAGGGAAGGAGGAGGAGGTCCCGGGACCTGAGGAATAGTTAGATGGATTCTTAATCGAGAGAGTGATGATTCTAATATTGTTGACCTAAGATTATATAAAAAAAAAAAAGAACACAAGAGACAATGTCTTCTTCGTCACGGGTATACAAGATGTATAGTTGTGTTCAGTAGAACCCTTTCCATGGTATTGTTTATGAGTCAAAGTATTAAGTTTCAATGAACCTATAAAAGAAAGGTTGTATATTGAGTCCCAAATAACTCGACTCGGTGACGTATGTTGAGTCATTTCGATACAAGAAAATCTTATTTTGCGGTAGGAGTTAAAAGATCTAAGATAGAGTGACTCGAGTTTACCATTTGTATTGGAACCCTTTTCCTAGTAGTAAACTACACACGTCACATCTTCTCATAATATAAGACGGAAATATTGTAATAAGTATAAAATGGAAAAGATGTTGAGTGTACGGTTAATCAATAAAGAGGGATATAAGGTGGTAGAGAGGGTAAGAGGGAGAGAGGGAGTCAAGGAAGGTAGAAAGAAAGAGCAAAGAAGAAAGGAAGGAAGGAAAAAAAAGGAGATAAAAGAAAGGAGAGAGAAAGGAAAATAGAGAAAAAGAGAAGAAGGGAGGGAGGGTAGTAACGAAATAAAAAGTTAAAAAGGTATATATACATATATACTTAGGAATAATGTCGAATTTTCAATTTATAGGTCATACGATAATAGATTTTCGATAACTGATTCCGAATGGGGTTTAAAGGATGTTCAAATCGATATTATAAAATTGGAGAAGGACATCGAAAATTTTTTATATGTAAAAAATTTACTTTTATTGATTCTATATAACTGAACACCTATCAAGATCAACATTTCAATATACTAACATTAACTAAAAATTTATTATCTAAAATACCCACCATAAAATAGACAGTTATAAGGATGTTTTGTTATAAAAATTTTTTGTGAATATGGAGATTCATTAACCTAATAAACTATGACAACTTTCTGAAAACTAAATTTCTTTAATAGACAGAGGAACCTTGTACATCAATCTTACGTCTCTTTATTATGAGAACTAATAAGAGTTTCACATAAGATAGTAAGAAAGGTATTATAACCTACATAAAGTAATTTCAACCCCATCATTGTTTATTGTTGGTATAAAAGAAAGGTCACTGACGAACAACAAAATGAGGATATTAAAAATCGTAAACTAAACCCAAAAGACTATATGGAACTAAATTATCATATCTGAAAAAAAAAAAAATTCCTCTTTGAAGAGAAAAGCATAAGATCAGATGATAGTACTCGAATAAAGGAAAGATAGGAGGACATCTTTTATCAACATGAAACGTGTACTAATCCATTTCCACACGGACGAAAGACTAGAAGGAAGCGAGACTGCCGGACAGAAGAAAAACAAGGGAACTCCATTCCAGTGATTCCGTACTTGACGTCTTCGGTTCAAGTTAAGTCCCCCTTTATGTGTCCTTAAAGTAGAATTAAAGAACAGGTTTGTTGTAAAAGATCAGTTGACATGACCATTATTTCTATGATAAAACAAGTTACAGTATGAATTCAATTCGTAAGATGAAGAGTTTACCAAGTTTTATAAATTCCTTTCGTCATACTATTTTAGTAAAGTAGTTGAGTGTCGTTTAGAGTTGTATTGTGGGTTTCGAAAACGTTGGGTTCTCGAAAACGTTTTCTAAATTTTCTTTTTTAAGGTATTTTCTCGTGTTCAGGGGTCTTATTCGATAATAAATAATTTTACACAAAGATTCAGGATGTACTAAGAAAGTCACAGAACAACTAATATCTATAAGTTTCAAATAACCACTTTATTAATTCTCTTTATTGTCTTTCGGAGAACTATAGTTATAGTGTATAAGACATTAAATGGACCGTTTTGTTTAGGTTGTCTACCACAAAAACAAAGACTTCTTTTGAATTTAAAGTGACACTAATAATATATTAAATAGACTATAAAGGACCAATTATACCGTAAAACCAAAATCAAATCTTGTGGTAATACAATATTAGTAGAAAGGTAATGGGATGGTATATCCGTCTTGTAACTTGTGTTATCCTTGAATTATTTATTAACGACTTTATGTCTATGGAGATAAATTTTCTCCTGACACGTTTCATTCGGCACATAACCTATATGTAATTAAAATGAGAGATCAAGTAATTTTTTGGTACCTATCTTATATCTGAGGTGAATTGGAAATTCTTAAGAACGATCTTCGTTTGAAACACACACAGTCAGTTGTTTTCAGGTATTTCCCTTGTTCCAATAAGTTATAAATCTATGAAAGAACACGAGGTCAATATGTTTGTCTCCCGGTTGTCGACAAATATTTATAAAGAGAAATCGTAATCTAAGACTGAAATTATTTTTAGTTTAAAGATCGTATCTCTAACAGTGGGTGGGGAGTCTCTAGTGAATCAAGTTATCCTTGAACTGTTATCGTTAATCGGAGTTCTAAATCCGAAGTTATACACGAATAACTAGGGTCTTTTACAAGATTCTTATACCCAATTCTATGGAGGTGATTTATCCTTAAACCACTGATTAATCTCGTCTTATGAATGAACTTAGAACAATACTGAGGGAAGACTATATACTTTATCCTCCTGGTGTAGAAAAACTTCAACAGTCTACCATCCGATGTCAGGTATCACAGTGTTTCTGAGTCTGTAATACCTTTACTGATTTGTGTGTGTGTACGTGCGTCTAAAGATAAAAGTATCAAAGGATTTTATAATCGTTTTCAGTAAATGAAGATATTTTTATTAACAGCACTGACCAATAACAGTCCCCAAGACATCTTATGAATGTAGTCGAAGGGTATGGGTAGAGACATGTCGAGTAGCAAATATTAATTGGTTCGAGACGTATTGTGTGTCTAGAGAGATGAAACGTTACAGGAACAAGTTACTCTAACGATAGTAAATTGTCCATTGGTACTGAAATAGGTTTAGTGTTCACGGTTAGTACAGTTTCGGTGGTCTAACATTCGTTTTAATTTACTTGTATACCTTTAACTAGAGACTTTTCAAACGGTCAGGTCGTGAGTTTCTAAATTATCAATAAGAACAAAACATCTTATATAGATCCCTTTTTTTTTTTCATTGTTATACTTTTTGTCAGTCAAAGTACAAAAACTTTAATATGACGAAAGTCATTAAAATTATTGAGTTATTTAAGTAAGGTGTGTGTAAACGAAATAGGTTCTTTTGTAAATGTTCTTCGAATAGTTCTTTTTTGATATATGTTCCTTTGGACAAACACTGTTTAACTTCAGTGAATAAATGAACAGAAAAACGATACACTTCTTATCTCCTTTTTCACAATTCTGTTGTTTTATTTATTACATTGTACAAAGACACTGATGGTCTTTTCTGTATAGGTTGTCCAGGACAACAATTCTGTAAACTGTTTCATTATCCGTTTCTTCCTTTTAAGTGTAGAATCCCTGTTATTTCAAACACATTTGATGTATTTGTCATACCAAGTGAAAGACTTATGAACGATGAGGTAAAACTTACTCCATAATAAGATTCATGGTCATCATCGATGTGTATTTCAGAAAAAACGAAGTAAAGTAAAAATATGTTACATATTTTTCCACAAATTTCACTTATGATGTCTTTTTTTTTAGGAGGAATGTCTCGAGTACAATATCACTATAGACATACTAGCGACTCACAACAATAACAATGTTGTATAACGGAATCCTGTTTTTCCCTAATTTATATAAGAGAAAATAGTACTAATACATTAGTTAATTTTATTAAATGGTTGAAACTTAATAAAAGAAGATCTTTACGTTTCTGTCCATATACTAGGTCTGGTTGGTTGCTGAACTTAGATATCGACGACTCTTTCTGAACTAAACGGGTTTGATAAATGGAAATAAAATATAGGAAACCTAAGTTATAATCTGATCTCCGTTACACCTATCTTTATCACATTCTTTCGGAAAAATAAGGACGCTTATACTGTCTATGGTGTCAGGAGGATTAAACAACCCATTCGGTGGGAAAGGTACTAATAAAGATCGTCTTTCGGGTAGTATGACATACTGTTAACATGTAAACGAGAAGACAGAAAGAAATAATAGGACGTTTGTAGAAATTTTATCGTACTCTTTGTGTTCCCCATAGGAAAGAAGGTGACTTAGGGATCACAGGGTGTGTTCCGTACCACAAATTTCAAAGACCTTATGTCATAACCCACCTCATTGTCGAGTTCAAGTCCCTTTATTATTTTCAAATTAGTCAGATTATTTATTACTGGATTATAAACCCAAACTCAGACGTGACAAGATGATTCATAACTACATGGTACGTGAAACAAAATACAGGGTATCATAACGGAAATCTTTTGAAAGTGTTTAAGTATGTTTTCAGTTAAAGGAATTTTCAGTAAAAAAAACAATAATTTTATTAAAGAAATTTTACAGACCTCTGAAAGTTATGGTACTCTCAACGAGTCGGTTCTCATCTCAGTTTTTTTGGGGTAAAGGTAATGTTACGTCGTATCAGTTAGTTGTCCAGAGGACATAGTCCAGAAGAAATAAAATAAAATAAAAAAGAAAAAAAAAAATTTAAAAAATTAAAAAATTTAAAATTTTAGAAATTAAGAATGTACGCAAGGGTTTGTACTTGGGGGGAGGGTGGAGGGAGGGGTGTTGTAGAGAGACCCAGTAGGGGTACGTGGT
This sequence comes from Capra ibex, assembly GCA_006410555.1. Lineage (NCBI taxonomy): Eukaryota > Metazoa > Chordata > Mammalia > Artiodactyla > Bovidae > Capra > Capra ibex. Next base: position 50,371,756 of record SJYO01037955.1, on the reverse strand, counting down.
CGGGGTTCGTACAACGTGGGATGCAGTCTGTACCTGACCGCTAAGTTAAGAATGTACTGTCATATGTACAATCTTAAGGGTAAGAGGGTTTAGTAGGGTGGGAGAGGGAGAGGGAGACTCAGGTTTTCAGGCAATATGTGTAGACACAGAAAAAAGGACAGAACGTATGTCCCAGCAGTAACGGTAGAAGGATTTAAGGTATATATACACAATCATATGACATAACCACAAAAAGAAAGACCGAATGAAGTGAGACATATTAGCCGAGGTCAAAGTAGGTAGAGTAGTCTTGACTAAGTTTACTTAAGAAAAATTGCCGACTCATTATGAGGTAACACATATACATGGTGTCGAAAGAATAGGTAAGTAGACGACTACCTGTAGATCCAACAAAGGTACAGGACCGATAATATTTGTCACGACGCTACTTGTAACCCCATGTACACAGAGAAAGTTAAGACCAAAGGAGCCACACATACGGGTCGTCACCCTAACGACCCAGTATTCCATCAAGATAAACGTTAAAAAATTCCTTAGAGGTGTGACAAGAGGTATCACCGACATGATCAAACGTAAGGGTGGTTGTCACATCCTCCCAAGGGAAAAGAGGTGTGGGAGAGGTCGTAAATAACGAACGTCTAAAAACCTAGCGTCGGTAAGACTGACCACACTTCACCATGGAGTAACACCAAAACTAAACGTAAAGAGACTATTACTCACTACAACTCGTAGAAAAGTACACAAACAATCGGTAGGCATACAAAAGAAACCTCTTTACAGATAAATCAAGAAACCGAGTAAAAAACTAACCCAGCAAATAAAAAGACCTTAACTCGACGTATTCAACGAACATATAAAAACTCTAATCAACAAACAGTCAACGAAGTAAACGATAATAAAAGAGGGTAAGTCTTCCGACAGAAAAGTGGAACGAATATAAAAGGAAACAACACGTCTTCGAAAATTAAAATTAATCTAGGGTAAACAAATAAACAAGAAAATAAAGGTCTTAAGACCCTCCACCTAGTATCTCCTAGGACGACACTAAATACAGCCTCTCACAAAACGGATACAAGAGGAGATCCTCAAAATATCAAAGACTAGAATGTAAATCTAGAAATTAGGTAAAATTCAAATAAAAACACATGCCACAATCTTTCACTAGATCAAAGTAAGAAAATGTTCACCAACTGGTCAAAAGGGTCGTGGTCCAGAAGAAATTTTTTTCCACTAAGTATAATCGAATAAAATTTACATTAAAGTCCTGTATCATAGTAATATACAACAAGATAAGTTCAACTTGTTTCTTCTTTGAAATCTATCTTTGTTGAGTTCAAATTGTGGTACGTGTAGTAATTTATGTTTAATATTTATATATGTATTTAAGTAACTGACTGTAAAATAACTTCAATAAATAAAAATGACTCAAGAGAAGTGTTAAAAAAGGGTGACCTTTTATTTTCATATAACGTATACTATTATAAATTCTTCACGTTATTTTATATTAAATTAATACGTTGTCAACTATAATTTAACTATACGAAAGGGATACAACACCAAACTATCGGTCTCATTCAATATGCCCAGAGAGAATAGGACGAATAATTAAAGATGTATTTGACAAATTCCAAACCTATAAAAATAAAGTTTCAATATATTAGAGAGACGTGGACCCGGGTTGCTTAGGGTCATGTAGACCCGGTTTGCTTAGGGTCACAGAGGTTCCAATAATCTGTCAATCGTTTTGTGAACATAGATATTGTGGACCATCGTCATTTTACATTCACGTCTAACTTTAATCTTTAATCACTTCAGAAATCGTAGAACTCCTAAAACCGTTGTTATTTTCATTGATGTTTCATTATGTTTCAACATGTTTGTCGATTAAAACGAAGTCGTCTCGATGACTTTTACGTGTATGTTTTTATTCATGTTAAATCTGAATGGAGAGAGACCAGAGGGACAACAGACGACTTAAAACGAATTTACTCAATTTCGTCCCACTCGTTTGACTGTATTAGTTTACATCCTTTATATATGGAGGAAAAGTTTAAAATTCTATTCGTTTCTTAGAACTACCGGGTCGAGACCCTCCATTTCATCTATACCTTTCTTGTAACAGTTTTAAGGGTATCGGATTGTGGTCTTCCCAGAGTTTCGTCTCTCTTCGGTTAAATTAAAATTGAATTAACCTACTTTAGGTTCTCATTATATATCGTCTGACATAACTTTAATGCGACCACAAGCCGTAAGTGTTGTATACATGAGTTCAAAGAGTCTTCCGACAGACAACGTTCGTAAAACGTACGTTTAAGTGATATTTATCTCTTTACATTCGTTATAGTTCACATATTACAACTTGAACTAAGAAACATACGAAGACGAGTTCCTGTTCAGAAACTTGTTTCTGGTATGGTCTATCAATATGAATGTTTCATATCTCTCTTGTGAATTATAAAATTTCTTTGTAAGATAAATAGTTTATTATAAAGACAGGACATAAGACGAAAGTAATTGTCAATATCCGGAAAATCATCTAAGAGGGTTAAGAAAAGAAGAAGTAAAAAAAGGTTTAGGACTAAAAAGGAGAATGAAGGGGTCTTTAACGAGATTGTTAAAGTCGTTACTGGTGATATAAGGATACGAAACTTTGGTAAGTAAAGTAAACCTCAATAAAAGAGTAAACAGAAGACACTGTAAGTAATGAGATTCGAAAGAGACGGACGGAGTTAAAAGGGTAAGATAACATTGAGAGATTTACGTAAAAAAAGAGGGAGAGGAAAAACCAGTGATATAATAACGGGTTATGTCTAACTTTAACTTCTTTCACCTCTTTTGGTCATCTAGTAAGTCCATACTGGATTTAGTTTAGGGAATACTGATATGTCACCTTCACTCTTTATGTAAATTCCCTGATGTAGACTGTCTGTCTCACGGACTACTTGATACCTGGCTCCAAGTACTGTAACATGTCCTCTGTCCTTAGTTCTGGTAGGGGTTCTTTTTCTTTACGTTTGTTCGTTTTACAGACAGACTCCTCCGAAATGTTTGTCGACATTTTTCGTTTCCTCTCTTCCTTTTATATGGGTAAACTTACGTCTTAAGATTTCTTATCGGTCCTCTCTATTCTTCCGAAGGAGTCGTAAGTTACTTTTCTTTATCTCCTTTTGTTGTCTTACCCTTTCTGATCTCTAGAGAAGTTCTTTTAATCTCTATGGTTCCCTTGTAAAGTACGTTTCTACCCGAGTTATTTCCTGTCTTTACCATGCCTGGATTGTCTTCGTCTTCTATAATTCTTCTCCACCGTTCTTATGTGCCTTCTTGACATGTTTTTTCTAGAAGTACTGGGTCTATTAGTGTTACCACACTAGTGAGTGGATCTCAGTCTGTAGGACCTTACACTTCAGTTCACCAGGAATCCTTCGTAGTGATGTTTGTTTCGATCACCTTCACTACTTTAAGGTCGACCCGACGAAGTTTAGGATTTTCTACTACGACACTTTCACGAAACGAGTTATATGGTCGTTTAAACCTTTTGAGTCGTCACCGGTGTCCTGACCTCTTCCAGTCAAAAGTAAGGTTAGGGTTTCTTTCCGTAACGGTTTCTTAGGAGTTTGATGGCGTGTTAATGTAAGTAGAGTGTACGATCATTTCTTTACGAATTTTAAGAGGTTCGGTCCGAAGTCGTTATACACTTGGTACTTGAAGGTATACAAATTCGACCAAAATTTTTTCCATCTCTTTGGTCTCTAGTTTAAAGGTTATAAGCGACCTAGTGGTTTTTCCGTTCTCAAGGTCTTTTTGTAGATAAAGACGCAACAACTAATACGGTTTCGGAAACTGACACACCTAGTGTTATTCGACACTTTATAAGACTTTCTCTACCCTTATGGTCCAGTGAACTGTACGGAGAACTCTTTGGACATACGTCCAGTCCTTCGTTGTAAATCTTGACCTGTACCTTGTTGTCTGACCAAGGTTTACCCCTTTTTTTTTTTTTTTTCATGCAGTTCCGACATATAACAGTAGGACGAATAAATTCAATATACGTCTCATGTAGTACTCTTTGTGACCCGACCTCCTTCGTGTTCCACCTTAGTTCTAACAGCCCTCTTTATAGTTATTGGAGTCTATACGTCTACTGTTGTGGGAATACCGTCTGTCACTTCTCCTCGATTTTTCGGAGAACTACTTTCACTTTCTCCTCTCACTTTTTCAACCGAATTTCGAGTTGTAAGTCTTTTGCTTCTAGTACCGTAGACCAGGGTAGTGAAGTACCGTTTATCTACCCCTTTGTCACCTTTGTCACCGACTGAAATAAAAAGATCCGAGGTTTTAGTGACGTCTACTACTAACGACGGTACTTTAATTTTCTGCGAATAAGGAACCTTCCTTTCAATATTGATTGGATCTGTCGTATAATTTTTCGTCTTTGTATTGAAACGGTTGCTTCCAGGTAGATTAGTTCCGATACCAAAAGGGCCATCAGTACATACCTACACTCTCAACCTGACACTTCTTTCGACTCGCGACTTCTTAACTACGTAAACTTGACACCACAACCTCTTCTGAGAACTCTCAGGGAACCTGATGTTCCTCTAGGTTGGTCAGGTAGGATTTCAGGACCCATAAGTGACCTTCCTGACTACAACTTCGACTTTGAGGTTATGAAACCGGTGGACTACGCTTCTCGACTGAGTAAACTTTTCAGGGAATACAACCATTTCTAACTTCAGTCCTCCTCTTCCCCTGCTGTCTCCTACTCTACTAACCTACCGTAGTATCTCAGTTACCTGTACCCAAACCCATTTGAGGCCCTCAACCTCTACCTGTCCCTCCGGACCCCACGACGTAAATTACCCAATCATTTTTCAGTCTGTGTTAACTCGTTGACTTAACTTGACTTCACAGTAGAGATGAATAGTTAGGTTTTATATATTAAGAGAAGGTATTACAGGAACTCGAAATTTAAAATTATAGGCTGACGGACTTCCTGTACCAATGACTCTTATAAGAATGTGTAAAGATATATTTATGTCAATACAAACTTGACTGGTGGAAGACAAACTTTACACAGGTAACTAACATAAAAAAAAAGTCTTATACGATGTTATAAGAGTACATTTTATTTCTTCGAAACTCCAATGGAATCTAAAGAGAGAATAGGAAGAAAGACTACTGGGTCTTTAAGAAAAAGAATGTAGAAGGATAAGATTAGGAAAGATGATGGAGGTACAGATAACTATGATGAGTGAGAACAGGGGAAGTTTAGGTATAAAATATTTCGACGACAAACTCGGTTTACTTACTTTTTGTTGATGTTGTTTACCGTCGTTACCAAGAGTTTCATTCAGATGGCTGGTCATCCTAGTATCAATTGACCATATAACTCTACTTTTAGAGTACGGAATAAGATCTTGGCAATTTAGTCTTTGGGACCCTAAATCCCAGGTCTTAGAAACGAAACGACCAAGAGATATAAGCTGAGATGACAGGGAAGTTCAAACTCTTGACAATAGGATTTTATTTTAGATCCTGTGTATACGTATGAAACATCTGAGAACGAAACACGTTGATGAGACAAACAAACAAAAAAGGATGGACTTCATCGGAACGGTATAAATGAGTGACTTTAAAGGTTTAGCTTGGTGAATCTGAAAAGTCTATAGGAGTGAAGACGTTGAAGAAAGGAAAGAGGTTTGTAGGAGGTAGAAGGACTGAGGAAATCAAAAATCACGTATCGGGATTTTGAAAAAACAGAGTATGAAAGGTAATTGGTGTCAAAGGGGCAGGAGATTTTACGTAGAGAGACCCGTTTACTACCACACGAGAAATAAAATCATAACGGTTTCACATTCGGGCGACAAATGTTTACTATCAGTCACTATTTTAAGATGTTTTATAGCATCTTCTTTTTTACTTATTCTTTGTGGGATGTTAGACTATTGAACGTAAAAATGGATCTTTTTTTTACGTATACATACATAGAGATTCTATTAACATACTTGGAGAAAGAGGTAATAGAGTATTTTAAGTCGTATGGTTGACTTTTTTTTACGTTAGATTTTCAATTTTCAATACAAAATAAGTCGTTTGTAAGATTCCTAAAGTACGGGTCCTCTGTTCTGTCAGTTTAGTAACACTCCCCGACGAGGTTTCTACGTTCTCCCCTCTTGTACATCCTCTAAAACGTTGTTTCTGATCCATCAACCTTGTAGTTTTCTAATGACAATTAATTTCTTTTGGTTTGTAGAGTTCAATTCTTTAAATCACGAAAGGAAACATACCCTTCTACGTTCTCACCCGAGTGACTTTAGTAGGGAAACTATACGTGGAGTCGAGAGACCCCGGTCATAGGACAAAAAAGTAAGACTCGAAGGAGTTTCGAGTAGAAAGGTCCCGAAATTACACTACCGAACTACGGACGTTGTAAGAACCAAATGACAATCCGTTATTGAAAAGTAAGTGTTTATAGAAATGAAAGCAAAGTACGTTGTTCTACTCTAAAAGTCTAAAATAAAATAGTGTAAACCCAAATTTGAACATTGTTATTTTACCATTTTCGTATATATTTATCCACTCTTTTTTTCCTTATGGTTTATGTAATCGATGTTAGACTGAAGATTTCTTTCGTCGTCTTTAGTGAAGATTAGGTTGTAAAGGTGTACAAGATGAACCAAGTTGTCTCTGGTCTCTTCTATAACCATAACTTTGTACAAACTTTTGACTTCTTTACTAATAGTTTTTCCTTATCTCATTAATACGTATTCTCTTACTGATTGAATTTGTTTCTGTTGAAATAACAACCTCTTCCGTTACCGTGGGGTGAGGTCATGAGAACGGACCTTTTAGGGTACCTGTCTCCTTGGACCATCCGACTTCAGGTACCCCAGCGATTCTCAGCCTATGCTGACTCGTTGAGGTGAAAGTTGAAATATCTCATCTACTTTATCACTTCTAGGTCTCTCACTCACCTCACTGGACTCTACTCTTTCTGACAAGAACATAACCCTCACCTTGATTGTCTCTCTACCATCCTGTTCGGGGTCTTTAATTGTTTAAACGTGTATATAACGACTGTTCCGTTATTATTTGGTTACATCTCTAAAAATGTTAAATTATACTCTTTTTGTGAAATTTTACCAGTTCTCTAAACTCATCCGTGACTTGTTTCTCTTTTTAGATTCAACAGACACTTGATTACTTTTATCGGGTCAGAGTTATTATTATCCCTTTACATATAATTTTGTAGTTACTGTATAACGTTGTGTGTCGTCTATTCGTTTCTGATTCTTCACATAAAAGATCCCACCCAATCATATATCCGTCGATTTCGAGAATAAGGAACGACCTCTTCACATCCTTGTCCCCTCCTTCACCTTTACCAATTTTGTCCAAACCTTTTATAAACCGTGAAAGATTATCTCGACTTTTAAGCTATTATCATTGAGTCGTTAAAATAGAATGTGAAAATGGTTTTTTAAACGTGTATACAGGTGTTATATATAAGTGTCGTCGAAATAAATATCATCGAGTTTCACTCTTTTGGTTTACGAGTAATTATTATCTAGATTTTCATATATATGGTGACTTGAATGTGTTGTCTTTCTTGAGTGTCCGTATCTTTTGTTTGAATATTAATGGTTTCCCCTTTACTTTTCCCTCCCTATTTAATTCTACGACTATAATTCTCCGATGTTTGATGTTATATATTTTATCTATTTGTTTTCCCCGGATAACATGATGTATCCCTCGATGTAAGTTATAAAACATTATTGGATAACGAAAACTGTGGTCCGAACGAGACGAGGGACGTACTATCCGGCTACTTAGGTTTCCGTTCCACAACTCCGTCCCTTATACGAAAATAAGTCTTTCGACCGACTGGTTCTTCTACCATCTGATTGGTAGAACAGTCCCAGATCCAAAGTCCAAGAAAATACCTAGTCTCTACGCTACTTCCTCTGCTCCTTTGTCACTTTTTCGGGTAATTGAACGTTTATAGAGGATCTTAGCATTGAGAATCCTTTCCCCATACAATTAAAGAAAGAAGAACGGTAGGTATCCACCTGTCCCAGGACTTTTTTCCACGAAACTGTATTGTCTGTCTCCTCGTCCTAAGGGTGTCCGTCCTATAATACATACTAAAGTTATTGTATTCACCTTCTTTTTCCCAATTTCAGTTTCTTTGTAGATCATACCTTCTCAGTTAAAACTGAGAAGAGAAACTGTGACATTTATTGGATTTTGTGTGTGTGTGTGTATGGATCTGTTACATAATTTTTCGTTTCTGGTGAAATAGATGTTTCCAGGTATATCAGTTTCAAATATCAAAAGGGTCATCAATACATGTCTACACTCTCAACCAGGTATTTCTTTCGATTTTCACTTTCACAATCTACGAGTCAGTACAGACTGAGAAACGGTGGGGTACTTGACATCGGGGGGTCCGAGGAGACGGGTACACTAAAAGGTCCGTTCTTATGACCTTACCCAATGGTAAGGGAAGAGGTCCCCTATAAGGGTTGGGTTCATAGTTTGGATCCAGAAGACGTGACGTCCACCTAAGAAATGGTAGACTCGGTGTTCCTCTTTTGACTCACGACTTCTTGCCTACGGAAGTTTAACACCACGATCTCTGCTGAGAACTCTCAGGAAACCTGTACTTCCTCTAGTTTGGTCAGTTAGGATTTCCTTTAGTTGGGATTTATAAATAACCTTCCTGACTCCGACTTCGAAGTCATGAAAACGGTGGAATATGTTTCTCGGTTGAGTGACCTTTTCTGAGACTACGACCCCTTCTAACTTTCATCCTCCTCTTCTCCTACCATCTCCTACTTTACCAATCTATTGTAATGGTTAAGTTACCTATATTTAGACTCTTTTGAGACCCTCTATCGTTTCCTGTCCCTTCCGACCGTACGACGTCAGGTATCCCAACGTTTCTCAACCTGTGTTCAATTGGTGACTTGTTGTTTTAGTTGTTGTGTCTATATATATATATATATATATATATATATATATACGTTATTTATATAGTATATATATATTGAATTAACGATATGACATGTGAACTTTGATTGTACTGTAATATTTAGTTGATATGAAGTTGTATTTATTTATTTATCTTTGACCTAGTAGCTTTAATCGGGGGTTGGTGAAGAATTAAGTATTCTTCGTTCGGGTTAAGAAAGTTAATTTTTTAATTAATAGGTTTTTAGATTTATATAATAGTTAAAGTTTTGACCTTTTTTATAATACACCTGGAGGAACGTTTAGTAGTAGGTTATTTATTTATTTAAATTCGAACTTTTTTCTACTTTTCATGTTTATCCAGATACTAGTTACATGAATAGAGAGGTAAGAACATTAATGAATTTGATATCCTACTTCGGAGAGGTTATGATTCCTTCTACTTAACGACTGTCCAATACTGTATTCAATTTTCCTGTTTATACTAGACTAGTCCTATTAGTTCCCTTCAACTATCAAAAAGAGGAAGATTATGTCGACTTTCTTTTAACTGTCTAAAATCAAAGACAGAAGGGTGGAGGTAACGTACGTTATTCACTTTACGTTTTCTTTTATATAATGATTTCAAACTAAAAGGGTAAATATTATTTAGGTATTCTATAAATACGTGAGTAATGTTTTCATTCTTTTACTTTTTCGTTTCAATTTTGGACTCGTTCTTTTTAAGCAGGACACCTCCGTCCATTCTTCTTATGAAAGACTAGTTTGTAACTCATCTTTAACAAGATATTGACTAGGACCTAGGAACAAAATACAAACTCTATCAGTGTAATGTATCAAGAATATACTCATTCCTCCTTTAGATATAGCTGTTTTACGGTGGAAAATATTACGAATCTTATAAAATCTTAGTGGGAAGAAGAACGTACTTTAACAATAAGTTCTCATCTGTGTTCCGTTTTTTTTTTTTTGTACCTTTTTTCTTTTCGTTAAAGTGGAATCAACAAGGAATGTCCTTCTTTAATTTCTAAAAATTTAGTTATGTGTATTGTCTGTGTCTCATTTTGGAGTAATTAACACGTTTCTACCCCGTCATTAGTAATACTTTCTTCTTTTTCCTCTTTTCGATCGCAAAGGAAGATCTTTTTTTATTACCGAGGTAGATTGTAAATTTCAAGTTAATAGACTTTTACTCAAATCAAGAAATTATATGATATCGTCGTCAAACCTTCCCTTTTCGATACAAAAAATTGATGACGAAAGTCACCCAAGATTTTCAACTCGAGATAGTTTCTAAATTGTCGAACTTTACAATTATCTACTCTTATGTTAACTTCATTTATGTTAAACAAAAAGGTAGTGTCTAAAGTATCCCCTTCCACGAAGTCTTTGTTAATACTAACGTCGAAAGTTTATTGTTATTACGTTCCACCGTCTGTCTTGTGGACGATTTCGACGTTTCAGTTCTATTTGAAACCGTGGTACTTTTGGTACCGAACTTTTCTAATCGTTATTGTATTTTTACCGTTAATGAGACCGTTCATTAAATGTATGACAAAAAAAATTCACATATAATACACGTATACCTACCCTTCTGTCAAAGGAGAGTTTATAAATACCCGTGTGTTTGTAGGATCAGTCGAATTTAATACGTAAAGACGTATAGGTGAAATTTATTTGTCTGTAGTTCGTCGTTGGGAAAGGAATCCATATTTTATAAAGTATAGGTCTTAATCCCTCGTGGTCCGATATGTAATCGGTTCCGAAGGAGTCCGTTTGTTCCCATAAAAATATTCCTCTTTACTGAGATTGGGGTTTGATGACTTCAGGAACCAGGACTTTGTGTATTCCGGGTCCTATATAGGTAACAATCTCAAATCACATGTGACAAGGAGGTAAAGGGGACGAAACCTAGTCTTTCTCGTCAAACTGAACAGTTCGAAGTAGTATTCCTTCGACTGAATAGGTCACTAGAGTACATAGTACGAAAGGTATCAAAGGTTATTAGATTGAAGTCTTTTAAATTCTGTTTTATGTGTTTCATTCTTGAATACTACTATACAGACACATATATATGGTAAGAGTACTTAATTCTATAAAAGAAAGTTTTATTACTCAAACTTGATTAGTACTACTTTAATGTTCCTAATTTTAAGTATAGATGATCTCATGTCGAAAGGAATCATTATTTTTATACACAAAGGAAGTCATATCATGGTACAGTTATAGTTTATCTATTGGTTTTACGTAAAAACATATTCAATGTGTATAAAACACGTACGATTTAGTGAAGTCGGTACGGGTCGAGAAACACTGGGGTACCTGGCATCAGTGGGTCCGAGGAGACAGGTACCTTAAGAGGTCCGTTTTTATGACCTCACTCAACGGTACGGGAGGTTGTCACCTAGAAGGACTGGGTCCCTGACTTAGACACAGAGAATGCAGAGGACGTAACCGTCCTCCCAAGAAATGGTGATTGAAGTGTACCCTTCGGGTTGACTACGTATATGTTTATATATATAATGTGTACACGAAAGTACACAATATAAACTTATAGGAAGGTACACGACACACGACACGACTCAGTGAGTCAGCACGGGACGTGAAACACTGGGGTACCTGACATCGGGCGGTCCGAGGAGACAGGTACCTTAAAAGGTCCGTTCTTACGACCTCACCCAACGGTACGGGAAGAGGTCCCCTGGGAGGGTTGGATCCCTAGCTTGGGTCCAGAGGGTGTAACGTCCCCCTAGGAAATGGTAGACTCGGTGGTCCCTTCGGGTATACAAATAGTAAAACTGGAACAAAACTTCCCTAACGATGTCAAAAACAGGTAAAATGATGAGTAAGATGACGGAAAGAGGATAACATCTTTAAAGTTTTTCATATAAGTTCGCTAATTTTATTCTTCAATACGAACCGAAGAATCCTATGATCATTATTCTTACTTTAAATTATGATATGTTTACTGGAACACTTCGTCTGAATCCTGCTTGTCTTTCGTGATGGTCCCCTCTCCACATATACTACCTCACATCATGACTAATTTAATTTTACGAAGACCACAGGAAATAGGAGGTAAATAGTTCAAAGGGGAAGTGACTTCCACGTCTGTTAAATAAGTTTCACAACGGATTCAGAATTGTGATAGGAAGTTGATCGATGTATAGATTACCAGTGTGACATCTTACTTGATGAGTGCATGAACGAGTCAACGAGTCAGTAAAGGTTGAAAAAGGATGGGATACCATCGAGTGGTCCGAAGAGACAGGTAACTTAATAGGTCCGTTCTTATGACCTCACTCATCGGTAAGGAAAGAGGTCCCCTAGAAAGGATGGACCTCCTAACTTGGACGGAGAGGACGTAAAGTCCACGTAAAAAAATGGTGACTCGGTGGTCCCTTCGAGTATCTTAGTTAATATGGGGTAGTTTTCTAAACAATTTTAAGGACGGAAACCATGAACACTCACATTTGAAAAAAACCTTTGTCCCAGAAACGTCCACGTAAATTCGATAATTAATTCTACTCCAGTATGAACAGTATATGACCAGTAAGGAAGGAGGTCCCCTAGAACGACTCGGTCTCTAAGTTGGACCCAGAGGACGTAACACCCGTCTAAGAAATGATAGACTCGGTGGCCCCTTCGGGTATGAGCAGTATAACCCGGGAATTATCCATTATAATAATAGAAATACCCTTCTTATCTTCTCCGTATTTTTCTGTCCTCGTGTCTCTGTGTCTCCCTTCTGTTACACTTGTGTACCCCTCTTACAGTCACATGTTCTCTCCGTCTCTGTCCTTACTACAGAGATGTCTGTTTACAACGGTTTTTGTCGTCTTCGACTCTCTTTCTGTACTTTATCTGCGAGAAGACCTTTGAAATTTCTCTCTCGGTCCGAGACTGTAACCTAACCTTTGAAGATCGTAACCATGTCACGTACTTTACACTCTATTATTTAAATAAAACAAAGTTTGGTAAGTCGAACACTATTAAACAGTGTTGAAGGTATCTCTTACTTACACTATTGTTTAAACTTATACAATTATGTTGAGTTCATAAAAAATTTGATGGGATGTTAAAATAAATAACTTTGGTGTCTCTATTATATATACAGGGTGTATAATAATCGGGTAAACAACTTATCTATAACTGAATTTCGGACCACTATAAAACGAACTATTAGCTTGTGAAAACTCTAGTAATCCTATTTTCGTTCCAGTGAGTCTCGTGTCTTCCACACCTTCGTCCGATGAACCCGTTCAAGTCTCCTTTTCACTACTCTAATATAACCTTTACCCTCTACTTTTTTTTGGTGGTCCTGTAGATGTAGGAGTATCTTTAACAGTGACACATATGTCGTCACGTTCTTTGTGAACCTACATAACTACCTTGATCTCCCGTATTCAGGAATTTAATTCCTTGAGTTACAGGAGAGACACTATTTGAATGTCTACTATAAAAGTTCTTACAGGTACCGTTTATGTACAGTTGATGCTTGACTGTGAACGGTAGACGGAGATGTTCTTAATTGAGTACGCGACAAACGTCGACGACTAAAAGTTGATGTGGACTTTCCTCACATCCCACCTCTCGCCTTCACTCTGGGAGACACGAGACTTTTGGACCGTCCTGTCAGAAGTGTATGAATCTATAAAAATCCTCAACTAAAATGTCCGGTTTAATAAAATAGAGGAGTATAGATCTTTTTCGTAACTTTAGGAAGTACCACTACTGACTGATCGTTTCAAAGTGCTCTGACCATCTTTGGAAGACTCTTTTATACACGAACTAACGTGAAAAGGAGGAAGTGGTTTTAGCGTAGGTGTGACTGGACAGAAAGGATGGAGAAACCGTACCAAAGAGTCTCGATAGACTCCACGACAGAGGGTCCGATGTCGGGAGTAAAATGGGGTTTGTCTTTCTTTTTGTGGTTATGTCATGTGATTGTGTATATATACCTTAAATCTTTCTACCATTACTATTGGGATATACGCTCTGTCGTTTTCTCTGTGTCTACATTTCTTGTCTGAAAACCTGAGTTACCCTCTCCCTCTCCCACCCTACTAAACCCTCTTACCGTAACTTTGTACATATGATAGTACATTCTTTACTTAGCGATCAGATCCAAACTATGTCCTATGACCTACGAACCCCGACCACGTGACCCTACTGGGTCTCTCTACTATACCCCTCCCACCACCCTCCCCCCAAGTCCTAACCCTTGAGTACATGTGGACACCACCTAAGTACAGTTACATACCGTTTTGGTTATGTCATAACATTTCATTTTTTCTATTTTAAATTTAATTTTTCTTTTTTTTTGTGTTTTAGAATCGAACCCTGAGAGTGTGACACGTACAAAATTCAGTTGTGTGTAACTGTTATACACTGATCGTAAAAGAGGACAGAATTAGAAATACGATGTCAAGGTACTTGGTTAGATTTAGAATTTCATTATGAGATTAAATAGGGAAAAGAGGAATCACAACCTCCGAGACCACTTACTAGATAGAGATTAAAAGAGTCACCTTCTTTCAACACTATTTTCTTTGAGAGGAGAAATGATAACGACGTATTGTTTAGTAGAGTTTAAGTTAGACAAACGACTACTAACATTGTTTAATGTTTTTCGATTGTCGGATTTTGTCGATCAAATGTAAAGAGTATTAAAACACCTGGTCATATAAGTAAAATTAATGACTCGTTAATGGTCTTTGTACCCTCGAATTTTGTCGTTAGTAAATAATAGTGTTTAAAGAACACACACACTTCAGACTAGTACTTTATCGACCCGAGACGAGTCCCAGTGTGTTCTATCGAAGGTGGAAGGTTCGGTCATCTTCTTTAGAGAGACGATATGATGGTGGCTTAGAACACTTTACACTCTATTAGTATTCTCACTGATAGAATAATGGAAGTAGAAGGTAGTACACCGTATTAGTACCCTTACTTATAGAACAGTATAAGTGTCAGGAACGGATGTGAGTCCTCCTCCTCTCCTTAAATTTCCCACACTTAAGGTCTCACCTACGTGAACCCTTCGTAAAATCTTACGACAGAGACTTAAGACATTAAGGATAATACCAGTCCCTTCATGTCTGTCCCTTCTTGGACAGACTCACTACGTCCGTCTAAAGTCGAGACACATAAGTAGACTTCCAACCGGACCTTATACCCATGGGTCCTTCTGAATGAGTTGTGCGTTGTAGACTTTCTACATTACCTTCGTGTACCCAAGAGTTCGACCTCTCAGTCTAAGGAGGACTACATTGTTGACCGAAGAAGACCTAGTTTATGAGTTTATTTGTTCCAACTTCCTTCGTATCAGAAAAGATTGGACCGGAACCCTTAGACTAACACAATAAAAGGAACGTGAGATAGTCAATACGAGTAATTTTGAGGTAGGTTTAAACTCCCATCTAGAAGTCACTCTTGTCACTGTTTATTAAACTTCCGTACAAAATTTAAATGGTATCCTGTGATCTGACATTCCTGTCACTCAGTTCAGTGGTTAAAGATAAGTCGAGACATATATAAATTTTTTTTTTTTGAGACGTCACTACGTATAAATTGAGAATGTTATTCTTTTGCACCGTTTACGTCTACATTGATCTTCTTTTATTGTGGACAACACAAAACAAGACCAAAAAGGTTGTACACAGTAAAATATGAAATGGACCATAAAGAGATTCCCCGAATAGAAAAAAGACATCGTTTTCTCCCGTATGGGCTATGAAAGAGACTCCCTACCAAACACATAAAATTGTCGCACAAGAAACTAATCAGATTCAAAAGTCCATTAAGTACACAAACATCAAAGTGTCAGTAAAACCGTATCAGTTTATCTAGTCAGATGTACGTTTTTTTATGTGAACTTAGGAAACGTTGGAAATCTCTATTTAAAGGATATAAGGAGTAACAATGGATGTCGACTTCGTCTTCCTCTGAGAAGAAGTAGAAGGAGTGTTAAAATTTCAAAAAAGAAAAGTTATACTGGGATATATTTCGTTAAGAAACCTGAAGGGACCACCAGGTTACCGGTTCCGAAGTGCAAAGGTTACGTCCCCTAGACCCAAATTGTAAACCAGTCCCTTGGACTAGTGTTAATCTAGTGTGTCTAGTGTTGATTCTGGACCGTACCGGTTTATTTATTTATAAGAATTTTTAGTTCACATTGTGAAGAATTTGTAAGTATTTCTTCAGTAATTCACCTTCTATAAAATCAGATTTAAAGTATGTTGAGTATATACATCAACTTTAATATAAGTGGATTAAATCTATAAGTACCCCAAGAGTTCCGTTCTTATGACTTCACCAAACGGTAAGGAAAGAGGTCACCTGGTGTAAGACAGTATAACGAGGTGGCACTGGGTAGGTAGAACCCACCGGGGTGTGCCGTACCACATCAAAACAACTCAATCTGTTCCGACACCAGGTACACGAGTCTAACTGATCAAAAGACACTAACACCAAAGTCAGACAGACGGGAGACTACGGAAGAGAACCACGGATGGCAGAATGAACCCAAAGAGAATGGAACCTCCACGCTATAGAGAAGTGTCGACGAGGTCGTTTCACTTCGACGACGAGGAATGGAACCTCCACCCCATACAGGAGTGTCGACGACGAGGACTGGAACCTGCACCCCATCGAGGAGAGACGACGAGCGGTGAAGACATGACGCTCGTCGAGCCAAAACCCGAGGTTTTAGTGACGTCTACCACTGACATCAGTACTTTAATTTTCTGTAAATGAGGAACCTTCCTTCCAATACTGGTTGGATTTATCGTATAAGTTTTCGTCTCTGTAATGAAATGGTTTTTTGCAGACAGATCAGTTCCGATACCAAAAAGGTCACCAGTACATACCTACACTCTCAACCTGATCTTTCTTTCGACTCACAGTTTCTTAACTACGAAAAGTTGACTATAACCTCTTCTGAGAACTCTCAGGGAACCTGACGTTCCCTAGGTTAGTTAGGTAGGATTTCCTCTAGTCAGGACCCACAAGTGACCTTCCAGACTACAACTTCGACTTTGAGGTTAGGAAACCGGTGGACTACACTACTCGACTGAGTAAACTTTTCTGGGGTTACGACCCTTTCTAACTTCGTCCTCTTCCCCTACTGTCTCCTACTCTACCAACCTGCCGTAGTGACTGAGTTACGTGTACTCAAACCCATCCGAGACCCTCGACCCCAACCTGTCCCTCCGGACCGCACGACATCGAGTACCCCAATGTTTCTCAGTCTGTGCTGACTCACTGACTTGACTTGACTTGACTTAAATTTACAGAATTCAATTTCCGAGTCAAGTCAAGTCAAGTCAGTGAGTCAGTACAAACTGAGAAACTCTGGGGTACTTAACGTCATACGGTCCGGAGGGACAGGTAGTGGTTGAGGGCCTCAAGTGAGTTTGAGTGCAGGTAGCTCAGTCACTACGGTAAGTCGGTAGAGTAGGAGACAGCAGGGGAAGAGGAAGACGGGAGTTAGGGAGGGTCGTAGTCTCAGAAAAGGTTACTCAGTTGAGAAGTGCACTCCACCGGTTTCATAACGTCAAAGTCGAAATCGCAGTCAGGAAGGTTTCTTGTGGGTCCTCACTAGAGGAAATCTTACCTGATCAACCTAGAGGAACGTTAGGTTCCCTGAGAGTTCTCAGAAGAGGTTGTGGTGTCAAGTTTTCGTAGTTAAGAAATCGCGAGTCGAAAGAAGTGTCAGGTTAAAGTGTAGGTATGTACTGGTGACCTTTTTGATATCGGAACTGATCTACCTTGAAACAATCGTTTCATTACAGAGACGAAAACGATAGATCCAACCAGTATTGAAAGGAAAGTTCTGATGACTAGTCGATTAATTTACTGGGAAATTGAAAAAACTAAATTTCTATATAGAAGTAAGATTGTTTACTCCTTGAAAAAGTTAATTCATAACTACTATCGTGAATATGAGTCTTTTCGTCCTCGTTCACTTTAATCATTAATTATAAATACATTGGTTTTACAATTATATTTTATCAAAATTTCAATATCAGGACTTGTAAATACTGATTTCATATAATTAATTTCTAAAGTATATATCATAATATTTCAACTCTAAATGATAGAAACCTTCAGATGTTGAACAATAAAGTCAAACTTTACATATATTTAATCTTAAGAAATGAAAATTTTGTTAACCGGACAAAAATGAACCGTTCACTCGTTTGTATGTTTTAGTTATGAAAAATATGTAGTACTTCGAAATTTTTTACATATTAAAGTACGAAGTACGTGTTGACTAAAAACATGACACTCATTGAACCTGAAGTGTAACTCTAAATTTCACAAGAAAAAGAAGTAAAGGAGTGTCGAAAGATCAAAGGGGAACTACGAAACGTCCAGGATGTTTCACACTGACCACATGAGGACCCTACCTAAGTAAATTGGAAGGGTGTCAACAACCCCATAAATAAAAATTACAAAAAGGGGTATTCGTGAAATATACAATCTTGTCTAGGGGCCCGAGATTATTGAGTCTTTTCGAATGTAAACTGAAAGTCGGTTTGGGAAAAGATTCGTATACAAAAGGGGTTTACGGTTCAAACCTTAACAGCTATGTGTTTAAGTAACACTTTGAAGTTAAATAATAAGTCTTACCTTTTACCCTTATGAATAATTAGATAGTTTTACCGGTTCTTTCAAAGTCAATATTATAAAAGGACCATGTATACTCGAAAAATCAATAATATTTAGAGGGGAACGAGGGGTTCTAATAAAGTTGAGATAAAACTTACGACTATTTTCTCGTATTGTTTTACATGGTGAAGGTAAATGAAAATCTATTCACAACCCTTCTATTCTTTATGAAGATTTTTTATAAATTTTAGTTGTACAACTACATACCGTTTTGGTTATGTTATAACATTTCATTAATTGGAGGTTAATTTTATTTATTTAAATATAAAAATTTTTCCGAATTACCTTTATATAGTATCGTTTAATTTTTATTTTGAAAACAAAGAATATATACGAGTACGTATAAATGTGATTGTTAGTTCATGGTTCCCACATTTTCCTAGAGATTGAACCAAATATTAAGTGGATCTGGTTGAAGTGGATACCGTACAACCGTCAGACGTTGTATCTCGGCAACAAAGAACCCGATTGACACGATGGAAAACTAAAGCTTCTGTTCTCCGACGTCTTTTCTGTAGTAGATTTTTTCTAACAGTGATGAGTGTCTATTTTCAGGACAGTAAGTCGAAAGATTAGGACAAGGTATAACGAAGTTTGATATGATGTATTTCGAAAGAAAAAATAAAGAAACTTATAGAAAATAAAGTGATGTGTACTTCATAGTTTTGGAGAATCTAACTAAATGGAAACATATACCAAAAAGACAAACCTAGACACCTATCGTATACCGATGAGTCGGATTTTTGTGGGTCTTGAGAGTCGTTTATTTAAGAGATCTAGATGAACGAGAAAAAGGTTACAAGAATAGTACTGAATTTGAAGAACTAGTATCCCTAATAGGGAAAAGTTTTGGACGTAAAAGACCCTAACCGTTTATTCAAATTACCTATCCATCCATAGAAGAGTTGACCTAACGATCCCCGGGTTCAAGTCCTAGGTGAAGACTGATGAGTGAGATCCAGTGACCACTGATTTTTGGTCAGACGTTCATCAAACCGTAAAGACAAAGATACGTCAAGTGTCTAAACTTTATTTTCTAATTAACTCAAAAATGTACCTTTAAAGTCTTATAAATGTGATTCGGAATAATAGTTCAAACGTTTTCGAAGTCTTTACACAAAAAATCAATTAGTGATATGTAAATAAATTACTTTGAAATGAAGAATCAATAAAGTTAGTAACCTTAAAAATTTTTACACAATTTAAAAGTAAACGACGATAATTAACATAAAAGTCTTATACTAGTTAGAAAACTTATAATTAATGTTGATCTAGTATCGAATTCTCAAAGTACTGGGTACGAAAGTACAATTGAAAAGAAAAGAAAGAAACAGAAAAAAAAAAAAAAAAAAACCGGTGTTGTACGTCGTACGTCCTAGAATTAAGGGGCTGATTCCTAATTTGGGTACGAGGGACGCAACCCTCGTGTCTTAGAATTTGGTGACCTGGTGGTCTCTTCAGGTAGTACAATTGTAAAGACTGTAGTTCAACATATATAAAAATTAACCTTCATAAAAAAGTCCATCACTGTTCATAATTTACGGTAGAATTTCAGTTTCTTTATCGCAATACATAGTGATTACAAATGAATTTATTGTTACGTGAAATTTTTATTTGTCCGAATTTTATACCGTCTTACGTTTATACATTAACAACTGTTCACTTGGACGATTATTTCCCTACAACTTCTTGGTCTTTTGATATTTTTACAATAGTTATACATTTTTTTTCGTTTAAAATTACGTTTTCACTGGGACCCTGGACAGTCTTCAGACTGTACTACCATCCATTTAAAATGTTTTTGTTGAAGTCTAAAATACATTATTAGTTTCTTCTAAAGAGAAAGTAATTAAACAACTTAAAAGGATTGTATTCTCAGTTTAGTACTAAAAATATAATCGTAAGTCAAATCGTCAATTTCTTCTTTTTCTCTTCTTTTAATCCCACGATAGTAAGTTTCAGTAGGAGAGGAGACACTTCCACCCTTTTTCGGTGTCAATACCACTCTCCGAGTATTTTACTCAACTTTTCAAAACTGTTTATAATAGTCTGGTTTTTTTTTTTTTTTCGTTTTGGTTCAAAACCACTTTTAAAAAACACAAATTACTGAACTAACACCAAGGTACTATAATTACAGGATGACATGTTGTCTTTTTTAATCTGACATAAGTACTTTTTTAGAAGGGTCCACAGAGTCTGTTATTTCTTAGGATGACGATACGTCCTCTGGGTCCAAGTTAGGGACCGACCCCTTCTAGGGGACGTGTTCCCTTACCGATGAGGTCATATGAACGGTCTTTTTAAGATACCTCTCTTCTTCGGATCACCCGATGTTAGGTACTCCAGCGTTTCTCAGTCTGTACTAACTCACTGATTGTGTGTGTACTTTTTATAATCTCACCCTGCACTGAGAACCATGTCACCACCATTTATAATTATGAACTCATTTTATGAACTATATATAACAGGAACCTCTCTTAATCTCTATGACCTAAAACGTTCGACCTTACATGTCTCATAAGTAAACATATAACTTTGTGGTCTCCATTCATATCGTTGTTTCAGTTGCAATCCTTTACGTATGTAAATACTAATGTACAGTGAGGTGTGTGATAAAATAAGACAAGTTCAATTAATAGTCATGAAAAGAGGGACTAGACCTAAGGAAAAATTTTTTATATTTGGTGTTAGTAACCAAAATATACTAAATTTACACGATATTTTTTATTTTTCTCTGTCTCTTTCGTCTGTTAGTTATAACATAAAGAAGTGGGACTTCAGGTGATGAAGAGTTTCAAGTGTATACTCAAAACTTTACTACCAAACTTAATTGTGAACGTCAAATTACTGAAAGAATACAGTCATTGATTGAAACTAAAAAAAATTAAATAAATAAATAAAAAAATTAAAATTTTAGAAATTAAGAATGTACGCAAGGGTTTGTACTTGGGGGGAGGGTGGAGGGAGGGGTATTGTAGAGAGACCCAGTAGGGGTACGTGGTCGGGGTTCGTACGACATAGGACGCAGTCTGTAACTGACCGCTAAGCTAAGAATGTACTATCATATGTACTCATTGATTGAAACTAAACATACAACTTACATTGAACTTACATAAAGTTTACGAAGTGTAGAGTATATGTAGTCCATACGTAGAACTCTGCAGTTCTACATTATAAAATGACATTTTCATATGGTTAAATCCCGAAGGGACCATCGAGTCGAACATTTCTTAGACGGACACTACGTCCTCTGGGACCAAGCTAAGGACCCGACCCCTTTACGGGACCTCTTCCTTATCCGATGGGTGAGGACCTAAGATTGAACCTATTAGGGGTACCGGTCTCCGTGGACCGTCCGATATTAAGTACTTCAATGTTTCTCTACCTATACTGACTTACTGATTTGTTTGTGTGCGGTTAAGTTAAATCTATTTTACAGTACTACTGTATTCCTGTTTAACAGTAGGTGTACCGAGTTAAACACCCTAAGGTTGAAAAAGATTTTTAGTCACCCAAAAAATTAGATTAGTCTAGTAAACTTTACTAATATCAAACTGTAATAATCAAAGAATTCTACAAATCTGATTATAATTGGTCATGAATTATCTTAGTTTACGTCAGTTTAACACAATCTTTAGGTGGGGGATTAAGTCAAAAGAGAGTTAAACTTTCTCCGAAGGTCTTAAACTTTTAACGAACTTAAAGGGGTCTCATAGATTACTTCGTAATGTGCCCCAGAAATCATTCTTTTTAGAGACACCAAAACCCCAGGTACAATGTAAATAGAAAAATGAGTCTCTAGACGTCAAAGGTCTGGAGAGACGAGTAAAAAAATACTAAATTGGGATGGAATCTAAGGTTTCGACGTCGTTAGAATTATATTAAAATAAAAACGTCTTTGTTGATCGTCAAGTTCCCTTCCTAACTCTTTTCTTTTCTTCGGTTGTAAAATCCTTTCATCCTCTCACTCAACTCATCTTTTTTTTTTACCTTGACTCCGACTTGACATGTCAAAGTGAACAGTAAAACACGACGAGTCCCCTTCGAATCTCTGTGTCCATAAGTGTATCGTCCTCCTCACTACAATATGGTTCGTGAATACCTTTTCCTTTCCCGACACCTATAAACTTCGCCCACTACCTACAAACTTCACGCACACAAATACCCCACTCTTCCCCAATACAGATCTCGTTAACAAGAGTTTTACACTAGATACTTGTAACTCCACGTTCACAGAAAAAGTTAATACTAAAGGAGTCCCATGAACGGGTCATCACCCTAGCTACCCAGTATACCATCGATATAAGGAAAAAAAAAAAAAAAATTCCTTAGAGGTACAACGACAACAAGTCAGTGAGTCATCACAGACTGAGAAACGCTGGGTGTACCTGACGTCGGGTGGTCCAAAGGGACATGAAGTGATAGAGGTCTCAAACGAGTTTAAATACAGGTAACTCAGTCACCACGATGGGTTTATAGAGTAGGAAAGGTATGAGAAGAGGTATAACCGACATAGTTAAATAAGGGTAGATATCACGTTGTGCCAAGGAAAAAGAGGTGTGGGAGTAGTCGTAAATAACAAACATCTAACAAACAACTACCGGTAAGACTAGTCACACTCCACTATGGAGAAACTAAACGTAAAGAGGTTATTTCTCGTGATAAATATTATCGACTTCGTACCTTCGTCAGGTCTACGGGTAGGTGTCTACTTACCTATTTCTTCAACACCATGTGTATATGTTACCTTATAATGAGTCGGTATTTCTCTTGTGTAAACTCAGTCAAGATCACTCTACCTATTCGGATCTCGGACAATGTGTCTAACTTCATTCAGTCTTTCTCTTTGTATAGTATATAATTACGTATAATTACTTTAGATCTTTTTACCAGGACTACTTGGATAGACGTCACGTCCTTATTTTTACGTCTGTCTTTCTA
Organism: Capra ibex; assembly: GCA_006410555.1. Classification (NCBI taxonomy): domain Eukaryota; kingdom Metazoa; phylum Chordata; class Mammalia; order Artiodactyla; family Bovidae; genus Capra; species Capra ibex. The sequence continues at coordinate 50,348,167 of SJYO01037955.1, read as the reverse complement.
GTTTGAAACTTGTGTCGTCCCCTTTCCCTTTCACACTGCTTACATGTCTCATCGTAATTTGTATATATAATGGTACACACTCTATCTATCGATTACCCTTTAACAACATATTGTGTCCCTCGACGTACACCACGAGACTCTGTTGGATCTCCCCACCTTACCCGACCCCTCATCCTCCTTCAAGTTCTCCCTCCCCTGTATACATATGTGTACCGACTAAGTACAACAATATACCGTCTTCGGTTGTGTTATAATATTTTGTTAATAGGAGGTTAATTTTTATTTAAATTTTTTATATCAGATACTTGGTCGTTATAATTATAGAGGATCTATGTAAATCCTTTTGTCAGAATCCAGGATGTGATCTGGATGACTGAGACTGCATTTCCAGGTCTTTAGAGAAAAATAATGATCGTATAACAGGTCTATTACTCCGTACTACTTCAAACACACGTATATAAATAAACATTTCTATACCCTACTACAATTCTCTCACCTCGAAACTTCGGTCCTAAAAACCTCCGACATATACTCCGGGTATCTTCACTTACTGACTATCTCTCATTCACCGTTAATGGTCTTTTACTCCCCAGTCCTTTATCTCTGTTCAACAACTTGTCTAATATGTGCACTGAGTAGTTGAGTAGTTTTAGTAACACTTTCAAGATTACCTCTCTTTAAGTCGTCCGACCATTTTTTATAAAAGTTATTTAGACCTCATGAACCTTCATTTCCTACGAAGTTACTTTGCACAAGAATCTTTTGTTTTATCTTCATTGTAATAATTCATTGTTTTTACTCGTTGTCTATGTGGATCAAGTGGAGAGTTATTTCTATACTGAACCACAACTTGTGTAAGGTAAAAAAGTACTTTATATATGTAAAGAAAAAGTAGATCTCATCAAAAAAATTTTAAAAAAAAATAAAAAATTTAAAATTTTAGAAATTAAGAATGTACGCAAGGGTTTGTACTTGGGGGGAGGGTGGAGGGAGGGGTGTTGTATCTTTTATTTCTAAACGGTTGATCCCCTTTCGTACTCTAATACGGAACACGTCCCCAGTTTTATCTTAAAAAAGAAAAGTACCTCCCCGACATGTATCCCTTTGTTTTTGTTGGGCTTTCGTACTTGATTTTATAAATGTATAAATGTGTAACGATAACTAGTTAAACAATGGAGTCTATCAAGAAATGAGTTAAAGGTATCTTAGTCTCTAAGTAAAAAAATAATTAAAGAGTTTTTTTCTAGAAGGTTGGGAGAGTTTCAGAATCAAAGAGTTAATAGTAGGTCTAAAGAAAAATAAATATCGTGAACGTCCATGGGACGTAATTTCCGTGTAAACAAATAAGTAAATATGACAGTTGAGATGGTGTCTTATAAAATACTCCAATACCTGAAGTGGAACAAAAAGTGATAGTGATTAAGACTTTTATCAAAGACTATATATAAGTCGGGAACCAATAAAAACAACGTATTTATTTACTTCTGTAATTACTGAGACCACACCGACGACGTCACTATACAGAAGGTAATCTATCATACCACATAAATAAAAACGTAGTCTTTAGTAACCACGACTGTTAATATAGATTAAAGATCGGTGACGTTATGAAATTTTGTAAGAGGCCCCTTTACGACACGGTAAAAGTAATATAGAAGTCTCTCTACACACAACTTTTTTTCTGGTAACAAATACTTTTTTTTTAAATTCTTGATTCGTTTCGGAAATTTTAATAAATAATGTCCTACGATGTAATATAATTTTACGAACAAATATAGTACTATATCAGTTGATTATAATTCCCGATAGGGGAATTGAATGAAGGTTTTGGTGTGTCATTTTTTACGTTTTTAGATATGTTCACTTACTAAAAGATGAACACTATTTAAAGTAATGTTAGTTTTCGAGGATTTATTACATGTTTCAAAATAAAAGACAAAAAAAATGTAGTAGTGATAAGGACTGAAATAATAAAGTTATGGAAAATAATACTCATTATAAATGTCAATTTTGTCTCAATTTACTATCCTACCTCTATAACTGAATACACCTCAAATTACCTTTAAGTTATTATCGATGGGTAAAGTTTTTGTGGGACTTTATATTCTTGGTTTCTTGTGTCTTAGGTGTTTCGTATCCCAAGAAAAATTGAGTAACAGTCTCTTCTCTTCCGGTACCAGTCACTAACTCTACTTTCGTTAAAATACGTTGATTCCATTTTTACATTTATGTGATTTTAGGACATAATTACGGTGGCTGAACTATTTATGGAACCTCTTTAAATGAAAGGAATTACGTTTTATTTTCAATTATTGAGTCGATTCTTAACGCCACCACTCCTACTGTATTTTGTCTTTGTCGATGTCCAGTGGCGTTTCAGTAAAAATTTCTTTATCTAAAAGTTGAAAATAAGGGTGACTTGGATATAAAAAGATTCTTTTTTTTACGTTGGTAAAAATCTATCTTTTATACGAAAAGATTATGTTTTATTATTAGTTTCGTATTATATTTCTTTCTATGAATGAGGAACCTTCCTTTCAATACTGGTTGGAACTGTCGTATAATTTCTCGTCTGCGTAACGAAACCAGGCAGATCAGTTCCGATACAAAAAAGACTATCAGTGAATACATACACTCTCAACCTAATATCTCTTTCGACTCGCGGTTTCTTAACTACGAAAACTCGACACCACAACTTCTTCTGAGAGCTCTCAGGGTACCTGACGTTCCTCTAGGTTGGTCAGGTAGGATTTCACAGGTACAATTTCGACTTTGCAGTTATGAAACCGGTGGACTACACTTCTCGACTGAGTAAACTTTTCTGGGACTACGACCCTTTCTAACTACCTTCCTTCTCTTCCCCTGCTGTCTCCTACTCTACTAACATACCGTAGTGACTGAGTTACCTGTACTCAAACGCATTTGAGACCCTGAACCACTACCCTGTCCCTTCGGACCGTACGACGTCAGGTACCCCAGTGTTTCTCAGTCTGTACTGACTCGTTGACTTGACTTGACTTGACTCTTTCTAGAGATACCCTTCCGTTGTCTTTCTATAAACAATCAGAAACTTCTTAATCTTGATTCAATTTAATCAATGGAGGATTCACTCCCAAATAATTCGAGTGAAACTCTTAATCGAAAATCTCAAACTGGTACTGTTTATCGAGGTCCTATAATATCGAAAGAGTCCTAATTACTGATAGAGATAAATAAGTACGACAGGACATAGCCTTGATAGTCGGTGAAAAGGTCAAGTATTCTATTTGAGTGAACTACGAACATCCTACCAGTGGTCACCACTAGTTCCGTATGGTGCAGACGAAAGAGTAAATCGTTCTGGACCTCCTACAGTACCGTTGGGTGAGGTCATAAGAACGATTCGTCTAGGGTATCTGTCTCCTCGGACCTCCCGATGTCAGGTATCCCACCGTTTCTCAGTCTGTACTGACTTTGTTAAATGGTACGTAGTTCGGTCTTCACTTAAAGACTGAAGGGTTTACAGAAAGGATTCTCATTTTTTATGTAACGGTTTTTACAGGTCGTTTATCACAGATAGATACCGGCCTAAACACCATATAAGGATAACTGGTTTCTACCAAAAAGTAATCTTATCAGTACTTTGAAAGACTCTTTACTTCAAAAAGAAGAACAGAAATTGAGGAACTTTCAGGAGGTTTGTGTATGATTATTTACCAAACCAGTAATGAAATAAAGGTACTTCAGTTTTAAATTGTAGACTCTTTTTATAGGATATACGATAAAAATTTTACAGTAAATTCGTTCCGTTGTAGGATTAAGGTCTCATATCTAGACTTTTCTTTTGGTGTATGTGAATTTCCCGTGTCAACGTCCTTTACACTTCTCACTAAATAAGAGAGGTAAGTCGTACATTTTAAAAGGATATTGAGTCCCTTATACACCAATGATTTGTGGAGAGAGACGTATTATAATCCTTTAATTTGATTTTTATGTACTTTAATATACTTTTTAAAATACCTCATTTTTAATTTATCTTTCGTGGTGAGCTCACGTTGTCTATAAAGTTTTACAACGGTTCATAAGTACCCGTTACTCTAAACACTAAAGTACTCAAGTAAAACAGTTTCGATACTGTTTCTCTCTGTCGTATAATTTTTCTTCTCTGTAGTGAAAAGGCTGTTTCCAGATATATCAGTTCCGATACCAAAAAGGTCATCAGTCCATGCCTACACTCTCAATCCAGTATTTCTTCCGACTCACGACTTCTTAACTACGAAAACTTGACACCACAACCTCTTCTGTGAACTTTGGGGGAACCTGACGTTCCTCTAGTTTGGTCAGTTAAGATTTCCTTTAGTTAGGACTTATAAGTAACCTTCCTGATGGACTACACTTCTCGGTTTAGTAACCTTTTCTGGTACAACGAACCTTTATAACTACCCCTCCTCTTCCCCTATTCTCTAACTCTACAAACTTACCGTAGCGGCTGAGTTACTTGTATTCAAACTCGTTTGAGGCCCTCTATCATTTCCTGTCCCTTCGTTTCACACGACGACAAGTACCCCAGTATTTCTCAGTCTGTACTGAAGCGCTGACTTCTTGTTATTTCATAATCACTTTCTTTACGATTAACTAGGTAAGGACCCATTACTAGTCTTTCATAAAGGATTCTAAAACACGATGTATTGTGTTAGTGTGAGTGTGTGTGTCTTGATGTTGACTTAAAACCAAAGTAAAAAAAAGTTGATTCTTTTCTTACTACATAAACCAGTATTATTGAAATGAAGTCTTATTTAGTCTATTTTACTTTACTACCCATAGTATACTAAATATACTAGGATTAGTGTAAACACGTACATTTGCACTTTGTAATTCCGTGTAGTACGAAAATTTGACCTCAAGGTATTTTAATGCGATATATCACAGACCCCTTAAGAAATTACGAAAAATACTTAAATTTAATAACAAATCACTGTTTATATAGTTCTTTTTCAGGATCTACAGAAGTAGCAGTATGATTACTCTCTTTGTAATTAGATTTAAATTATTATATAAGTCCCTTTACGTCACGAATATCTGTGAAATTGAACTTTTATTTATCGTTGTTTTTCTTTGTTTTATATAAACATTACAGTAATTTAGTATGACGTTCAATTCATTAACTATTTTGCTGAATATATGTCCATAAAATTATCCTGAAAATTACTCCTAGTTGGTGATGTAAAAAAGAGTTGAAGTTAACTCTAAAACAACATAAAAACAGAAGTTAAACACATTTGGGTACCTAAGTCTTTCTCTCGTTTACCTTCGGTAAAACGTAGAGTAGTAAAGTAGTGAAGTCAAGTCAAGTCTTTGAGTCAACACAGACTGAGAAACGCTGGGATACCTGACGTCGTACGGTCCGGAGGGTCAGGTAGTGGTTGAGGGCCTCAAATGAGTTTAAGTAGAGGTAACTCAGCTACTACGGTAGGTTGGTAGAATAGGAGACAACAAGGGAAGAGGAGGACGGAAGTTAGAAAGGATCGTTGTCCCAGAAAAGTTTACTCAGTCCAGAAGTGTAGTCCACCGGTTTCATGACCTCGAAGTCGAAGTTATAGTCCAGAAGGTTACTTGTGAGTCCTGACTCGAGAAAATCCTACCTTACCAACCTAGAAGAATACCAGGTTCCCTGAGAGTTCTCAGAAGAGGTTGTGGTGTCAAGTTTTCGTAGTTAAGACACCACGAGTCGAAAGAAATATCAGGTGGAGAATGTAGAAATGTACTGATGACCTTTTTGATATCGGAACTGATCTGCCTGGAAACAACCGTTTCATTACAGAGACGAAAAATTATACGACAGTTCAAACCAGTACTAAAAGAAGGTTCCTCATTCTCAGAAAATTAAAGTACCGCCGTTAGTGGTAGGTGGTACTAAAACCTCGGGGGTTTTTATATCAGACAGTGACAAAAGGGTAGATAAACAGTACCTCACTACCCTGGTCTATGGTACTGGAATCAAAAGACTTACAACTCAAAATTCGGTTGAAAAAGTGAGAGGAGAAAGTGAAAGTAGATCTCCGAGAAATCAAAAAGAAGTGAAAGACGGTATTCCCACCACAGTAGACGTATAGACTCCAATAACTATAAAGAGGGTCGTGAGAACTAAGGTCGAACACGAAGTAGGTCGGGTTGTAAAACGTACCACATGAGACGTATCTTCAATTTATTCGTCCCACTGTTATATGTCGGAACTGGATGAGGACAGGAATAAACCTTGGTCAAACAACAAAGTACAGGTCAATATTGACAACGAAGGACTGGATGTATGTCTAAAAAGTCCTCCGTCCAGTCCACCAGACCATCAGAGTAGGGAAATTCTTAAAAGGTGTCAAACAACACTGGGTGTGTCAGTTTCCGAAACGTATTAGTTACTTCGTCTTCACCTATAAAAGGATCTTGAGAGAACGAAATAGATACTAGGTTGCCTACAACCGTTAAACTGGAGACCACGGAGAAAGAAAAGATTTAAGTCGAACTTGTAGACCTTAAAGTGTCAAGTACATAGTAAAGTACAAGAATAGGTTAAAGACTTCTCATATCATAATTAACTTGTGTCACCTTTCCTTTTCTCGACACTGTGGTGGGGTATGATGGGTATAAAGGAAGGTCGTTAGGTTGTGGTATGAACCCATACAATTGTCTACTCAAGAACGGGTTGAGATTATAGTCCCGAAAGGACGATATTGTGGTTGGATAGTCATACAATGTACGTTACCCTAGTTTGTCAGACGATAAAACATTGATGTGTTTATAATACACTAAATCTACATCTTTGAAATTTACTTTTTCATTCATACACCAAAATCACTTAACACCTTTCGGGGTGTCGAACGGTTGGACCCTCATTGTATAAATATATATCATGTGACCCTCATTGTACAAATATATATCATGTTAAACAACAACGAGTCAGACTGACTTGTACAGGTTGAGAAACGCTGAAGTACCTGACGTCGTGTGGTCCGAAGGGATAGGAAGTGGTAGGGGGTCTCAAACGAGTTTGAGTACTGTTAGTTCAGTCACTACGGTAGGTTGGTAGAGTTCGAGGCATCAGGGGAAGAGGACGGGAGTCAGAAAGGGTCGTAGTCCCAGAAAAAATCACGTACCCAAAAAGTGTAGTCACCGGTTTCAAAATCTCGAAGCCGAAGTCATAGTCAGGAGGTTACTTATAAGTCCTAACTAAGGAAATCCTAACCGAGTAAACTAACGGAACGACAGGTTCCCTGAGAGTTCTCAGAAGAGATCGTGGTGTAAATTTTTCGTAGTTTAGAAACCACGAGTCAGAAAAATTCCAGGTTGAGAGTGTAGGTATTACTGGTGACCTTTTGGTATTATGTATTAATACATGTACTATGTATTAATGTCCTTTATTAACCTGATATACCTTTTAGTATATTAGGTAAAAAAAAAGAAAAATTTAAGAGAGTCCGTACAGGTTGAGAAACGTTGGGGTATCTGATACGTCAGATACCTTAAGAGGTCCGTCCTTATGATCTCACTCATCGGAAAGGGAAGAGGTCCCCTAGAAGGGTTGGGTCCCTAACTTGGGTCCAGAGGGTGTAACGTCCGCCTAAGAAATGGTTGACTCGATAGTCCTTTCGGGTATCAGGTTGATGAACGATATTAATTATGGTTCATAGTCAACCTGTAGGAGTTTGACACAGTACATCTCCGTCTATTAATGTACTAGGTTGGTGTCTTGTCTCAAAAACAGTCTTTAAACTACAGGGTCCTATTTATTCTATAATGTACTACGTACGACAAGTCATTGAAGTCAACACAGGCTTAGAAACACAGCGATACCTAATATCGGAAGGTCCGAGGAGACAGGAACCCTAAGAGGTCCGTTCTTATGACCTCACCCAACGGTAAAGGAAGAGGTCCCCTAGAAAGAATGGGTCCCTAGTTTGGATACAGAGAATGTAAAGAACGTGACGTCCGTCTAAAAAATGTGATCGTGACGGACCTTCTAGGATTCTAGTATAAATTTACAATCTTTTAAATGTCATTTTCAGTTTATAAAGTATGTATTTATCTATTGATAAATTGTAAGAAAGGAACAAAACGTATTAATGAAGTGTGGAACTCTGTTAAAAAGTCTTTAGAGTAGTTTTTAAGACTAAAAAAACATGAAGATAAAACATGTTTAAATATAATTATCGATGTAAACTAAGGTAAAAAAAAAATTGAGTATTTTCGGAGTCCCTTTTTTTTTTTGATCAAAACCATATACATATATATAGAAACCCCTTACGTCATCTTTTTTCTATACACTGGGTATGGTATATAATAAACACTCCTTCGTCCTTTTTCTACCCTCCCTCAGAACCCTCCCTCCCTTATACCTACGGGGATACTGTTACCGTGGGATGAGGTCACGAGAACGGACCTTTTAGGGTTCCTGTCTCCTCGGACCTGCCGACGTCAGGTACCCCAGCGACTCCAAACCTGTACTGACTCGCTGAAGGGAAAGTGAAAAGTGAAAGTGCGTAACCTCTTCCTTTACTGTTGGGTGAGGTCACAAGAAAGGACCTCTTAGGGTCCCTCCCCCCTCGGACCACCCGACGGCAGATACCCCGGCGTGTCTCAGTCTGTACTGGCTTCACCGAATCATTATCATACTGACTAAGAACTACATACTGTCTTTTGGTGTTTTAATACACTTCTTTAATAGGAAGTTAATTTTGTTTATTTTACCGTTTTTTACTAATTTTATAAAATGGGATCATACATAATATCTATAAATTTAAAGTTGTAACTTAATACTATCAATTTACTATTATATTACAGAGTTTTCTCATTTGTTGTCCCGTCGATCGAAAGAAAGGTGATGGTGAAAAGTGTATTCTATCTTTTTTAACGTGAAACAGATATAGTAACGTTTCCTTTTTTTTCTAATCTTTTACTTACTTCATGGGACAACCGTAAGACCTATTTTCAAAGACATTACGGGTGAATAACCTATATAATCCTATTTCTATAACAATTAAAAATAGGGATTTAGAGTCATTCCAATTAATTTTAAGTATTCTTATCTGTGTTTTATAAATGCACTTATTGTATGATTCAGTTTTCAGGTAACAACGTTTCCTTTTCTGAATTTTATATCGAAAATATATGTATAACCCCGGACTGGTTACTTGGTTTGTTTAGACGATTACTGGACTCATTAGAATTCTCCCTAATTAATCCAACCATTAATATGTAATACTTAATTCTTTAATTTTTGGTTATTTGATAAAACCAGCGTCTATTACCGTCAACTGTTGAACATTATGCAAGAATATTATAAATAATATTATTAAAATTAGTACGTGTCGACAAGACGAAAAACTCATCAATATTCTCATTAAGGTATCATAAAGTAACTTTTTTTCTAGAAGACAAGTGTCTCCCCTCGACTTGTACACTATTCCTTATGTTCCACACGAAAAGTACACGAGTATTTAATCAAAGTTTCCCACTTTGTAGAAAGACCCATTACAGTTTACTTAGAGACTTTATAGTCTTATGATTAAACTCATCATATCACAGTTTAAATAAATTGTTATGTACATTTAAAACAATTATATCCTGTAGGGTAACACTTAAATTTACAGGTTGAGACTCTTTTTTCATTTGTTGTAAGTGAAATTGGTTTTCTCGTTAAGTTAACGTGACATTCCAATTAATATATAAACCTAATCCATGATAAAATAAACAAAATAAAGAGTAAGTTATAGGGACGGAACCCCGAAGGGTCCACCACTTCACCATTTCTTAGGTGGAAAATTAAGTCCTCTACACTCAATCTAAGGACGTAGTCTCTCAATGGGACCTTTTCTTTTACCGTTGGGTGAGGTCACAAGAACGGACCCTTTAGGGTTCCTGTCTTCTCGGACCATCCGATGTCAGGGACCCTAGGGTTTCTCAACTCGTGCTGCGTCGCTGACTTGTGTGTGTGTAGGGACGGAATAGTCTCTCCGTTCGGGAATTAAGGGTTTATGATCAAATAAACTTCCTTGTGTAAACTAGAAAGAAAGAGAATATGAGTCAGAAAAACACAGGGGGAATTTAATACGTGTAATTTACATCCCGGTCCACACTTCAAACCATTCTCAGACTATGTGCAACTCCTTTAAACGAAAAGTTCACCCACTACAATACGTGGAAATTCAAGTCTTTTAAGGGGTATAGAAGATAATTCTTCCATAGACATCGAAGAACGACGGTACCTCTACTAATTAAGTCTTACTACCCTCGTAGAAGAGGTAAGAAACGAAGGTCGACTATTGTTTTGGACTCACCTCGTCTTCGCGGACACGACATCTTGGTCCAACCTTTAAGAAGGGAGGGGGACAAAGAAGGTTATTAATTGTACAGAGCATCCAAATTCCAGGAACTCAGAGAGAACTCGAAGTCCAAAAAAAGACAATTCGACTTTCTCGACCTGGTCGTGCCACCCTATTGGTAAGGACTCCAAGTCAAAGTAGTTATTTTACCCCCCTATTTCAAGTACAGAAATACTGGAGACGAATTCGATGGAATAGATAGTATGAAATTTTGATGAAAATTGTAATATTTTAACTGATCTCTCTGAGGATTGAAACCTATATTTGACCTCTTAAAAGTTAATGAACGAACGAAGAATTTTAAGGTCAATTCGAGTAACACTTCAAGAGACCAGGTCCACGAACAAACAACAACGACAAATCACCGATTCAGTAAACACCGGGGTACCTGACATCGAGTGGTCCCAGTAGACAGGAACCCTAAAAAGTCCGTTCTTGTGATTTCATCCAACAGTAAAGGAAAAGGTGTCCTAGAAGGACTTGCTCCCTAGTTTGGACACAGAAGACGAGCCGTCCGCTTAAGAAACGGTAACTCGGTGGCCCACAGACAGGGTGAGAATCCATGTAAAATCGTACGATTTAGCAAGACTAAAAAAAAAAAAACATTTTACTGTATATCATGTCTCCTAATAAACATCATTAAATATAAAATTTTTCGTATAAAAGTTCAAAGGTTGTACAGTGGTACCCTAACGTATCATTATTAATCATCAGTATAAGTACGTAAACACCAACTAGAGAAAGTTGTAAACATAAGGACGTACTAAAATGTAAGAATGTAACCCGAGTAGTCGTTAAATAGATTATTTATGAACCAAAAAGTTTCATTACCCAATAATGAACAGATCAGATGGTAAAACACCTCTAAGTAATTAAAGCGATAATGAAGATCATTAAGGGAGTAGAATTAAAGGAAAGGTAACAAGACTAAAAAGATCTAAGGATTGTGTTCGGGAGGAAAAATTAAGAGTATTCTTCGGTGAAGAATACGTCATTCTACTCTGACTGTATGAACTTAATTTAAATTAAAAGACATCATAAGATCATTCTAACCCTTAACCTATTTTATTCGATACACCGTAAAAATTTTTTTTTAATTTCTTTTCTCTGGTATCCATCGTAGGTTACGGTCCAAATCTTCAGTCGTACTCGAACGAAAGTATTTTTATGTCGACTTAAAACTCTCTCTTATGTCTCTTAAAACTCCGAAAAGTCTTTTTTTCTCGGTAACAGAAAAAAAGGGGGGTTCTGATACTTTTTGTTGTAACCTTTGGTATTGTAGTCAGTAAGTTCCACGGTCTTTATCCACAAATGTTACCTCTTAAATTTCTCTTTTAAGACCATCGTACGTATAGTGTCTTCTTGTGGTGTCTAAAACTCGTCTATCGAAAGTATTTAGAGAATTATAATATACTTAATACGTGTAATCACTCTGGGACACCGGGTCGTCTTATACATCCTTCTCTGACCTTCAAACTTTCTGTCTCGGTATACCCCACTCTAGTCTCTCTAAAACAAAGAGACTTACGTAAGGGTTTCAGACATCGAGTCTTTCGTCTTCGGGAGACCAAAATATGACATTCTACTGTCAGACTTCGAGCATCTCACCACATTTATTGTGTCTTTCCCCCCTCTTTGGGTCTCATAACCCTATTTATCGTCATCACCCTTTGACATTCTTGTCGTATATCTAGACAAAGACGCTTTACTTCCCTTCTTTTTAAAATGATAATCTCAGGTCTTTTTACTATTGAAGGTAGATCTTCTCGTCAACGATTTGACTACAAGTCATTACAGGTTAAAAGTTGACTTTTAATAATCGGTCCGTTTCTTTATCTTTGTACTCAGTATGTAACTGTTTTTTTCTCTTTTTCTTTTGTCTGGTATATCCAGGTCTGTAACCTAAATCGTTTCTGAAGTTTTGTCGATGATACGTATATAAATTTATTAATCTCCTTTTATATAAAATTTTATTTCCTTTTAGTTAAGTCAGGTCAAGTCAGTGAATCAGTACAGTTCGAGAAACTCTAGGGTATCTGACGTCGTGATGTCCAAAGGGACAGACAGTGGTTGAGCGTCTCGGATGAGTTTCAGTACAGGTACCTTAGTCACTACGGTAGGTTGGTAGAGTAGGAGACAGTAGGGAAAGAGGTGGACGGAAGTTAGAAAGGATCTTAATCCCAGAAAAACCTACTTAGTCAAGAAGTATAGTCCACCGGTTTCATGACCCCAAAGTCAAAGTTGTAGTCAGAAAGGTCACTTAAAAGTCTTGAGTAAAGGAAATTCTACTTGACCAACCTAGAGGAACAATAGGTTCCCTGAGAGTTCTCAGAAGAGGTTGTGGTGTCAAGTTTTCGTAGTCAAGAAACCACGAGTCGAAAGTAATATCAGATGGAGAGTGTAGGTATGTACTGATGACCTTTTTGGTATCGAAACTGATCTACCTGTAAACAACCGTTTTTTACGGAAACGAAAAATTATACGACGAATCCAACCGGTATCGAAAAGAAGGTTCCACGTTCACAGAAAATTAAAGTACCGACATCAGTGGTAGACACCACTGAAACCTCGGGTGCTTTTCTTTCAGACAGTGACACAGGTAACAAAGGGGTACATAAACGGTACTTCACTACCTTTGTTTACGGTACTAGAATCAAAAGACTTACAACTCAAAATTCGGTTTTAAAAGTGAGAGGAGAAAGTGAAAGTTGTTCTCCGAGAAATCAAGAAGTGAAAGACGGTATTCCCATCACAGGAGACGTATACACTCCAATAACTATACAGAGGGTCGTTTGAACTAATGTCGAACACGAAGTAGGTTGGGTTGTAAAACCTACCAACATGAGACGTATATTAAATTTGTTCGTCCCACTGTTATATGTCGTAACTGCATGAGGAAAGGACTAAACCTTGGTCAGAGAAGGTACAGGTCAAGATTTACAACGAAGAACTAGACGTATGTCTGTAAAAATTTTAAATAAATAAAATTAACCTCCAATTAATGAAATGTTATAACATAACCAAAACGGTATGTAGTTGTACTTAGGCGGTGTCCATATGTGCAAGGGGTAGGACTTGGGGAAAGGGAGGAGGGAGGGGCACCGTAATTTTGTACATGTCATAGTATATACGTATGTCTGAAAAGTCCTCCGTCTTCTCCACCAAACTATAAAGGTAGAAAAATTCTTAAAAGGTGTCAAAAAAACACTAGGTGTGTTTGAGAATACGTATCAGTTACTTCGTCTTCATCTATATATATAAAAATTAATAGAACGAAAAAGATACTCGGTTACCTACAACCGTTAAACTAGAGACCAAGGAGACGGAAAAGATTTAGGTTGAACTTGTAGACCTTCAGAAACCAAGTACGGAACCTCTTAAAATTCGTAATGAAACGATCACACAAGTCAAGTCAAGTCACCGAGTCAGTACAGACTGAGAAACGCTGGGGTACTTGTGCGGTACGGAGGGACAGGTAGTGGTTGAGGGTCTCACGTGGGTTTCGGTACAGGTAGATCAACTACTACGGTAGGTTAGTAGAGTAGGAGACAGTAGGGGAAGAGGAGGACAGGAGTTAGAAAGGGTCGTAGTCCCAGAAAAGTTTACTCAGTCGAGAAGTGTAGTCCACCAGTATCATAACCTCAAAGTCGAAGTTGTAGTCAGGAAGGTTACTTGTGGGTCCTGACTAGAGGAAATCCTACCTGACCAACCTAGAGGAACGTCAGGTTCCCTGAGAGTTTTCAGAAGAGGTTGTGGTGTCAAGTTTTCGTAGTTAAGAAGTTGCGAGTTGAAAGAAATATCAGGTTGAGAGTGTAGGTATGTACTGGTGACCTTTTTGATATCGGAACTGTGGTGCCTGGAAATAACCGTTTCATTATAGAGACGAAAAATTATACGATAGATCCAACTAGTATTGAAAGAAAGGTTCCACATTCACAGAAAATTAAAGTACCGACGTTAGTGGTAGACGTCACTTAAACCTCGGGTGTTTTTATTTCAGTCGGTGACCACTCACGTTAAAACACCATCAAAATTGTAATTTCCTTTTGTTTCATCTTGTTTATTAAAAAAATTTTTTTCGATAACTACGAATATCATCTATTCCCTAAAAAAAAATTCACATTGGAATTTCTGACCAACTTTCTTTGATAGAAGACACTTCTTGTTCTCCTGTTTTTAACTTCTTTAACCCTGTTTAAAGGAAAAGGTAGTTGTTTCACTACCATCTATGATCTAAATGGGAAAAAAGTCTGTTGATCCTTTGGTTTATTTTAGACTTTTCACTACCAAAAGTCTGTAACGTGATTGTTTTCGTGTCCTACCACTAACGACTATCCTGACAAAATCTGACAATGAATTTCTATTGACGGACTACAGTTACGTCTCTCATTTAGTTTTCTTGGAACACCAGAACGACTAAACTTAACTCAAGTATCAGGTTCAGGTCTTCCCAGTCTAACAGAATCAAAAGTCGAGTCTTATCTCTCCTAGTTCGGTATCTCTATTTTCGTTGTCTCTAAAGATGTCCTCTGGGGATCTGAGAAACTGACTCTTGACTAGATATAATACCTTTTCACTTCACTTTCACACTTGCACAATCAACGAGCCAGTACAGACTGAGAAATCCTGGGGTACCTGACAACGGGTGGTCCGAGGAGACAGAAACCCTAAAGGGTCCGTTGTTATGAACTCACCCAACGGTACGGAAGGAGGTCTCCTAGAAGAGTTTGGTCCCTAATTTGGGTCGAGAGGACGTAACGTCCACCTAAGAAATGACAGACTCGGTGGTCCCTTCGGGTATAATACCCCTCGTCAAATGGTTTAGACCTCTTTCTCGGTGTTCTATTTTAGGACACTACTTGACACTATACAAGTAAACCGAACCATAGGTCCATTATGACCGAAGTAACTTACTCAAAATTTCATGACAGACGTAAAGTTAAAAAGTCTTGTTGAAGATTTTGTAACTACAATTAAGTACAAATTTGTGAATCGTATTAAGTGGTCACTTCGGTGGACCGACCCTTAAAGAGACAACGTCATTTTTTATTATTATCATTACACAAGGGATATGAACAATATATGGTATATGTAGTAGAATCTAAAAGATTAAACAGAAGACATTTAAAGTGTCTCAAGTTAATGTAGTCCGTTTGTTTGCATATTTGAAAAGTCCTGTCAGGACGTCTGTATAATATCGAGTAGTTAAAGTCACAGAGAGAAGGGGTCTTAGGAGTTTCGTAACAATTTTAGTATGGTCTAGGAATCTATCTGATCGATATTTTGTCGTTTACAGTTACAAAAAGTGTAACTTCCTGAAGGGAACCAAGGTGTCTTGATTTTGAGACAGAGGAAAGTAGAGTTATAGACTCGTAAACGATAGTTAAAAGACACACTGGAACCGTAGAACTGTTCAAAATAAGAATAAGACGTAGTAACTTACGGTATGTAACGTGAAGTCGAAGACTCTCTTGACTTTATGGGTGACAAACTCTTTAATATTACAAATCTCATAAACTAAAGAATAAAACACTACGATAACATACCTCTATGTTGGTATATAAGTCCAGAATTCTTGCATTTTGACCGGTTAGAGTGTCTCTATAAAGACACTTCCTTACAACAAACAATTCATTTAAAATACTGATGTCTCTACCTACTTAGACAAGAATAGGGTACATATATTTAAAATTACACAATAGAGACCATTACCTTGTTACTTATACGGTTGTTGACTCCGAAGAGTGGTGACTGGGTAATCACAGGAGTCTAGACTAATGTTTTATAATTTCAAAGCTTTTTATATAATATCAACACTGAAATATAATCGACTTTGATCACGAGTCTGTCGGAACGGTTTAATGAATGTCTGTAATTACGTTTTAATAACGACCCAGTAACTGTTAAAGTACAAGAGTGACGAACCCGAATCTCCTTTGAGTTAAATTACTGAAGGAATACACCTTCAGTTTAAGACAATTTTTTTTACGGTATAATAAAGGGAAATGAATAATGTGAGACACTAGTCATTAACACCTCTCGAGACAAATAGAATAGATAAAATGTAAACGTCTGGTTTACTCATAGGTCTTACGTATTAATTAAAATATAGTTGATCGACACGAGCAAAGTCTTACCAAATTAAAGAGGTCAGTTTGAGTCTAAACAAATGAACGATTTTCCTGTCTTCTGAAGATGTCAAAGGACTTACATAAATATGTACCGGGAGAAACTCAGAGTAAGTATAGAGGAACGGAACTCTTTCGTTCCTAAAAGTACAAGGGTAATGAGACTAACGGTTTCCAGTTGTAGATAGTAAATCTTTTAACTATGTACGTAAAGTCGAGATTCTTATTTTAAAAGTACTCCGTACGGTACATGATTAACTTTTAATTATAAAATCGGTCATGTGGAAGGAGAAAGTTCATAACGGTGGACCAACCGATACTAGATTGTCACTAATCGTCTCACTTCAGTTCCTCTGATCGAGTGATTAAACTACTTCGTCACTGTGTTTCGAGCTATGACTGAATAAGGACGTTGAGGTAAATAAAAATAACAAACACAAAAAACAAACCTTAATCTAAAGATTCAACGTATTCTTTCATCTCGATCGGGAGTTTTAATGAACATCAGTAAATCCTAAACCAGTCATTTCTATAAAGTAAGTAAACCATAAGGTCTGAATTGATTTCCCTCCCAGACATTACCCGTATACGGTGACAATGAAAACGACCGTAGTATTTATTCGTACCCTTGATCACTTAACTTTAAGAATTCTCGTTGTCCCACCTGACATTAAATTACTAAGAATTACTTGTTACTGTAACTTTAAGATTTTGAAGATGGAGGATGTACCTGTGACTGGGATCAGAATACTAACCGAAACTCGTTACTTTTTTATTTGTACCATATACACCTTTGAACCATTCTTAAAGTGTGAACATAAATGTGACCCTGAAAAAGAGGAGATCTTACAAGAATCCTAACTTGATAAAATTTTTGATTCGGTTTATTTGGTGTCCTGTCCTGGTTCTCCCTGTCTCTCAGTGAAGTCCGAAGGTCAACAAGGGTGATTCCATGTCTGAGTAGTCACTCTGGTATAATGTACAAGGTCCTGTTCAGAAATAGACTGGTGTCACCGTGTTTTCTGTGGTTTTTCAGACCGTCCTCCTGGTCAGTTACGTTTTATTTATTTGAGGTCACTGTCACATTACCTATTTTCTTCTACTCCACACATATACATACACACATATACTCACACACACACACACACACACACATTACCTTATAATGAATTATTATTTTTCCTTACTTTATCACGGTAACGTCTCTGTACCTATCTGGATCTCTGACAGTATGCTTCACTTCATTCAGTCTTTCTCTTTTCGTTTATACCATATTAAAGTGAATATACACCTTAGATCTTTTAAATATCTCTACTTGAATAAACGTTTCGTCTTTATCTCAGAATCTACACCTCTTGTTTGTACCAGTGGTTCCCCGACTCCCTTCTCTCACTTAACTGGAGTCTCTAACCCTGGCTGTATATGTGTGACGATACATATTTTACTTACTTTTGGATGACATATCGTGTCCCTTTGTATGAGGCATGAATCATTACTGTATATACCCTTTATTAGATTTTTTCTCACCTGTATACATATATATACTGACTTAGTGAAACGATATCTCATTCTTTGATTATATTGTAACATTTCATTGATATGAGGTTATTTTAATGATTATTTTTCTTGTATTCCTCATTACGTTAAATAGAATCTAATTCTGTAATTAGTAACCTTACTAAATAATGTGGTTGGTGACCGTTAAATTTACTTACCAAGAAAACCTTGAAGTTAAACGTAAACTCAGTGGACCGATATAACTGTTTAAGGTCTAATACAATGTCACTATACCCCGGTCCCGACCTCTAAAATGTAAAATGTGTTCGAAGGTCAACTACAGTTACTAAGACAAAATGTCTGGTGTGAAATTCAGTGTTCCAAGGTCTCCTCGTTATTAATTAACAAGGATCTGACCTCTTTCGTTCCCTCGAAGTCCTTTTTGCAGACGAAGTCGAAGTGGGAAACTGACACACCTAGTATTGTTCAACACCTTTTAAAAATTTCTCTACCTTCATGGTCTGGTGGAATGGACAGTAGACCCTTGTACCATACGTCCAGTTCTTCGTTATCAATCTTGACCTGTACCTCGTTGACTGAGGTTTAACCCATTGTCTTCCGACATATAACAGTGGGATAAATAAATTGAATATACTTCTCATGTGGTATACTTTATGGTCCGACCTACTTAGTGTTCGACTTATTTCAACGGTCCTCCTTATAGTTGTTGGAGTCTATTTGTTTCCTATGGTAAGAGTACCAACTTTTACTTCTCCTTAACTTCTTCCACCTACTCCTCTCACTTTTTGGACCGAATTTTGAGTTGTAAGTTTTTCGATTCTAGTCCAATAGACCAGGGTAGTGAAGTACAGTTTATCTTCCCTTTTTTCGCTTTTGACTGTCTAAAATAAAAGAAACTGAAGTTTTTAGTGTGAATTTCTGTGAATTTTCTGTAAATGAGGAACTTTCCTTTTGATACTGTTGGGATCTGTCGTAGTGAAACGACTGTTTCCAGGTACATCAATTTCTAAGTTAAAAAGGTCATCAGTACATATCTACACTAACACCCGGGTATTTCTTCCGACTCACGTCTTCTTGCCTACGAAAACTTAGCACCACGACCTCTTCTGAGAACTCTCAGGGGACCTGTCGTTCCTCTAGTTTGGTCAGTTAGATATTCTTTAGTTGGGACTTATAAGTAACCTTCCTGACTACGATTCCCGGCTGACAAACCTTTTCTGGGACTAAGACTCTTTTTAACTTTCGTTTTCTCCTCTCCCACCGTCTCCTACTCTACCAATACATCTTAGTGACTGAGTTACTTAGACTGTACTTGGACTCGTTTGAGACCCTCTATCACCTCCTGTCTCCTCGGAGTACACGACGTCAGGTACTCCAGTGTATATCAGTCTGTCCTGTATCACTGACGTATCGTTGTTGTAAGAAAGGATTCTGGTAGAGAAACATAATTTCTGAGTCCATGTAGAAAAAATTTCAGGAAAAATGATACCGTCATTCACACCATCTATACAATAAGTTATTGTATATACCTTTATACGGTAATACATACACACGTGTATGTAATGGGTTCTCAAACCACGGATTTATTTAGACAAAATCACTTTATAAGGAAAATTACAGGTTTATATTATTCAGGTAAACATTAGTGAACAATAAATTTTCGTAGGAGTCTTCTTAATGTGAGTGATAATACTGATATTAAAAAGAACCGTAACTTAAGACCATGTCCTAACTGGACACGTCACGAGGATGACAGGGATATCAAAACACCTTTATGATGAATAAATACGTTTCTTGAAAATAACTCGAAAACTTCACTGTGTCGAAAGTCCCATACAGTACTATGTTAGTCGTTGGATTTTAATTCAAATATAAAAAAAAGTGAGTCTTGAGGTATACAAGGAAAAAAAAAAAAAAAAAACATTGGTGAACGGAGATAGTTCGGGAGTTAATTGTTGTAGAGGTGAGCGAATGGAACGCATATGTAGGTAGTCCGAATTGGGGATTATAACGACAATTAAAAAAGTCTTTTGATTAAAAAGAAAGTAGTAAATAGGTTTAATCAGAAGACTAGATTTATATACCAAAGATTTAAAAACTTCCACAAAATGACGTAAATGACATCAGGTTGTAAACTTTCAGGCCGTATACTATTGTTTTGACATGGTTTTCTAAAGATACAACTTATTCGAATAAAAATAATTTTGTTGACTTTTACACATAAAAATTTTTCGATTCACCTTACTGACCTCCTAATCTCTCCCCGTTGAGAGTTTTCTTTTCTGGGAATGTAAATTTGAAAGAGAAGAGAAAACAAAGATCTTAGACTTACACATGGGTCACAGACTGAAATAGAACTTATTTTTTTAAGGAGGAGGAGAATGTTATTGACTAGTGGACTATAAAAAATAAAAAAACGTTCAAATAAAGACAGGTAAGAAAGTTTAGTAATAAGACATCATCAACTTTCCTTCTCAAATTCTTCAAGAAGATGTTTGGGTCTTAGTAAGATAGAATTGATTATATAATGGTTTATATTTCAAAGAAAACCCCCGCAGAAGGGTCCACCACATGATCATTTATTTGACGGATGGTTACGTCCTCTGTGTTCTTTGTGTTCAAGGTAGGGACCCGACCCTTCTAGGGGACCTCTTCCCTTACCGTTGGATAAGGTCATAAGAACGAACCCTTTAAGGTGTCTGTCTCCTCGGGTCACCCGATGTCAGGTACCCCGACGTTTCTCAGTCGATACTGACTCGGTCACTCGGTGTGTGTGCGTGTGTGTTCCAGGTAAAAAATAAGGACGACCGGTTTAGGTTTGAAAAAACCACTGTCTAAGACGGTGGCATCGACTCACCAGCGGACTACGTGACTTCGTGTAAACACTGCCAAGAGGATGGACCAATTTCGGACTATTTTACAAGGAACTTGACTAAACCAACGATAACAGTACTATTGACAATAGTTAGTCGGAGTTGAGACATAAAATCAAACGAACAGTTTTGGTACTTTGGTTCAAAACTACATACACATACGAGTCAGTACAGATCAAGAAACTCTGGGGTACCTGATATCGGACGGTCCGAGGAGACAGGTACCTTAAAAAATCCGTTCTTATGACCTTACCCAATGTTAAAGGAGGAGATCCCCTAGAAGGGTTTGGTCCTTAACTTCGGTATAGAGAACTCAGAGGTTGTAACCGCCCGTCTAAAAAATGGTGAACACGGTGGACCCTTCGGATTATCTGTACACATTTTTGTCACCTTTAAGTATATAGAACTAGAATAAGTCTTATACATAGTTAAGTAGATATTCAAACCGAATTTCCACGTAACTACTTTATATGTTTGTTTTCAATTTCATAAATCTAAATACATTTTAAATTTAAGACAGGTGTAAGTTTTACAAAACTCCGTAATGTTAGGAGGTGTCATTGCATTTTAGTAGTATGTATTAGAAGTAATTCTCCCTAGTACTTTACTATTTCCACATTTCGGTATCTAACACTTTCCGTTCAGTAAACAAAGTTTATTTTAAAAGTACTTTGAAGAGACTCGTTTTTTAACCCCGAGTATCGGAATGGACTCCCGTATAAAAGGGTAGTTTTAAATTCAAATTAAATGAATAAGACAGAAACTTCGGTTTCGTCTTATTGTTGACATTGAACAGTAATTTTTTTAAGAATTTCTACTCATCTCGAGTAAGTATCTTTTATGATTATATTTTTAATAAGATTGTGTCCGTTTATTTATTGATTAGTTAAGTTTCTAAGTCTAAATTACTATATTTTTCGTGTAATATTAAAGTACACAAGGAATTATTACTTGAAAATCTATAAAGTAACTATTGGCGTATATGGTAGAATATTCTTTGTTTCTCGTGAGTCAACATATATTAGAATCATGATTATATTGTTGAAATTTGTGTAAAGACGTAAAAATTCAAAACAGAACAAATGTTTACGTACGAATTTTAGGACTGATCAACTTTAGGTTTACATATATTTAGTGTTTCGTTTACTAGGACCAAAACGTAAAGGTTTGTTTTGACATTTTATTAGTTTTCCGAACCCTTCTGATAATTGGGATGTCTTCGTTCAGAAAATATCGATATATATGTAATATACATTTATATCGTTTTAAAGTATACTTTTATAAATAGAATTATGACTTAAGTTACATCAGATTAAATAATACGAAGTCACTTTAAGAAATAAAATTAGATTTCTTACTCTATTTTTCCTTTCAATATTCACTCAAATATAAAATACTACTTTACGGGCTCAAGTATAAAATACAATTTTATCCATGTGCAAGATTTGTATATTTCTACACACGACTTAAAAATTAGAGTTGTGTTACCTACATTAGTCACTTAATTCGTTAATTTCCATTTGGTTATTTTCAAAATGGACTTGAGACTCTGATCACATGTCTCACACTTTACAGTAATATTATATGATATCTGGTCGATATCCCGAATTTTTCTAATATATTTAGATTATAATGTTGGTTGTGATAAAAAGGTCATTTTCGTTTAACTTAAATGATAACGTTCTTACATGAAATAAGACTCTAGTCCGACATATTCCCGATTATAAATTGATATTACGTAGGACATTGAAAAAACAACAAAAGAAATAATATCTTACACGAAGTAAAGGAAGTAGTCAATCTTTCTTCTACACACAAACACGAGTCAGTACAGTTGAAAAACGTTGAGGTACCTCGTCCGAGGTACAGGTGACCTAAAAGGGTCATTATTATGACCTCACAAAATGGTAAAGGAGAAGATCTCCTACAAGGGTTAGGTCCTTGACTTATAGAATAAGAAACCGTCCGTCTGACAAATGGTACCTTGGTGGACCCTTTGGTTGTTCGTCTACCACCACCACCACCACCAAATCATCGAGTCAGTACAGGCTGTGAATATTGGGGTACCTGACATCGAACGGTCCGAGGAGCCAGACACTCTAAAAGGTCTGTTCTTATGACCTCACCCAACGGCAAAGGAAGAGGTCCCGTTTTTCGTCTATTGTCGTATGTTAATCCCTCACTGAATCGTAAGAAGAAGATTATGATGGATTCCTTAGTCAATAGACTCTCGATAGAAACCAGTATCAGAAAATAGACTAATCTCCAACTCTTTTTATTTGTAATTTATACGTGATTGTCTGTATATCTTATTAATTCATCACAATGATCGAACAATTTGATTACATTCAGTCAAGTTTATCAAATTCGAACTTTATGTTTGTCGTTCAATCTTTACGTAAATTGAATGAAAAAAAAAGATTTTACTCAGAAAGAATCAGTTTGTATCGTTAGTACGTACTTTTATATGTTCAGCATTTATTATGTAAAAAGAGTTTAATTTGAATAGACACATTGTCTAGTTTTCTATCTGTAGAAGTCATAGACTTCTGTAACGTCACTGATTAGAGTCTGAAGGAGTTTCTTTGTTGATGGGATGGGAGATTACCAGATTATAAAATGAATTAAAATTGGTAGTAACGTCTACCACTCACGTCGGTACTTTCATTTTCTGTGAACGAGAAACCTTCTTTTCGATACTGGTTGGATCCGTCGTATAATTTTTCGTTTCTGTAATGAAACGGTTGTTTCCAGGCAGATCAGTTTCGATACCAAAAAGGTCATCAGTACATACTTACACTCTCAAACTGATATTTCTTTCGACTCGGGACTTTTTAACTACGAAAACTTGACACCACAACCTCTTCCGAGAACTCTCAGGGAACCTAACGTTTCTCTAAATTGGTCAGGAAGGATTTCCTTTAGGCAGGACTTATAAGTAACCTTCCTGACTACGACTTCGACTTTGAGGTTATTAAACCGGTAGACTACACTTCTTAACTGAGTAACGTTTTCTAGGACTACGACCCTTTATAACTTCGGTTCTCTTCTTCCCCTATTGTCTTCTCCTCGGTGAACCTACCGTTGTGGTTGAGCTCCTTGTTCTCAAACTCGTTCGAGGTCCTCAACCACTACCTGTCCCTTCGGACCACACGACGTCAGGTACCCCAACGTTTCTCAGCATGTACTGACTCATTGACTTTACTTGACTTGACTTGACGTAAATTTAAAATATCATAATAGAACAGAGCGAAAACAAAAAAATGAGAGTCGTATGTAAACTCTCTGAATGTGTCCAACAAAACATATCGTCAACGACAAGTAAAATTAAGACATATCATGAGGTATCACGTACGATTCGACGAAGTCAGACCGGTTAAGAAACGTTGGGACACTTGATATCGGGTGGTCCGAGGAGTCAGGTACCCTAGGAAGTCAGTTATTTCCTTACCCAACGGTACGGGAGGAAGTGCCTTACAAGGGTTGGTCCCCTAGTTTGGGTCTAGAGGGTGTAACGGCCACCTAAGAAATGACAGACTCGGTGGTCCTTTCAGGTTCCTATAACCTCAACCACCGGATAGGGAAGAGGTCGTCTAGAAGGACTGGGTCCTTAATTTGACCCCAGAGGACGCAACGTCCTCCTAAGAACTGGTCGACTCGATGTCTCTTCGACTCACTGATTCGTGTCGTGTCGTCTCGTAAAATTACTGTTAAGGATCAGTACTTAAAATTAAATACTATTATGATATTTGAGTAGAAAACATGTTTACACGATGGTAAAAAAATGTAAATATAGTTTCTAATCTTAAACATCTATCATCTGACATTGATATATATACGTAAAAACGAAATAAGTCAGTGATCCAACACAGGTTGAAAAACACCGGGGTATCCGGTACCGGGAGGTCCGAGGAGACAAGTCCTCTAAGAGGTCCGTTCTTATGACCTCACCCAATGGTACGGGAGGAGGTCCCATAGAAGGACTGGGTCCCTAGTTTAGACGGAGAGAACGTACTTATATGTATTAATATTACCTATACGGGTTAGTAAAATGTTACATATACATGGTTTAGAATAAGGGTCGTCGTCACATACTCTACAGGTCAACGAAGTGTAGGAGTGTTGTGACCTTAAACAGTCCTAAAGAGATTTAGTTGATTAAATTCGTATTAAATTTTACATGTTTAAAATTCGTGTATTAAGTCTAAAAACTGTTTGTATATGTAGGTACATTAGTGGTATGGTTAATCATATGTCTTGTAAAGTTAGTGGTTAGTACAAAGGAGTTCTCGAAACGTTAGTCAGTAAGGGTAACGGTTGGTGTCCATTGGTTATCAACTTAAGATATGATTAAATAATGAAAACGGGTAATAGCTTAAAGTACATTTACTTCGATATGACATACATGAGAAAACACTGACGGAATAAATGACTTCGTTTTAGTAAGTAAAAATAAGTATTCATTCTGGAGTAACATACCTATATGATGTTCAATAAAATAGATAAGAAGACATTTTTCTATAAACTCGACAAAACTCAAGATCCAATAATACTTTTTTCACTATTTAAAGGTATGTATCAACACAGATATGAAATACATCTAAACGAAACCAAAAATAATTTATTTCTCATCCTAATTAGATTCAGTATACCATTCGTCTACGAATATACACATAGACGGTTTGACAAAATGTTTGACCAACGTGAAAACGTGAAAGTGGCCCTTACACACTTAAAGTTAACGTCCTTAAGAAGTAGTCGAATTAGTCTTAAATATAAAATCGATGAAATACCTACATTTCACCATAAAGACTCACTAAAATTAAAAATGAATTGATTTCTATGACTAGTAAATTTCTTGTAATGTACGGGTACTATCAGTAAGTACAGAGTAAAATCTTTTATATAAAGGATAATTTTATATATATATATATGTGTATATACTTAAGAACTATTTTCAGGAAACAATCTTTACACAAAGTATTATAAAAGGGGTCAGAGACCAAATGTAAAGGGAAAGAATACTCGTAAAAGACTTTTTGTCACAAATTGAAACATACTTTTAAGTTAAGTAATACAAAACAAGTAAATCTTAAATCACGAAAAAAACCATAATCATTTTAAACGGATGAAATTTCGATACTTCTGAATCAGTGATAAAAAGGACTTCTAGAATAACAAAAGTAAAATAGAAATCCAGATATTAGGTAAATTTCAATTGAACACGTAATAAACACAGGGTCTCATTCTAACGAAAAAAAAAAAAGGGTCATTTTTGTAAAAAGTCGTAAAAAATTTTTTATATTGTAAAAGAAGTGTCTTAAAGGTACTAAAATATATTCAAACTCTCGTTCCATATTTTATTACAAAAGGATAAGTAAAACATTGAGGAGAATTTATAGGAAATTAAAGAGAGGTGTTATAAAGAAGTCACTCATATTAGAAGAGTATAAATTTATACTAGGATTTGTAAAATACAAAAACTACGGTAACTTTCACAACTCAAAAATTAAAGCTAAGATCTACCCTCAACTATCATATATCTTTATCTCAATAAAAACATACAATCGGAGAATTGAAATAAATAAGATTAACTCAAAACTTGTGTTGAGGAGGAGGATTCTAAAGAATTTGTTTACTAGTACAATTCAAATTCTTTCTTTTAAACTAATAAAGGGGTATAAACATACGACATAAAAAAACAAAAACGACAGAGAAATACAATTATCTATTTTGAAAGTCATATACCCTACTAAAGAGACTGGAAGAAACAAGAACTACGTAAATTAAATGTTGATTCACAATATACTCGAAATTCTAAAAATATCTATAGGAAATAATCTGACTTTTTTGTGGGAATATAAAGATTGTACGACTCTCCAATATAATACACATTAACATTGTAAATCATTTTACGAATGAAATATAGATAACGTTTCCGAAATAACAAAAGAGAAATAATATTATTCATATTTGAATATGAGTTCACATTTGAACTAAAAGTTTACAATTTGATTTAATTATAAGAAGTCTATTTTAGATTAATCAGTGTTACTCGATAAGATGAATATATAAAAACCTTTACGAAACGATTATGTTCATATAAAACGATTCTTTAAAACACATCTATTAGACCTTCCTGTAAATAGATACAGAAATTAAAAAATTATAAAAACCACGACACCATATATTCCAGAGTATACTTAAATCTTGATAAACAGGGAAGTACTATGAAAGTTTTGTAAGTACCTTCCAACCGTGATAAAACATGAGTTCCTTAAGTGGACCCTTACAAATAGTCGGACTTAGATAAAACTTCCTGATAAATTCAAACTTATATTGTAGTGACTATGTATCTTTCGTTAAGTTTTAAAGCATAAAGAAGACAGAAGTAAAATCGTTCAACACGAAAAACAGGTAAAGTAGTCACAACGACCAAAAAAACAAAAAAAAAAAAAAAACTAGTGTTACAACAAGTNAAAAAAAAAAAAAAAAAAAAAAAAAACTAGTGTTACAACAAGTGATGTAAAGGAACACACACACGTCAACGAGTGAACACCGACTTAGAAACACCGGGGTACCTGACGTCAGACGGTCCGAGGAGACAACCACGTTAAAAGGTCCGTTCTCATATCTCTCCTAACAGTATGGATGAGGTCTCATAGGAAGGTGGAGTTCTTAACTTATAAAGGAATAAGATACTTACGGACTTTAAAGACATCACAACGAAGTAGAATTGAGGACAAGTATCATTAAACACGGAAGAAAGAGTAAACGTCTCTCTTTACTTTTAATAACCTGTCCATATAGAAGGGAAGCTCAATTATTCGGAGTTCCTTGCTAAAGTCAATGTAAGTAAAAAATAAGGGGGAGATTATAGAACCTTTCTTAAGACGACGATTAAACACCGGTTAGAAAATATGAAATCTACCGTATAAACCGAAAGAATCCTCTAAGTCAAGTCAAGTCAACGAGTCAGCACAAGCTGAGAAGCGCTGGGGTACTTAGTGTCCTGTGGTCCGGAGGAACAGGTAGTGGTTGAGGGTCTCAAGTGAGTTTGAGTGCAGGTACCTCAGCCACTACGGTAGGTCGGTAGAGTAGGAGACAGTAGGGGAAGAGGAGAAAGGGGGTTAGGGAGGGTTGTAGTCTCAGAAAAGGTTACTCAGTTGAGAAGCGTACTCCACCAGTTTCATGACCTCAAAGTCGAAGTCGTAGTCAGGAAGGTTACTTGTGGGTCCTAACTAGAGGAAATCCTACCTGACCAACCTAGAAGAACGTCAGGTTCCCTGAGAGTTCTCAGAAGAGGGTGTGGTGTCAAGTTTTCGTAGTTAAGAAGCCACGAGTCGAAAGAAGTGGCAGGTTGAGAGTGTAGGTATGTACTGATGACCTTTTTGGTATCGGAACTGATCTGCCTGGAAACAACCGTTTCATTACAGAAACGAAAAAAAAAAAAGTCAAAGAAAAAAANAAAAAAAAAATTAAAATTTTAGAAATTAAGAATGTACGCAAGGGTTTGTACTTGGGGGAGGGAGGAGGGAGGGGTATTGTAGAGACACCCAGCAGGGGTACGTGGTCGGGGTTCGTGCGACATAGGACGTAGTCTGTATCTGACCGCTAAGTTAAGAATGTACTATCATATGTACAATCTTACGGTAAGAGGGTTTAGTAGGGTGGGAGAGGGAGAGGGAGACTCAGGTTTTCAGGTAATATGTGTAGACACAGAAAAAGGGACAGAACGTATGTCCCAGCAGTAACGGTAGAAAGATTTAAGGTATATATACACAATCATATGACATAACTACAAAAAGAAAGACCGAATGAAAAACGAAAATTTATACCATAGAGCCAACCAGAATTGAAAGGAAGGTTCCACATTCGCAGAAGATTAAAGTACCGACGTCAGTGGTAGACGTCACTAAAACCTCGGGTCTTTTTATTTCAGACTGTGACATATGTGACAAAGGGGTAATCCTGGAGTTAATGTAGTACTGGAGTCCTATAAATTTTGAGATTTGATCTAGTAAGAGTTCTTGTAGACTTATGGGAGGTATGGGAACTTAGAATTTTTCGTAGGCAAAAATTTGGTGGTAAATTTGGATGGTAATAACTACGGTCAGACATTGAGAAAATAAGACTTGTTTAGGAACGTAAAGATAACTCAACTCTTTCGTTAAAATTACTTGAATATTTGTTGGTTTATAATGTTTCACTTTCACAAAAGAGAACTGATATAAAAATGATCCTCAGTTCAAGTGACTCTCTTTAACTTTCCATCATTGGATAAAAACCTCTTCCGTTACCGTGGGTTGAGGTCATGAGAACGGACCTTTTAGGATACCTACCTCCGAGGAGCATCCGACGTCAGGTACCCCAACGATTTTCAGCCTATGCTGACTCGCTGAAGTGAAAGTGAAAAGTGAAGTCACAAGAACGGACCTCTTAGGGTCCCTGACCCCTCGGACCACCCGACGGCAAATACCCCAGTGTGTCTCAGCCTGTGTTGACTTCGCTGAATCGTCGTCATCGTCATCGTCGTTGGATAAAAATTTTTACAAAATCGGGAGTCTTTTTTATGTTTGATAAGGTTCTTTTATACCTTTAGATAGACCTCCCTTCTCCTCTCGGATCCTTTTGACTTATTTCATTAATTTTTCTTCGAGAAAGTTTCTTTAGAGTTCATTAAAGGGGTTTTATGTCATATTTTATGAGAATGTTTACAAACTCTCTCACTTATCTTCAAGTCAAGACTCATAAATCCGTAGTAATACCACAATAATAGCAATGTTTCTATTTTTTAACTATCACTAGCACCTGGGGTTTTGTCTTAACAGTGCGTAAAACTCCCTTGTACGGTTATTTATATACCCCAGTCCATGTACTCCCTTTCTTAACCTCCTATACGACAACAGTTCCGAACCCTATCCACAACTTAAATATCACCGTATATAGGACTCATCTTGACACGTTAAGTCTTTCTTCGACCATTACGGTGAGTATTTATCTACTGAAAAATATCTGAGGATCAGTGAAACTTTTTACATCTCGATATAAGAAACTACATGCAAGTGTATCCTATAACTTTATCTCTTCTTAAATTCCCTTATGTAATGAACCTTGACATGAACCTTTTCACACCGTGACACAGTTTTTTTGTTCATACAACGATCTATTTGAACGTGATCTAAGTCGAGACTTTATCGTCTTCCAGTCGATAGTTTAATAATTACCTTTAAACCTGTAAATTAAGGGACTCCCCTTTGGTTTCCTAAATTCCGGACTTACTACATAAGAATAATTAACGGATTTAGTAGACTCATCTCCGTACAGAAGTTAAAATGACCTTCCTCTTTATAATCATACTACTCTCTGAGAAAGGTCGTAGTAGACACAACAC
Source organism: Capra ibex (assembly GCA_006410555.1). Taxonomy (NCBI): domain Eukaryota; kingdom Metazoa; phylum Chordata; class Mammalia; order Artiodactyla; family Bovidae; genus Capra; species Capra ibex. Next base: position 50,317,902 of record SJYO01037955.1, on the reverse strand, counting down.
TCATAAACCTAAAGACTGGATGTATGATGACTTTACCTTTAGTTCGTCTTAAAAAAAGAAAAGAGGACAATAAAAGACAAACGGATGGAAGAAAGTTTATCTTTATTCAACAAGAATATATGAACCGTTGAAGTTCTTTATCCGTAAAACTAACTTAAGAAAAGACTTAAACACTTTGTATTAGAACTAAGTCTTTTAATAAAGTCTCTAACTACTAAAAGGTACCGAAAAAAACAGACTATAAGGTCATTAGTAAGAGTACTTTTAACACAAAGAAGTTTTATTATCCTGTGTACCGTCGGTGTCTCACATAATTAAATCGAAACGTTTACGACTTTCTTCATATGTCAACACTTATCTTTTTATGGTTATATATCGACCATTTTTGTACCGAGGTAAATCTAATATACTTATTTTCGAACACCAAATATAAAAAATTTTATCTTCAATTCCGATTCTTCCCACCTTGTGATTTTAGTTGAACAAAACCATTAATAACAATTGATATTGACAAGGATGTTTAAAAGATGGTCTTCCTTCCACCACCATACTAAAAGTATGAGTTATAACAGTAAACATAAATAATATATTGTCGATGGATTTTTGAACCTATAATACCGGTTTTAAATTGATTCTCCATGTCATCCTTTACTTAGCAACCGGACAGAATTTTACACCGAAATGATAAAGAAATTAATTACAGAATAAAAGTAAGTAAAGAAACAAAACTTCCTTACCAAATGTCATGGTCCTTCTCCATCACCGACGATCACCTAACCAGTGGATTTTTTGTCTGTGTTCAACACGGGGGGTTTAAAACTAGAAAGAGAGTACTCCGATGATAAGTTCATTGACTTTTATCCGAATCCAACGTAACATTAACTAAATCTCGTTTTTTTTTTTTTTTTCACCTATCTACAGTAGAATGATAACGATTATAAAGTTTCTCCCCTCTCATATTATTATTCAACATAAAAATGTGATTGGTAGGTAATATGAAAAAGGTCTTTTTTCTGAAGTAGTTAAAACGACTATTTTAACGTTCTTCAGACTATAGGTGAACCAGTGTGACACGCACCTCTCTCTAAAAAGTAAACCTAAGGAGTACGACACCTAGGTACACAAAGAACCGAAGAGTTTAATAGATTCGAACGGGATTAAATTGTGGGTAGATAACATATTGTTTACAAATAAATGTATTGACGGAAATAATCAAACCTTCTTAATAAATACTAATGAGTGTACATACATAAATATACATACCCACATATATATATATATATCGATCTCTCTGTATATATATACCGTTAATTTCACTACATGATGTTTGAATTACTTTATTACTTCTATTCTTGACTACACACCTGTCATCTACTAAGAATATTGTTATAAACTTTTATTCGTTATTATAAAAGGGGGAAAAGACTTCTTTGTTTTTCATTAACATATTAAATGTATATTGATTTACGTATCATCACCATTGTGACTACCTCCAAAGTCTATAAGACCACCAATTATACCGTAGTCAAGTAAGTCAACAAAATGGAAAGGATCAAGGGGTTGATACGAAAACATTTGTACTATGTCTTTCAGACTATATATATCAAGGATTCACCTATCTTTAGGAGAATTATACGAGAACTGTGCGACTTTTCACAGGTTGGAATTTGTACAGAACGGAGGTAACGAAAAAGTAAGGGTCGTTATAATTATATTCATTGACTGAGTGACCTGTACTCAAACTTGAGGTTCTCCTGTCTCCTCGAACTGTATGATGTCAGGTACCCTAGTGTATCTCAGTCTGTACTGACTTGTTGTTTTGTTTGATGTTAAGATGTTAATTATCCTTCCATTAAATTAAATTTTAATATTTTCGAGAGGTCTTTCGTCCGTATCTTCCTTGTATGGAGTTGTATTAATTCCGGTATATACTATTTGGGTGTCGTTTGTAATAGAAGTTACCAATTTTTAACTTTCGTAAAGGGGATTTCAGTCCTTGACGCCCCCCGCGAGACGTCTTTCTCTCTCCGTCACCTTGAAGGGAGTCGTTTCGGCTCCCCAGGACTCCTCTCCACTCGGACGACAGGCGGTTGGGTCGGGGAGCCGCTCGCTCTCTGTTAGTCTCCGCTGTCCCCAAGCCAGATTCGTCAAGGCGAAATAACGGTGTTTGAGAACCAAATATATCCGTTCGTTCCCCAAAAACGCTCCCTGAAAGGTATCAACATGGTTAGTGCAATTTCCAGTTTAGCATTATACGGTATCAACGTGGTTAGTGCAATTTCCAGTTTAAAATTATATGGTATCAACGTGGTTAGTGCAATTTCCAGTTCAGCAGTACGCGAAGTAACGTCGTCCTCAGATACCACTAGTGTGCGACAGGTTCACGTACCTTTAGTTCTCTCGGTTAGGTTTTAAAATTGTTTGTTGAATCCGGTGCGGGAGTAGAGAAGGCGGTCCGCGGTAGAATCGAGATTTGTCGTTTCGATCGGGAAGAAAAAAGTTCCAAAGGGTAAATCCCGGGGTGTCCTTGTTCTGTTCCCACAAGTGAGAGTGGTAATGATAAGTTGTATCAAAACCTTTAAAATCGGTGTCGCTTGTCTCCTCATTTTCTTTATTTTTCTTAGGTCTAATCTTTTCTTCTTTTTGAGAAGGACAAACATCTACTGTACTAGGAGATATCTTCTGTCCTTCTTATTTTCTTTTCGTCCGGGACCGTTCCCGACGTTCTCTTTAAATATTAATAACTATTTGACCTACGATATGCCGTACTCTAAGAACCTTATTCAGGTCTCCCTTGTCAGGTATTAGAACTTTTGTTCTATACTAGGACCCCAACCTTTTGACTGGGGTCTGGCAAAGAGTTGACCACAGAGTCTCAGTGTACAAAATACATAGACCACCTTCTAGATATCTTTTCTTATAATCAGAATCAATGACTAAACAATAACTAATGACAAAGAATTAATGAATTACCAATTACTAGTAAAACAAGAAACCGGGACTTCCGGTGTACTCAGTATCAAATTGAGGGGCGCATAAGAAAGTGACTACCGACTTTTATATTATTTCGACCGAACCTAAGTCAAAGGTGTGGAAGTGGAACCTCATCACAACCAGGGGACTAGGAGCGAAAGAGACTTAAGAACACAGAGTAAAGAGTAAGAGGACGGTATAACGTGAAAACCTTTGGGACGAACAACTTCACCAGAGCTGTTAGGAGATGTGTCTTTGGGATTTGTGTGGTTGTCTTTTAAGTATCTCGATTAGTTACTTATATCATTTCAACGTCCTATATTTTAATTGTACGTCTTTGGGGAACGTAAGGATATGTGATCGTTACTCTTTTGTCTTTCTCTTTAATTCCTTTGTTAAAGTAAGTGGTAACGTTACTTTTCTTATTTTATGAATCCTTATTTAGATGCATTTCTTTGTTTTCTGGATATATATCTTTTGATATTTTGTGACTACTTTCTTTAGTTTCTACTGTGTTTATCTACCTCTTTATATGGTACAACTACCTAACCTTCTTAGTTATATCACTTTTATTCATATGATCGGTTTCATTAGATGTCTAAGTTACTTTAGGGACAGTTCGATGGTTACCATAAAAAGTTTCTTGATCTTATTTATTAAAGTGTTAAACATACCTTTATGTTTTTGGGAGGTTATCGGTTTCTTTAGAACTCTTTCTTTTTGTATTGACTTCCTTAGTTGGACGGACTGAAGTCTGATATAATGTTTCGATGTCAGTAGTTCTGTCATACCATGACCGTGTTCCTGCCTTTACATCTACCTACATTGTTTTATCTTTCGGGTCTCTATTTAGGTACGTTGATACCTGTTGAATAGAAACTGTTTACTCCGTTCTTGTATGTCACCTCTTTTCTGTTCGAGAAATTGTTCATTACGACCCTTTTGACTAGTTGGTGAACACTTTCTTACTTTGATCTTGTGAAAAGATTATGGTGTGTGTGTGTTTTTTTCTGAGTTTTACCTAATTTCTAGATTTACATTCTGGTCTTTGATATTTGAGAATCTCCTTTTGTATCCGTTTTGTGAGAGACTGTATTTAGTGTCGTCTTAGGAGATACCGGGTGGAGGGTCTCATTACCTTTATTTTCGTTTTATTTGTTTACCCTGGATTAATTTGAATTTTCGAAAACGTGTTACTTCCTTTGATATTCGTTCCACTTTTCTGTCGTAGTCTTACCTTCTTTTATTATCGTCTACTTCGTTGACTATTTCCTAATTATAGTTTTTTATATGTTCGTCGAGTAAGTCGAGTTACGGTCTTTTTATTTATTGGGTTAGTTTTTTTACACGGTTTCTTGATTTGTCTGGAAAGAGGTTTCTTCTGTATGTCTACCGATTGTTTGTGAACTTTTCTACGAGTCGTAGTGAGCAATAGTCTCTTTACGTTTAGTTTTGGTGTTACTTTATGATAGAGTGTGGTCAGTCTTACCGACGATAGTTTTTCAGATGTTTATTATTTACGACCTCTCCTATGTCTTTTTTCCCTTGGGAGAATGTGACAACCACCATCACGTTTGATCATGACGGTGATACCTCTTGTCACACCTCTAAGGAAATTTTTGACCTTTATTTCGAAGGTACGATGGGTCGTTAGGGTGACGACGTGTATGTGTACCTCCTTTTGTCTTGACTTTCTCTATGTACATGGGGTTACAAGTAGAGTCGTGACAAATGTTATCGGTCCTATACCTTCGTTGGATCTACAGGTAACCGTCTACGTACCTATTCTTTCAACACCATGTATATGTGTTACCTTATAATGAGTCGATAATTTTTCTTACGTAAACTTAGTCGAAATTACTCCACCTACTTTGACCTCAGATAATATGTCTCATTTCATTCAGTCTTTCTTTTTGTGGTTATGTCATATAATTGTGCATATTATGCCTTAAAATTTTCTACCATTGTTACTGGGATTTAAACTCTGTCGCTTTCTCTGTGTCTACATAACTTGTCAGAAAACCTGAGACACTCTCTTCCACTCCCACCCTACTAAACTCTTTTATCGTAACTTTGTGCATATAATAGTATATACTTTATCTATCGGTCAGGTCCAAACTACGTACTCTGTCCCACGAGTCCCGGTCACGTGACCTTACAGGGACTCCCTACCCTACACCTCCCTCCCCCCAAGTCCTATCCTCTGTATACATGTGGGTACCGACTAAGTACAGTTACATACCGTTTTTGGGTGATATTATATACATTTCGTTAATCGGAGGTTAATTTTATTGATTTAATTAATTTTATATATTAAGTTTAGTGAGTGAAAGAGTCGGTAGAGATGTCTAACGGTGTATTTGTTTAAGACGTATCACACAATAAAAATTAAAGTAAAAATGGAAAATCTTATTTACTCCTACAAACTGTCATAACTTTCGTCAGTATTGATCTAGACGTGCAACGTTTAACCTGATCAAAGTCAGACACCAGATACTTCCCATGTTTAGACTGTAGTTAATATTAATATCCTAATTGCGAGAGAATTTCTAAGTTCTCATTACTTCATAATGAATCCACACTAAATGGTATTACACTTTTCGACCTACCTAATTAAATGAAGGAAAACATTCTCTACTATAAGACGAATATTCTTCCCTGAAGTTAAAAATTAGTTAAACGGAAACTCCTCCAGGGGTCAAACATATACACTTCATCCACCCGTCGGTGACGACGTAAAAGACTCCTGACTCCGGTCATGAGATGGTTCCATAAACAGGTCCCAGGTCACAGGTTAAAACGGAGGACACACTTAAGACGGTCGATTTTGTGAGGGAGAGACCTACAACGGACAGCTCACTAATTCATACACCAGAACCAAGAGTCGTACAGAACTGTTCACGAACAAAAGGTTTGACCAAGAGGTCGGTAGGGTCAATAAGGAACTCGATAACATATCATCATCACTTCCAGTGAGTCAACATGTTCTCACCCAACGGTAAGGGAAGAGGTTCCCTAGAAGGATTGGGTCCCTAACTTGTGACCAGAGAACGTGACGTCCGTCTAAGAAATGGTAGACTCGGTGGTCCCTTCTTGACAAATGGAAAAAGTAATAAAGGAAAGGGACAAATTAGTTTCGTCTCAACCAAAACTTCCCATACGATAGAGGTTACCGACGGTGTCATTTAACAATGTATGACCCATAGAATTTTGTTATCTTTAAATAAAGGAGTGTCGAGACCTACTACCTTCAGACTTGAGTTCCACAGTCGTCCCGGTATGAGGGAGACGAGGAGAGTCTCTCCCAGGAAGGACGGAGAAGGTCGAGGACCCCTGAGGTCTGAAATGGACTGAAAAGATCGAACTATGAACTTGGTGATACCAATGTAACGGAGAAGGATCATTGCACAGAGATAGAAAAGAAAAGAAAAGAAACAGAGAGAAAATTAGGGGAACAAATACTTTTTACATTGGTTAATACTATTATTCATACTATATTTTAAATTGTAGAATTTATAAAAACACACACGTAATCACAATTCAAGTGAAAGGGAAAGTCAAAATGAAAGTAACAACACATTGGTCAGAGTAGCCGACATAAAATAAACGACAACACAAGTCATCGGTTCAACACATGTTGAGAAACGTTGGGGTACCTGACGTCGTCCGGTTCGTGGAGACAGGAGGTGATCGAGGGTCTCAAACAAGTCTAAGTCCAGGGAACTCAGTCACTACGATAGATTTATAGAGTAGGAGACAGTGAGGAAGAGGAAAACAGAAGTTAGAAAGGGTCGTAGTCCCAGAAAAGGATGCTCAGCCGAGAAACGTAGTCCATCGGTCTTATAGTCTCGAAGTCGAAGTCGTAGTCAGGAAGGTCACTTATAAGTCCCAAATAAAGAAATCTTAATTGACCAAACTTGAGGAACGTCAGGTTCCCTGACTTTAACCGGAAAATTTTAAAGAAAGTAGTACACTTAAAATAAAGTGATTACGGTAAATTTTTTATTAAGTTTAACACAATACATGAATGAACTGTGTTATGATTTATTTTTTACTTACAAAAGTCTTTAAATAAAAATTTATAATTATGAACATTTTAAGTGTTTCGTAAAAAACACTTGTTACAAACAATTACGACGAAACTGGACACCTTCCTAATAAAATATGTGTTTACTTTGGACCTACAAAATGAAAGTAATTATTGTATAAAAAGACTATAAAACGTTATAAACTTTTACGTGTTCATATTAAACAAATTACACTTACCGTAGTGCCTGATCTACCTGTGCTCAGACTCACTTGAGGCCCTCTACCACTACTTGTCCCTCCGGACCGCACGACGTTAAGTACCCCAGTGTTTCTCAGCCTGTGCTGACTCGCTGACTTGACTTGACTTGACTTACACTTAACACTCAAAATACAGTTTATAAGTTAATGTTGACTAACTATATGAGTTTCATAAAGGGGTATACACACACACACATGTACACACATATGCAACAACAACGAATCAACAATTCACTATAGGTTGAGAAACGTTGGGTTACTTGACATCAGACGATCCGATGAGACAGACACCCTAAAGGGTCCGTTCTTTTGCTCTTATAAGAGCTGAGTCCCTAACTTGGGTGTAGAGGACGTAACCGTACCGCTGAGAAATGACGACTCGGTGGTCCCTTCAGGTATACACACTTGCACACACACACACACACACACACACACACACACACACACGACACAAGGCAACGAAGTCAGTACAGACTGACGAACGTTTAGGAACTTGACGGTGGGTGGGTGGTCCGAGGAACTGGGTACCCTAAGAGGTCCGTTCTTATGACCTCACCCAACAGTAAAGGAAGAGCATACAAATATATATATATATTTGAAGTATTCTCGGTGAGAGGAGTTAGTAGGTAATCGGATGAAATCGGAATCGATCACATACGTTCACTTGAAAATTGCGTCAAACCAGAATGTTTCTGTAATGGGTTGAACGTCATTTTTACCCAAGTAGTTGACAGTGGAAGTACTGTTCAGTCTTTTCAAGTTCATAAAGGAAAAGTAATACTAGAACGTTTTTACTCGGAACTATTAACCTTCCGGTCCGGTGACACTGTACGTTAAAACCTTCTGACAACTTGTAAAAAACTCTATCGTTTCAACCGTTTATCCCCGTAAATAATACCGTCTGTCAGAACCCCATGTATAAGTAAAAGGGGACTGTACAACATATATCTACGTTTCCAAATTAAATAATCACGAAAAAAAAAATTGTTTTGTAATACGATACGAATTTTGACTCTATTTACATTCATGTAGTATTTCTATCTTTCTAAAGTAATGAAGTTAATGAAGAATTAAATCTTTCACTAAAATCTATTTCAGACGTCTACACATTAAACGAAAGATATAAGTTTCTAAATTTTAACAAACCTACCGAAGTTACCCTTCTATAAAAATAGTCATGAACAAACCAAATTTCACATACGTAGACAAATTTTCTTTTTGAATTTAACAATCAACGAGTCAGTACAGACTCAGAAACGTTGGAGTACTTAACGTCGGATGGTCCGAGGAGACAGGTACCCTACCTTGGTTCAGGACGTAACGTCTACCTAAGAAATGACAGACTCGGTGGTCTCTTCGGGTATATAGAAAAATCTCGAATTATTTATTTACAAACTTGAAATACCTTCACTTAACGTTAAGAGAGTACTTTTTTTTTAGGTTTATGATTAAAATGATCTCTCAATTATAACAAAAAGACGTCGATTAAATCATAATATAGTAAACTATAATTTTCTGTTGAGTCATTGAAAACACAAATTTTCTGGGTAAACCTAGTAATGAAAAGTTTAGACGAAGGTATATGAGCGATAAATGAGTTGACTAAATATTTTATTTTTTTTTAACTTTTGTCTCAGTAAGTACTTATATTGTCATACGATATAGTGATATTAATATCGAAAGATAAATACGAATAAACTAGTTGTTTAGTTAGTACATAAAAAATTATATTGATCTAATCCTTTCCAGTAGAAAGTTTCAAGATATAGTTGACGAGACTTAAAATTTTTCGATTATAGGGGATAAGAGTACATTGAATTTAAGATCTCAATTTCTGTCCACTATTCAAGGTTCACTATTTTGGTATAGGATACAATCGTCTCTTCTTTTACCGTTGGGTGAGGTTATAAGAATGGACCTCTTAAGGTACCTGTCTCCTCCGACTACCCGATATCAGGTACCCCAACGTTTCTCAGTCTGTGCTGACTTACTGATTCACACGTATGTACGATACAATGTACTGTTATTTACGATACCACTCTCTTTTTCCTGTTATTTTTCCCGAGGTCCTCCCCTCACGTTAAAGTTTAAATTTGTAGGACCTGACACAACCAGATTGACCCTTCCATATAAACTCGTTTCTAAAATTTTTATATTTCTATTAGTAATCTATACCTATAGACCCCTTCTCACACGGTCTGTTCCCTACACGTCCATACTTTCAGGACTTCCTTTTCGTAACGAATCGTACAGTCTCCTTTCTGTACTTCTCCGGTACTACCAGTCTCGATCTACTCTCTCACCACCCCTGTCTCTCTCATATTACTCCTTCCAGTTTCTAACAATGTACCTCCCACTAAATTGAGTCATGTTACTCCACCTTTATGTAACGTCGTAAAACTCACCTGTCTGGACTACACAGAAGTAAAAATGTCCTCATAAGACCGACGACACATCTGTCGTCTGACCCTAACTCCACACCCACCACCAACTTTGTCCTTCTATTTCAATAAAGTTAAACAGTTTACTCCTTACTACCAATGTAACTGGACCCATCGTTAAGTCCACCAATCTTCCCCGACTTCAGACTCACATAAAACTTTGATAGAATAACAGTCCTTCAAAACACTCCGTCTTTCCCTCTTCTAATCAACTTTAGTGACTATATAAATCAGTATATTAAGGTAAGTGATTAGTACTTTTCGGATATTCTCCGCCTTCTGACTCTTATTCAAGTACTCCCGTCAAATCATTATTTTGTATATGCATATATATATATATTATCTATATAGTATGAAACAGAAATATAGATGAACATATAGATTAAAATATAGATGAATATGGAAATTAAGAGACATATAAACATGAATATACAGGTTTAAAATTTTGTCACGGACCTAAAACTCTGTCACGGAGTTGATATTAACAACAACTCATTTACAAGTTACACATACATAGTGTATTTTAAACTAATCATAACGTTAAGGATATAGATCTTTATATGTCGAATTCACACACACTGGAGTTCTTCTTGTAGGTCAACTCAGGTCGGTTATGGAGACTGGATTTTTGGACCTCCACAAACTTCTACGATTCAAACTCCACGAAGTAACTTATCGTTAACTTGAAATTATGGTATAAGACTATCTGAACTGAAATAGAATTTTACCTTCTTTCGAATGGGACACTATTTAAGGATACTATCTTGTGGTCGTACTACAGATATTGGAACAACCAATGGTCCCTTATTAATATAGGTCATCAGATTCTCTGCAAGGTATTAAAATTCACAAGTCCGAATGACGATCGGATCTTCTGTCGAGACTAGGTCGACCTTTTTCTGCGACAACAGAGTTCAATGACATAAAGACAGAAACCTCTTTTACGAGTCAAGTCAAAGTCAAATCAGCGAGTCAGTACAGGTTGAGAAACGCTGGGGTACTTAGTGTCGTTCGGTCCGGAGGGACAAGTAGTGGAAGAGGGCCTCAAGTGAGTCTGAGTGCAGGTAACTCAGGCACTACGGTAGGTCGGTAGAGTAGGAGCCAGCAGGGAAAGAGGATGACGGGGGTTAGGGAGGGTCGTAGTCTCAGAAAAGGTCACTCAGTTGAGAAGCACACTCCACCGGTTTCATGATCTCAAAGTCGAAGTCGTAGTAAGGGAGGTTTCTTTAGGGTCCCAACTAGAGGAAGTCTTACCTGACCAACCTAGAGGAACGTCAGGTTCCCTGAGAGTTCTCAGAAGAGGTTGTGGTGTCAAGTTTTCGTAGTTAAGAAGCCACGAGTCGGAAGAAGTGTCGGGTTGAGATTGTAGGTATGTACTGGTGTCTTTTTTAGTATCGGAACTGATCTCCCTGGAATCAGACGTTTCATTACAGGGACGAAAACTTATACGATAGATCCAACCAGTATTGAAAAGAAGGTTCCTCATTCGCAGAAAATTAAAGTACCGACGTCAGTGGNGGTTGAGAGTGTAGGTATGTACTGGTGTCTTTTTTAGTATCGGAACTGATCTCCCTGGAATCAGACGTTTCATTACAGGGACGAAAACTTATACGATAGATCCAACCAGTATTGAAAAGAAGGTTCCTCATTCGCAGAAAATTAAAGTACCGACGTCAGTGGTAGACGCTACTAAAACCTCCGGTTTTTTTATTTCAGACTGGGACAAAGATGACAAAGGGGTAGATAAAGGGTACTTCACTACCCTGGTCTACGACACTAGAAGCAAAAGACTTACAACTCGAAATTCGGTTGAAAAAGTGAGAGGTGAAAGTGAAAGTAGTTCTCCGAAAAATCGAGGAGAAGTGAAAGACGGTATTCCCACCACAGTAGACGTATAGACTCCAATAACTATAAAGAGGGCCGTTAGAACNAAAGAGTACTACATGAGACGTATATTCAATTTATTCGTCCCACTGTTTTGTGTCGGAACTGCATGTGGAAAAGGAGAAACCTCGGTCAGACAACAAGGTACAGGTCAAGATTGACAACGAAGGACTGGACCTCTTTTACAATTTTGTTTATTAAATAAAAGTTACAAACTCTAAACTTACTGAAGGATCTTCCAATACCTTATGGTCGAACGTCTCAAAACACGTTCAATTCACTTCCAACCGTTTTTATTGTTTTATCTACGGACTACGAAAGATCTTGATAGTGAATATTTTCACAACACACACAATCAACGAGTCAGCACAGGTTGAGACGTTGGGGTACCTGACATTGGAAAATCCGAGGAGACAGTCACCTTAAAAGGTCCATTCTTATGTCCTCACCTAACGGTAAAGGAAGAGGTCTCCTAGAAGGGTTGGGTCTATAACTTGGGTCCAGAGGACGTAACGCACATCTGTTAAATGGCGGATTCGGTCGTCCCTTCAGGGGAGTCAATTATAATAAAGTCATCATTAATAACCCAAATGGACTACCGAGTCTCCCATTTCTTAAACGGACTTTAAGTCCTCTGTGTCCTCTATGTCCAAGTTAGACACCCAACCTTTCAAGGGAGTCTCCTCCTTTAACGTTGGGTCAAGTCATAAGACCTTTTAAGGTACCTGTCTCCTCTGACCGTCCGATATCAGATATCCCAGTGTTTCTCAACCTGCACTGACTCATGTACCGTGGTTTTAATAATAATATAGTAACCTAGTAAAATAGTTATAATATATTATAATCATATAGTTACGATTTTCAAGTGAATCATAACTTCCCACGACACTTTATAAAAATTTATGTTTCTGTAGGAGACCACCCACGATAAACACAGAACGGTCCAAGTAGGGGATCGATGACACTCACAACCGATATTTGTCGAGTCTTGACGGTAAAAATACCTCTGAACGGATATTCTTTGTCTTCTGTAGTGTCTCCCTTATACCAAAAAGGGGAGGTCGTCGAGTATCTGTCATTGCTGACTAGACCCCTTTATTCTGCACAAGGGACTGGAACTTTACTCTGGTCAAGACACACAATGGAAACCCTAACCCGACCAGAGACCGGTTCTGACGTAAGAACGAACAATCAGGGGACTAGACAGGACACACAAAAGGTAGGAAAGAAGGAGCTATTTAGTGAACTTGTTCTTAGAAGGAGAGTACAAGATGTGTTAGGTGATGTTTGATACAAGAATCATGTCCAGGTAAACATGTTTCTTAAGTCTCTATTTGAACCATACTTCGATTATTTAGGATTTCTGTATAAGAGAAATGTGTATACTGAATCAGGTTTCGGAATTTCAATAGAACCTTAATAGGAACCTCTTCCTTTATTGGCAGAGGTCACAAGAAGAGGTCCTCAAAGGTACCTGTCTCTTCGTACCTTCCGATGTCAGGTACCCCTAAGTTTTCTCCACCTGTGCTGAATCAGTGATTTGTTCGTCTTCAATAGAATCTTCACAAGTCAAATCAAGTCAAGTCAAGTCAAGTCAGTGAGTCAGCACAGGTTGAGAAACGCTGGGGTACTTAGCGTCGTGTGGTCCGGAGGGACAGGTAGTGGTAGAGGGCCTTAAGTGAGTGTGAGTACAGGTTGCTCAGTCACTACGGTAGGTCGGTAGCGTAGGAACCAGCAGGGAAAGAGGATGACGGGGGTTAGGAAGGGTCGTAGTCCCAGAAAAGGTTCCTCAGTTGAGAAACGCACTCAACCGGTTTCATGACCTCAAAGTCGAAGTCGTAGTAAGGGAGGTTTCTTTAGGGTCCCAACTAGAGGAAATCTTACCTGACCAACCTAGATGAACCTCAGGTTCCCTGAGAGTTCTCAGAAGAGGTTGTGGTGTCAAGTTTTCGTAGTTAAGAAGCCACGAGTCGGAAGACGTGTCAGGTTGAGAGTATCCGTATGTACTGGTGTCCTTTTTGGTATCGGAACTGATCTGCCTGGAATCAACCGTTTCATTACAGAGACGAAAACTTATATGACAGATCCAACCAGTATTGAAAAGAAGGTTCCTCATTCACAGAAAATTAAAGTACCGACGTCAGTGGTAGACGCAACTAAAACCTCGGGGTTTTTTATTTGAGACTGTGACAAAGGTGACAATGGGGTAGATAAAGGGTACTTAACTACCCTGGCCTACGGTACTGGAATCAAAAGACTTACAACTGGAAATTCGGTTGAAAAAGTGAGAGGAGAAAGTGAAAGTAGTTCTCCGAGAAATCAAGGAGAAGTGAAAGACGGTATTCCCACCACAGTAGACGGATAGACTCCAATAACTATAAAGANTATGACAGATCCAACCAGTATTGAAAAGAAGGTTCCTCATTCACAGAAAATTAAAGTACCGACGTCAGTGGTAGACGCAACTAAAACCTCGGGGTTTTTTATTTGAGACTGTGACAAAGGTGACAATGGGGTAGATAAAGGGTACTTAACTACCCTGGCCTACGGTACTGGAATCAAAAGACTTACAACTGGAAATTCGGTTGAAAAAGTGAGAGGAGAAAGTGAAAGTAGTTCTCCGAAAAATCGAGGAGAAGTGAAAGACAGTATTCCCACAACAGTAGACGTACAGACTCCAATAACTATAAAGAGGGCCGTTAGAACTAAGGTCGAACACAAAGAAGGTCAGGTCGCAAAGAGTAATACATGAGACGTATCTTCAATTTATTCGTCTCACTGTTATATGTCGGAACTGCATGTGGAAAAGGAGAAACCTTGGTCAGACAACAAGGTACAGGTCAAGATTCACAACGAAGGACTGGACGTATGTCTAAAGGGTTCTCCGTCCAGTCCACCAGACCATAAGGGTAGAGAAAGTCTTAAAAGGTGTCAAATAACACTAGGTGTGTCAGTTTCCGAAACCGTATCAGTTATTTCGTCTTTATCTACAAAAAGACCTTGAGAGAACGAAAAAGGTACTAGGTCGCCTACAACCGTCAAACTAGATACCAAAGAGACGGAAAAACTTTTGGTCGAACTCGTAGTCCTTCAAGTACCATTTGCATAACGACTTCGGACCGAACCTCTTAAAACTCGTAATGAAAGGATCGTACACTCTACTCACGTTAACACACCATCAAACTCGTAAGAAACCGTAACGGAAAGAAACCCTAACCTTACTTTTGACTGGAAAACGTCAGCACACCGGTGACGACTCAAAAGGTTTAAACAACCGTATATCTTACGTCGTGAAAGTGTCGTAGTAGAAAGTGCTAAACTTTATCGAGTTGACCTTAAGGTAGTGGAGGTGATCGAAACAAGTATCACTACGAAAGATTCCGGGTGAACTGAAGTGTAAGGTCCTACAGACCGAGATCTACTCACTAGTATAGTAGTACTGATAGACCCAGTACTTCTAGAAAAAACATGACAAGAAGACACATAAAAACGGTGGAGAAGAATTATAGAAGACGAAGACAATCCAGGTCTGGTAAAGACAGGAAAAACTCGGGTAGAAACACACTTTACAAGGGAACCATAGAGATTAAAAGAACTTCTCTAGAAATCAGAAAGGGTAAGACAACAAAAGGAGCTAAAAAAACGTAACTAGCGACTTCTTCTGAAAGAATAGAGAAGAACGATAAGAAACCTTGAGACGTAAGTCTACGAATATAGAAAGGAAAAGAGGAAACGAAAAACGGAGAGAGGAAAAGTGTCGATAAACATTCCGGAGGGGTCTGTCGGTAAAACGAAAAAACGTAAAGAAAAGGTACCCCTACCAGAACTAGGGACAGAGGACATGTTACAGTGCTTGGAGTAAGGTATCAAGTAGTCCGTGAGATAGATAGTCTAGATCCGGGAATTTAGATAAAGAGTGAAGGTGACATATTAGTATTCCCTAAACTAAATCTAGGATGGACTTACCGGATCGCCAAAAGGGATGAAAGAAGTTAAATTCAGACTTAAACCATTATTCCTCAAGTACTAGACTCGGTGTCAGTCGAGGACCAGAACAAAAACAACTGACATATGTCAAAGAGGTAATATAAGAAACCGACGATTCTTATATTAGTTAGACTAAAGCCACAATTGGTAGACCACTACGGGTACACATCTCAGAAGTCAACACCACAACCTTCTCCCACAAACGATACTGGTCACGCAAAAGAACCGTTTTGAGATAATCAGGAACGGGACGAAGCAAGGTGTAAGGTTCCGGTTTAAACGGACAATGAGGTCCACAAAGAACTGAAGGATGAAAACGTAAGGTCAGGGGATATTACTTTTCCTGTAGAAAAAACCCACAATCAAGATTTTCCAGAACATCCAGAAGTATTTTGGTAAGTTGAAGTCGAAGAAGTCGTAATAACCAACCCCGTATCTGAACCTATTGACACTATAACTTACCAAACGGAACCTCTACTTGTCTCTAGTAAGACAGCAAAAAGTCTAACATAGGTTCATGACGTAAAGTCTGAGAAAACAACTGGTACTACCGATGAGGTAAAGAAGACTCTCTAAGGACGGGCGTCATTATCTATATTACCAGTAGACTCAATTTAAGTGGGTAAGGTGTTCACAAGTTAGTCGTGTTTTAAACATTTTAAACGGTGTCACTTTATAAAACATAAGAAAAGAATTTCCTCCTGAGGATTTTGTTCTTAAATCCGGGGTGTTTTCGTCGTACGGGAAAACCTTTTTCTAAGTATATAAAATAAGAAGATTAACACTTATAATAACGTCAGATTTAAAATCTTAATATAGTTATATTCGATATTTCATTGCACCACGACTCAACGGAGTCAACACAGATCGAGAAACTCTAAGTACCTGACATCCGAGTGGTCCGAGAAGACAGGTACCCTAAGAGGTCTATTCTGATGACCTCTCCTAACAGTACGGGAGGAGGTCCCCTAGAAGGAGTAGGTCCCTAATTTGGACGTAGAAAAGACAGAGGACGTAACCACCTGCCCAAGAAATGGTGATCTCGACGGACCCTTCGGGCATATTCCATGTTTAAATTTGTTTTTTCTTTTTAGTGATATATCCATCTTTCCATTGGGAATGTAAGTGAAAAGGGATTTACTCCCTTTGGACTCAGGTAATAAAAGTTATTCATTTCTAAATTTATCTTAAAAAACATTTTCCTATTCGTGATTAACAGAGTAAGACCACAAAGACATAAGAAGTCATACCTCTTCCCTTATACCGACTGTTTTCAGGTACAATAGTCCTTATTATTTCCACCGTCCAACACCCATTCGGTAAAAGTTCCGGTACCACTTTAAGGGCAACGGTCCTAAATCACTGAGCGAGTTGTCCTTCTAATGTCAGGTTACAATTTATTTCTAGGTATGTAAGACGTGAGTGAACTTTATCGCGATCAACGAAATTTACAACTAAAGTCTTTATTTACCGAACGTTTACACGACTAATGATGTAAACCCCATTTTTACATAAGTATAACACCTTTAAAAATTGTAATGAAAATTTTGAAAGATACGCCAAATCATGTAAAATAAACATTTTGATCTCTATGAAATTTCGAGTTCATTTTAAAACTTTTATTTTTTCTTATTTTTCTTTTATCTGTAGAAATACATCGATGTAAAAGGAACATTTCTTGCCTTTTTATATAGTGGTGTACGTGTGTGTATTTTTATGTGTATGTATGTGTTTAGGGAACTAATCGAATAGTAAAATTCATAATAAGGTTGAGTAACCTCTTTAATATAAAGGGGTATATAAATAGTGTATATAAAAAATTTCATATTTCATACGAAATAAATATGACAATAAAACTAAAGTACAAACTAGTCCATACAACGACGACGATTCAGTGAAATCAGGACAGACTGAGACACACTGGGGTATCTGCCGTCGGGTAGTTCGAGGTGGTAGGGACGCTAAGAGGTCCGTTCTTGTGACCTCATACAACGGTAAAGGAAGAGGTTACACACTTTCACTTCAGCGAGTCAACACAGACTGGGAGTCGCTGGGATACCTGACGTCGGAAGGTCCGAGGAGGTAGGTACCCTAAAAGGTCCGTCCTCATGACCTCACCCCACGGTAACGTCTTAGATAATTTTATCTAAGAAAAGGATTCAAAGTCGTATGCTTTATTACGTTATGATCAAATGAAATTTGTCTTGATCGAAATCGTCATTGTCTATGAACCTTTGAAACAAAATGGGATGGTATTGTAAAATTTATTATCACAGAAGATACAATTGTCTAAAATATTTTCTTTTTAATATGTTTGAAAGTCGATTACTTAAAACTTTTAAGTCCTTATACTTTCAATAATATTAAACAATATACTGTGGAAATACTGAGTTAGAACTAATATATTGTTGTTTTCATTGGAATACAGTATAAGGTAGTGGAACCCTGATAGATTATCCTAATAGGAAACGTTATAAAAAGATGTGAAATTTACAATAAGTGTACGTTAAGACCGTATATACTAATATCATAACCCCTCATCTTTTACGGTTGAAAAACTCATAGTAAAATATTCAAGTTACAAATATAACTGATATAATATGATATATCGAGGGAAACTCCATATGAAAATTAAAATATTTGGATAACATTTTAAAGTCTTTATTTAACGAGTATGGGGGACAAATGATAAAATACGTTCCGTGTTGTGAGTGGGGACTCATTTTATATTTCAAACACGACGTAATCACGGGGGTCAATCGTAAAAGTAAGAGACGGAAACAAGACTAAGAACGTCAACCTACGAGAAACGAGTATGACATGGATTTAACGATTACGATTAAAACTCTGACGGTACTTTACTAACCGTCTTTCGGAGTCAGATAGTTCTACCTTTACTTGTATTTACTTCGTCGTGTAATTCGTCATAAGGTGCTTTTTTCCTTATGTTCTGTAACCTGCTATCTTTTGTACCTCCCTTTTCTCTTAAGACACGTATCTTATCTTGCTACGATCGAATATATGAATACTTCGTCGTTTAGTAAAAATCTAATTTTCCTTCTCGTAGGTTACCGTGTCAGTCACGTAATTCTGGTCATAATACCTTACCGGTAAAATCCTTGATTTCGTTTCGACCAACAAATTCAAACGTATATAAGTTACATAACATTGATGTAATGTTACTCGTAAAAAAATCTTACTAATAAAGTCGTGTTTGTGGTAATCCTCTTTTATAAAAACACAGTACTTGTTCCTTATATCCCAATAATGTATTGATGCACCATATAGTTATAGGAGTCTATACGTCTACTGTGGTTTACTTCTCCTTGATTTCTCGGAGAACCACTTTCACTTTCTTCTCTCACTTTTTCAGCCGAATTTTGAGTTGTAAGTTTTTTATTTATAGTACCATGGGTCAGGGTAGTGAAGTACCGTTTATCTACCTCTTTGTCACCTTTGTCACTCTGTGAAATAAAACCCCCTCTGGGCTTTAGTGACGTGAGTAGAGTGTGCGATCATTTCATTACGAGTTTTATGAGGTTCGGTCCGAAGTCGTTATGCACTTGGCACTTATAGGTCTACAAGTTCGACCAAAATCTTTTCCGTCTCCTTGGTCCCTAGTTTAACGGTTGTAGGAGACCTAGTAGTTTTTTAGTTCCCTCAAGGTCTTTTTGTAGATGAAAACGAAATAACTGATACGGTTTCGGAAACTGACATACCTAGTGTCATTTGACCTTTTAAGACTTTCTCTACCCGTATGGTCTAGTGGACTGGACGGAGAACTCTTTGAACATACGTCCAGTCCTTCGTTGTCAATCTTGACCTGTACCTTGTTGTCTGACCAAGGTTTATCCCTTTCCTCATACAGTTCCGACATATAACAGTGGGTCGAATAAATTGAATATACCTCTCATATTGTACTCTTTACGACCCGATCTTCTTTGTGTTCCACTTTAGTTCTAACAGTCCTCTTTATAGTCATTGGAGTCTATACGTCTACTGTGAGGGAATACCGTCTTTCATTTCGTCTTGATTCTCGGAGAACTACTTTCACTTTCTCCTCTCACTTTTTTAACCGAAGTTCGAGTTGTAAGTCTTTTGCTTCTAGTACCGTAGACCAGGGTAGTGAAGTACCGTTTATTTACCTCTTTGTAACCCACTGAAATAAAAAGACCCGAGGTTTTAGTGACGTCTACCACTGACGTCGGTACTTTAATTTTCTGTGAATGAGGAACCATCCTTTCAATACTTGTTGGATCGGTCGTATAATTTTTCGTCTCTGTATTGAAACAGTTGTTTCCAGGTAGATCAGTCCCGATACCAAAAATGTCACCAGTACATACCTACACTCTCAACCTGATATTTCTTTCGACTCGTGACTTCTTAGCTACGAAAACTTGACACCACAACCTCTTCTGAGGACTCTCAGGGAACCTGATGTTCCTCTAGGTTGGTCAGGTAGATTTCCTCTAGTCAGGACCTACAAGTAACCTTCCTGACTACAACCTCGACTTTGAAGTTATGAAACCGGTGGACTACGCTTCTCAACTGAAGAAACTTTTCTGGGACTATGACCCTTTCTAACTCCCGTCCTCCTCTTCCCCTTATGTCTCCTACTCTACCAACCTACTGTAGTGACTGAGTTACCTGTACCCCAACCCACCTGAGGTCCTCAACCACTACCTGTCCCTTCGGACCGGACGACACCAAGTACCACAGCGTTTCAGCCTGTACTGACTCCCTGACTAGACTTGAATTGACTTTTAGTGACGTCTACCACTAACGTCGGTACTTTAATTTTCTGTGAACGAGAAACCTTCTTTTCGATACTGATTGGATCTGTCGTATAATTTTTCTCCCTTGTAATGAAACAGCTGTTTACAGGTGAATCAGTTTCGATACCAAAAAGGCTATAGGCACATACTTACACTCTCAACCTTATATTTCTTTGGACTCACGACTCTTTAACTACGAAAAATTGATACTACAACCTCTTCTGAAAATTCTCAGGGAACCTGACGTTCCTCTAGTTTGGTCAGGTAGGATTTCCTTTATTCAAGACTCATAAGTAACCTCCTTGACTACGGCTTCGACTTTATAGTTAGGGAGCCGGTGGACTACGCTTCTTGACTAAGTAACCTTTTCTGTGACTACGACCCTTTCTGACTTCCGTCCTCCTCTTCCCCTATTTCCTATTCTACCAATCTGCCGTTATGACTGAGTTACCTATACAAACTCGTTCGAGATCCTCAACCACTACCTGTCCCTTTGGACCACACGACGTCAGGTGTCCCAGTGTTTATCAGTCTGTACTGTCTCGCTGACTTGACTTGACTACACGTATATCCACAAAGACTTTCCACACCCTAGAACGTTTAGTGGAAAATTTTCGGTCACTTGTCCGGTCCAACCGCCTTTCCTTTAAAGCGAATTAAAGTCTACGACCGTTGACCTCACTACGGTACTAGAAGTAAAAAACTTACGACTTAAAATTCGATCGAAAAAACGAGAGGGGAAATAGTTGTCCGAGAAATTAAGGAGAAGTGAAAGACGGTCTTCCTAACATAGTAGACGTATAGACTCTAATAACTATAAAGAAGGACGTTAAAACTATGGTGGAACACGAAATAGGTCGGATCGTAAAATGAACTAGAGGAACCGTATATTCAATTTATTCGTCCCACTGTTATATATCGGAACTTCATGAGGAAAGGGTTAAACCTTGGTCGAGTAGCAAGGTACAGGTCAAGATTGATAACGAAGAACTGGACGTATTTTAGAAGAGTCCTCCGTCCATTCTACCAGACCATAAAGGTAGAGAAATTCTTAAAAGGTATCCTACTCTCCCAACCTACCGGAGTGGCTAAGCTACCTGTACTCAAACTTGTTCGAGATCTTCAACCGTTACCTGTCCCTTCGGACCGTACGACGTCAGGTACCCCAACGTTTCTAAACCTGTATTTACTCACTGACCTAATTTGACTGACACTAGGTGTGTCAGTTTTCGGAACCGTATCAGTTACTTCATCTTCATATACAAAAAGACCTTGAGAGCACGAAAAGGATATTAGGTCACTTACAACCGTTAAACTAGAGTCCAAGAAGACGGAAAAGATTTGGATCGAACTTGTAGACCTTGAAGAGCCAAGTGTATGACAACTTCCGACCGAACCTCTTAAAACTCTTAATGAAACGATCGTACACTCTACTCACTTAACACGACAGCAAACTTATAAGAAACCGTAACGAAAAGAAACCCTAACCACCCTTTCAAGTCAAAGTAAGGTTAGGGTTTCTTCTGTATTTCGATAATAGTTTTGGTCTTAATAGATGCTGTTTCTAAAACCTTAATAGTCTATAACACAACTTTTATTGATACTAATTATACATGTCCTGGGATTTATTTTTTAATCTGTTGTACTTTCGTGTCTACCTACTAGATTCGTCTCTCTTTAGGACCTTTAATTCTTCTCATTATTTTTACTTATTGTAGAAGGTAACTAAGTAGTGCTCTAACGTACACTGACTCTTAGTCTGTGACCGAAGGGACCATCGAGGCTACCGTTTGTTAGACGGATGTCACGTTATCTGGACCCAAACTAAGGACCCAGTCCTTCCGGGGGACCTCTTCCCTTACCGATGGGTGAGACCATAAGGACGGATCTCTTAAGGTATTTGTCTCTTCAGACTCCCCGATATCAGGTACCCCAACGTTTCTCATCCTGTGCTGATCACTGAATCGTAGGTGTGTGTGTATTCTTAGTCTGCATCAATTCTAGTAGTTACTACGATTTCGACTTTGAGGTCATGAAACCGGTGGAGTACGCTTCTCAACTGAGTAACCTTTTTTGAGACTACGACCCTCCCTAACCCCCGTCCTCCTCTTCGCCTGCTGGCTCCTACTCTACCGACCTACCATAGTGCCTGAGCTACCTGTACTCAGACTCACTTGAGGTTCTCTACCACTACCTGTCCCTCCGGGGCGCACGACACTAAGTACCACAGCGTTTCTGACTCTTTGCTGACTCGCTGACTTCACTTGACTTGACTTGACTGACTCCTAGTAGTTTTTCCTAGAATTCCTATCTTTGTAAATCGACTATAGAATGTATAAAGTAGAACTAACGGAATATAAGATTATAGTTTATATTCCGCTTCGTTGTAATTTCTTCGAAGAAACTATTTTGTACAACGTTGCATATTGTTAATTGTATATAAACTACAAAATCTAACTATTGTCCAGTCTAAGAAGGTAAATATATAATAAGAAACATATTATGTATTACGATATC
The DNA here is from genome assembly GCA_006410555.1 of Capra ibex. NCBI lineage: Eukaryota > Metazoa > Chordata > Mammalia > Artiodactyla > Bovidae > Capra > Capra ibex. The sequence goes on along the minus strand of SJYO01037955.1, from coordinate 50,295,038 downwards.
CACGTACCCTAGAGTCACTAATTTCTTAATGTATTCATCCCCCCTTACTTTTAAAATCATTCCTCACGTTTATCACGAAAGATCTTTTTATATATGTCTTCATAAAAGAAGGTCAAAATTCCTTGATAAAACACAATGTATCTTGATTTAGGGAAAGAGTACGTAACAAAACTATGACCCTCATAATAACGTCCTTACATAAACATACCAGAAGGAGCCACCACGATCACCATTTCTTGAACGGACGGTTACGGTCTGTGTATTCTATGTGTCAACTCTAGGGACCCAGTCCTTCTAGGGGACCTCCTCCAGTACCTTTGAGTGAGTCAGTGAGTCAGTCCGTGCTGACTTCACTGACTCATACGTCTATGTATGTATATATATACATACATATATATATATATATACAATCATATATTATAGACATGTAAGAAGTATACTTATATACTTCTTAGAATAATCGTTTTGAACGTATATTTGGTTCTTCTGTAAAAATTGTCGTCTCATCCTATAAAACTTAAAAATGTAATATAGGCCGTTTTCACTTCTCCTATAGTAATAATAAAACTTTATACTCATAATTTAAGAAGTTCCCGAAGGGACCACCGAGTCTGTCATTTCTTAGACAGACGTTAGGATCTCTGGTTCCAAACTGGGGATCTATTCCTTCTAACGGACAGCTTCCCCTGACTTTTTTTAAGAAGTTTTTTACACAAATCTTGATTCGTGATTCAGACTGCACTTCGTTTAATTATCTCTCTGACAAAGACAGGTGATGTAGAATGTCCTTAAAAAAAAAAAAATTAATCGTGGGAAGAAGGTACATCTTCAGTTTGTTTTCTTTCTTCCTTTTGTTCTCTTTTTGTAATTGTGTATGTGTACTGTAAGTATTATTATCAAAATTTTTGATTATAGGTAATACCTACACTCTCAACTTGGTATGTCTTTCGACTGGTTACTCATTAACTACGAAAACTAGACACCACGACCTCTTATAGGAACTCTCAGGGAACCTGTCGTTCTTCTAGTTTGGTAAGTAAGGATTTCCTTTAGTCAGGACTTATAAGTAGTCTTCCTCACTACAATTTCAAGGTTATAAAACCGGTGGACTACGCTTGTCGGTTGAGTAACCTTTTCTGGGACTACGACCCTTTCTACCTTCCGTCCTCCTCTTTCCCTGTTGTCTCCTTCTCTACCAACCTACCGTAGTGACGAAGTTACCTGTACGTAAACTCGTTTGAGTCCCTCTACCACTTCCTGTCCTTTCGGAGTACACGACGACAGGTACCCCAGTGTTTCTCATCCTGTACTGACTCACTGACTAGTTGTTTCGTCACGGTATGAACTGGACTCTATAAAAAGGAATTTTTTTTTTTTTTTTTGAATTTAACAACCCCANATTTTTTTTTTTTTTTTTTTTTGAATTTAACAACCCCAAACAACAACAACAACAATAAAAAAAAACAACAAACGAAAATAAACCGAATTGACCCAGAAGTAACGTCACACACGTCCGAAAACAACGACAATGTAAAACACCTGAAAGAGATCAACTCCGTCTGTCCAAATCAACGGGACACCGTACACCCTAGAATCAAGGGACTGGTCCCTAGATTGGAGGTAGGGAACGTGATCTTCCGTCTAAACATTACCGATCTGGTTGTCCGTTCAGGGACTTGATTCCGTAATATAAACTCAGTGTAATATTTCATTCTTAAAAATTACTATTTCTCCCAACATAGCTTTCATAATTATTCCTAAATATTTGTGTAATCATTAAATTAACTCGTTAAAATTATTACGAGGTAATAGAACGTCAGAAACATCCATTATAACATCGTTTAATATTTCACTTTTTTTCAATGTCTCTGCGGACGAGATCTTATGTCGTATCGCAATTACCTTTCTCTAAATAAATTTTACCTTCAACAGTAAAGAAATCTGTGTCCACCCTTCTAAACCATCTTACCCTTAAGATTGTACATATGACAGTACATTCTTAATTTAGCGGTCAGGTACAGACTGCATCCCACGTCGTACGAACCCCGACCACGTACCCCTACTGGGTCTCTCTACAACACCCCTCCCTCCACCCTCCCCCCAAGTACAAACCCTTGCGTACATTCTTAATTTCTAAAATTTTAAATTTTTTATTTTTTTATTTTTTTTTAATTTTTTTTAAAAAAACTTTAATACTTTTTATTCGTATTCCTTTTCTTCTTTGTCTTTATTATCTCTGTGTGACGACTAAAGTATTTTATACACCTTTGTTACTTCATTTCTTTTATACCTCGGTTTCAGTGTAGTTTGAGGCACCCAAACATAATAGTACCTGTACTCAAATTAGGAGTGTAATATCATTATCTCAAAGGAAAAAACTCTGATAGACGTCCGATTGATTTTTTTATGGTAAAATTCAGATACTTACTTCACAATCACCCATGATGTCCTTTACCCAAAACTAATAACACAAAAGAAACCGGGACCTTTATTATTTGTGTTTACGTACTTTTTGGTATCTAATAATGTCGATTAGAAGAAACAGTTGACCTGACTCGATGTCCCACAGGTCTATAACCCGGTTATATAATACCACAAAGAAACTCCTACAACAAAAAGTCTACTAAATTGTAAATTTAGTCATTTCGTTTCGACTGGCGAGGAGGATGACATCCACCCGGTGTAAGTTAATAAAATTCAGGACTTATCTTGTTTTTCTGACTGGGGGGAGACGTATTTTAATGGACGGAGACCTGAGTTCGAGTTTGTGACCGAGTATAATCAAGTCAACCATTTCTTAGGAGAACGTTACGTTCTCTGTGACCAAGTTAAGGACCCACCCTTTCTAGGGGTCCTCTTCCCTATCCGATGGGTGGGGTCATAAGAACCCGAAGGGAACACTGAGTCTACCATTTTTAGACGGACGTTACACCCTGTACACTTAACCTGAGGACCCAACCCTTTTAAGGGACCTCTTCCCTTCCGATGCGTGAGGCCATAAGACCGGACCTTTTGAGGTGTCTGACATATCAGGTACCCCAACGTTTCCCAACCAGCACTGACTCGTTGAAAGAGAAAGGGAGAGTGAAACCAGAACTCGGACTGTGGGAAACATGACCTCGAAGGAGGGCTAGGAGTCGGAACGTTACGAATGACCTTGATGTGGAAGTCGGGAGGACCCAGAGGTTGAACGACTCATGTGTAGAATACTCAAAATTCAGAGTTATTGACACACTTGGTTAAATGACATTATCTAGAGAAAAATAACATTCCTTACAAACAAGCCAAGTAGACCTGTTACGACTGATCTTGTCTCTGTAGGTTTTTGTACAACTTATATCATAAATAGTGTCGTAAATCATAAACTTACAAAGATCGAATATAGCTATCAAGTTCCATATAAAATTTAAAGTTAAGTGTTAGAGAGTTTAGTCGGATAGCTTATACCTAAATTTTTAAGAAAATCATCAGGGACAGGACAAAGAGTCCGAAGGTCCATCTCGGTCAACATTTCTTGGGTACACAATTACGTCCTCTATATTCTCTGACCCTAACGGGACCCTGTCCTTCCAGGGGAACTCCTCCCGTACCATTAGGTGAGGTCATAAGAACGGACCTCTTAGGGTACCTGTCTCCTCGGACCACCCGATGTCAGGTATCCCAGTGTTTCTCACCCTGTTTTGACTTCACTGAATCGTCCGTACGTGCACAACAAAGAGTATTTAAATGGAAGTCACACGGGTAATTTATTAATGAGATATTCATAAGTATATAAAGTATCGACCATTCATTATACTTCAGAGGTGAAGTATCATTACTCAATAAATAACCAGTAAATATAACTTGTAGGTAATATAAGTTAATCATTATCAACAGATAATTGGTCGATATAAAAGGAGAAAACTACCGATATAATACCCAATATCTTTCTTTTCTAAAATTACTGAAGAAATCTATAAGGTAACAATTTATTAGGATAACAAGGGATGAAATCTTTATATAAAATTTTGAAGTTAAAGTAGTAAGTTTTAATACGTTATATTTCGAATATCATAAACTAATTAAAAGAAAAGATTTTGTTCATAACGGAGGATAAATAGTAGTAGAAGAAGACTAAGAATCATTAAGGGTTTATTGTCGTTTTCGTTGTAATGATGATAACGATTTAGGTTGTGGTTGTTACTATAAAATCATGTAGTATATATGTATTTACAAAAATAAATATATGCACTGGAAATCCCCAGTTATACACATCCATGTGGAGATTGACATATTTTTAATACACGTATACATTCATATATGTATACTACACACAGACATATATGAAAAGACTCCAAATATTTATATTCCCATGTAGTTATATAAAGTATGAATATTTATGTAATATAAAAGTATAACTTAGTAGAACAAATGGGGATTCTTTGTCGTCTGTTATCGATCTCTATATAAAACAACAGTATAGATCGTAGATCACCCATCTCCGGTCTTTACGACGATCGGTAGGTCATTACGTGTCGGGAGGGGGACGTGTACGTGTGTTGTTTGTTAGTACTCCTAATTTTACAGTCACCAACCACTCCGACTTTTTGACACGAGGTTTTACTAGAACTCGTAGGGGTTTAGGACCACCTTTATATAACCGTTATCTCGGATAAATGTATTTTTCTATGACTTTTCGTCTTATATCTGTTTTTGATGATGCGTACAAAAATAAACTTTAGTGACCAAACGAGTTAAATTTCAGGTGAAGTACTCTTAGCACACACACACACATATATATATATATATATATATATATATATATATACGAAATACTTCGACAGTAGGAAACAAAAAGAACGTTAAGAAAAATCATGACTTTAGGTTAAAGGATGTACGGGAGTCCGTAGGTGTATAATGAGACACAATGTGATTGGGTCAAGAAGAGAGTTTTAAGATTTTAAAGTATGGGACTTGATACACCGTATAACTCAGAGAATAAAAGTAAGGGATACGGAAAGGACATGACCTTCGTGTATACGGGGGAAACAGGTGCACTGAAATGTTAGGAAGGGTGAATCTCCACTTGACGCATCGAGACACGGTAACTACTTCAGTAACAGGGACACCGGATAAACTGGTTATCTGACACTCTTCACCGTCGTACCGTCGAGGGTCCCTTCGGAAGTTCTCCGTAGGACCCAAAGGTGAACGGAAAAATGTGAGAACAGTAAGAGACGATCTCCGTGTACACACACAAAGACACACACAAGTCAGCGAGTCAGTACAAACTGAGAAACTCTTATATACCTGACATCGAGTGGTCCAAGGAGACAGGTTCCCTAAAGGGTCCGTTCTTATGACCTCACCCAACGGTACAGGAAGGGGTCCTTTAGAAGGACTGGGTCCCTAACTTGGGTCCAGAGGATATCGTGTCCGACTAAGAAATGATGACTCGGTGACCCCTTCGTGAACTATGAAATACATTGATTAGCGAACAAGTCCCTCCCACTTCCGAGACACCTCGTGTGAACTTAGTCCAGGGTCTTGATCCTCGAATCTCGGGCTTTAGATCCGATCGGTTCCTTAGGTATCGGGTACTGACTTCCACTTTGTGTACGACATAAAACTCGTGATTCTCCCAAACGAAAAGTCATCAGTACCGACTTATTATCTTGTGATAATTTTCACTCATAAATGAAAAAAGGATACTTTTGTTTTGTACGTCATAACCGAAACCTTTGTACACCGTACACAGGTTCTTTTGAGTATCTCGTCTCACATTCTACTATCGAACACAATTAGTTGTCGTTTATTTCCAATCTTTTTACAGTGAAGTCCTTTGAACCTTTGGGTGTTTTTATACCATGGATTTTTAATAAAGTTGTTTATTTGGTGTAAAAGGACGACCTTGGTCCCTGTGGAATAGAAAAGCAATGATGTTTCGAACGGGGGAGGTTTGTGAAGAACAAACGACTCATGGAGTGACAATTGTGGAACACCTGGACACACCATTCGTCGTAGGTCGATAGACCCGACCCTCATATACACTACCATTCGACGGTGGCAATAGACAGGTCACGGTTTACCGTACACAATCTTGTAGAAAACGATGACCCCCACTGCTTAGGGAGAGAGTGGTCACCCTACCTATCCTCCGTTAGTCTTGTCACTGGACTGTATACCGTCTTCGACACTTTCTACTAATCAGACTAAGAGCACGGTCAGTGAACGTTGAGGGATGACAAGGACCTTAGTTCGAAAGAGACTTAATGTCGACTCCTAAGGAAAAGAGTATGTGAAAAAGGGAGTCAGGACGTCGAGAATGAGATCGATCCAATTGATGATGGGGAAAGGAGAGTGACAGTTCCTCTTTTCGTACGACACACTACAGACGATTTTAATTCCTTCGTAACGACAGAAATACCTGAATGTAGGGGGGTTCGAGAACCGGCTTATGAGATCGTACTAATAAATTAGGGTCATAATATCCAACACTTAGAAAAAAAAAAAAGGAAAATGGTACAGAGAAGTGTGGATGAGAATCTCTGTAAACGAAGGTCCCAAGAAGTTCCGGGTCTTTAGTTTTGAGTTAAGGACTTCAGTAGGATATTATTTAGTTGACATTGCCTGTGTACGACTGGATCGTCCTTCAGGTCGATCTTGGTAAGTAAAATTCACACATAAGGTAAGAGAACCATAGAAAGGAGCGTGTGACAAGACTGGATGATAGAGGGATTGACTTGTACACGCGATTTGTTATAGAGATATAATAAACGTCTTTTGTCAAGTTTGTAACATTATAATTACGAGAGAATCAAAAGAAGAGTTACCCAAAGTTCACAGTCCAATACCGTTCCTGTGAGTTTCAGACGGTTTGGTGTTAGGTTGGGATCTAAAAATTTACGGTACCTTTAAAGTATATTCAGTATTCTTAATCACGGTTACGGAATAGATTCGGGTACGAAGAAGGTGTATCGTTGTAACTACTTAATCATCTTATACGTTCGTGTTCACGTGTAAAAACAATTAAAGTAACTGGGTCCAGTCGATTTCTTGTGTCGTAAAGTTTTAGGGTCTTTAAGAGGTTAAACGTAGTGAACCTACTTGTATAGACATGTACTTACCAAGAGGTCAAAATGGATATATATGTAAACAGTTTTAAACCTAAAAAAAAACCAGTCGATAAAGACATAATCTTTCGACCGGTATGTGATCATAGTAAGGGGTCAATATGACGTTTCCTTAGGATTAAGAAATTCTTCTGTAAACCGGTCGACTTTATGACTTTTGGACAAAGAGTGTATGACTAATAAGGTACTAATTCAGTAAATTTACGGAACCACCAACCCAAACATGACGTCGGTTCTTTATTGTTTTTTTTTACCATATGCAAACACAGGGGGTTTGTTCCATTCACCGGTACTTCTGTTTGTATCTAACCGTTAACCTAATTATATTAACACCAATCAAATAACTTGATCTTTTACCATGTCTTGTCAAAATTACGTTAAAAGACTCACACACGATTCAGTGATGTCATCACAGACTGAGACACACGGGGGTACCTGACATCGGGAGGTCCGAGGAGACAGGTACCCCTAAAAGGTCCGTTCTTATCACCTCACCCAACGGTACGGGAAGAGGTCCCCTCCAAGAAATGGTGATCGTGTTTGACCCTTCTGAGTGTCTAAACATCACAGACAATTTATAGTTTAAGGATCGTGTTTAGAACCATGTATCGTATATATTCATTGTAAACTGAACAAAAGGTAAAAGTAGTTTCTAACGTAAGTAAGTCTTAAGGACTTACATACTACTATGGTGTCCACTCGGACCTTGATATCCCTGTGAGAACATAGTAGAACTCAATACCCATACTTGTTGCACATGTTACAAGTCTTAAGTCTGTTTACAAAGTAACTTCTAAACCTTTATCATTTTATAAACCAGACGTGGATCTCTATTTTATTCGTAGGATTTAATTTAAAACCATTATCTATACTGTAGTAAACTATTATACGACTACTGTCGTATACTAACTACGATTTCGAATTCGAGGTTATGAAACCGGTGGACTACCCTTCCCGACTGAGAAACCTTTTCTAAGACTACGACCCTTTTTAACTTCTGTTTTCCTCTTCTCCCGACGTCTCCTACTGTACTAACCTCTTGTAGCAACTGGGTTTCCTGTACTTGAACTTGTTTGACGTCTAACATCTCCTGTCACTTCGGACAGTACGACGTCAAGTACCTCAACCTTTCTCGACCTGTACTGTCGTTGACTTGTCGTTGTACTCAGTACAATCGGTAGTCCCAATTTACCAATAAAGTCTTTAATCTTCACGTTCCGTATACTAATGTTCATTCTTTGTACTTCGTTCTTTTTGGGACTTCGGTAAACAAACGTGTATTATGTGTCTAGTATTTCTTCCGGCTCGTGACTTCTTGACTACGAAAGTTTGACACCACGACCTCTTCTGAGTATTCAGGGAACCTGTCGTTCCTCTAGTTTGGTGAGTTAGGATTTCCTTTAGTCAGGACTTATAAGTAACCTTCCTGACTACGACTTCGACTTTGAGGTCATGAACTGGGAGACTACACTTCTCGACTGAGTGACCTTTTCTGGACTACGATCCTTTCTAACTCCTGTCCTCTTCCCCCATTATCTTCTACTCTACCAACCCACCGTAGTGACAGAGTTACTTACACTCAAACTCGTTTGAGGTCCTCAATCAGTTCCTGTCCCTGTGTATGACATGATAGTAAGTACCAGAGTCTTTCTCAACCTGTACTGACTCACTGACTTAGTGTGTCCGTGTGTGTTCATGTGAATATACGTACATGTGTGATAAACTTTCGAGTAAAAATCCAAGATCGTACCTCATCTCGTTGAACCTGTAACAACTGATTTTTATGGGGTTGACAAAATTACCACACAGTAGGTGAAACTGGTTACGATTTGCAAACTCGTGACAAGTACCTCGGATTCTCTGTTTCCCCTGTATACCAAAGGATCCGTCTATTTGATTTCATTGACACTAATTTACCAATATTCCCAGTTTTATTACACTTGTAATTCTTTTAATCTAGACTTAACAGATTATAAGTTTTCAATTTTACGTTTTGGAGTAATCTTCAAGAACTTTTTTATCTATAACTTTTCACTTTCATTTTCAGTGAGTCAGTACAGACTGAGAAACACTGGGGTAACTAGGTGTCAGGAACCTAAGACGTTCGGTCTTATGACCTTACCCATCGACAAGGGAAGAGGTTCCCTAGAACGGTTGGGTCTCAAACTTGTGTCCAGAGGACGTGACGTCTACTAAATGGTCAACACGGTGGTCCCTTCGGGTCATGGCCTTTCAACTGAATTAAAACAGTGTTATCAGTTCAGTTTTCACAAAATACTTTATACAAGTCAAGTCACGTCCGTGAGTCAGTACAGGTTGAGACACTGTGGTACCTGACGTCGTACGGTCAAAAGGGACGGGTAGTGGTTGAGGGCCTCGGATGATCTTGAGTACAGGTAACTCAGTCACTATGGTAGGTTGGTAGAGTAGGAGACAGTAGTGAAAGAGGAGGATAGAAGTTAGAAAGGGTAGTAGTCCCAGAAAAGTTTACTCAGTCAATAAGCGTAGTCCACCGCTTTCATAAGTCGGAGTTGTAGTCAGAAAGGTCACTTATAAGTCCTACCTTAAGGAAATCCTAACTGACTAACCTAGAGGAACGTCAGGTTCCCTGAGAGTTCTCAGAAGAGGTTATGGTGTCAAGTTTTCGTAGTTAAGAAGCTGTGAGTCGAAAGAAATATCAGGTTGAGAGTGTAGGTAGGTACTGATGACCTTTTTACATAGACCACGGTTTTCTTTACCGGCGTCCAATAAAGACACTTACTGGAGGTAGAATTACTAACAGACGTAAGAGACAGAAAACTGGGACACTGTGGAAACTGTTTTTAGTTATCTCATTGGTGTTAGTTGGTGAGACGAGAAAGTGGACTCGGGAATAAATACTTTGTGTTGACGAGGTGACGACTCCGATACATTTCTTTTGATTTATAATGTATCTATTTTTTTCAAGAATATTTTTATTTTATTTTATCTCTTTTTTTATCTCAAGATCTCCTGAGTGTAAATGTTGATAGGGACGGTCCTACGGTCCTAACACTCGTATCGGTCCTCACTGAAAGGTCGTGTCTAGTCAACAGTCGTAGTATGATAACCCACTGAGTTAGGTATGGTATCTGGATTTTTCATCAGGTCGGTTCGGGAGTACTTTGGGAGTCATTTATTATACAACCTACCCAGGAAACGATTCGATTATTCAAAATTCTGTCGAACTAAATTTTGATGTATATTGTTTAACTGTTTCATTCCGTATTACCAAACTGTTTAAAACCTCAATTATACCATGTTACATGTGAACGGACCTATTAGGGTACCCGCCTCCACGAACCATCAGATGTCAGGTACCCCAGTACTTCTCAACCTGTACTGACTCGCTGAAGGGAAAGTGAAAAGTGAAAGTACGGAACCTCTTCCTTTACCTTTGGGTGAGGTCACAAGAACGGACCTCTAAGGGTCCCTACCCCCTCAGACCACCAGGTGGTAGAGATCCCATCGTGTCTCAGTCTGTACTGACTTCGTCGAATTGTCGTCGTCGTCGTACCATGTCACTGATTATTCGTATATATGAAAAACTCTTCATCCCATTGAATACCTTAGTTTCCGAGAAGGGACCACCGAGTCACCATGTCTTAAGTGGACGTTACGTCCTCTGGCTCCACGTTAGGGAAACAGTCCTTCTAGGGAACGTCTTCCTTTACCGCTGGGTGAGGTCGTATAAACGACCTTTTAGGATACCTGTCTCCTCCGACCGTCCGGTTTCAGGAATACCACTGTTTCTCATCCTGTACTGATTCGATGACTTTTGTATGCTACCTAGTTTTTTTGGTTTAAGTATTAAAATCCGACAGGATGATTTCTGGGGTCTTATCGGAAGTCAAGTAAAGTCAAGTCAGCGAGTCACCACAGGCTGAGACACTGGGATACTTAACGTTGTGTGGTCCGGAGGGACAACCACAGGTCGTAGTTGAGGGTCTCGAGTGAGTTTGAGTACAAGTAGTTCAGTCACTACGGTAGGTCTGTAGAGTAGGAGACAGTAAGGGAAGAAGAGGACGGGGGTTAGGGAGGGTCGTAGTGTCAGAAAAGGTCACTCAGTTGTGAAGCGTACTACATCGGTTTCATAACGTCAAAGTCGAAATCGTAGTCAGGAAGGTTTCTTGTGGGTCCTGACTAGAGGATATCTTACCTGATAAACCTAGAGGAACGTCAGGTTCTCTGAGAGTTCTCGGAAGAGGTGGTGTCAAGTTTTCGTAGTTAGGAAACCGTGAGTCGAAAGAAGTGTCAGGTTGAGAGTGTAGGTATGGACTGGAGACCTTTTTGGTATCGGAACTGATCTGTCTGGAAACAACCGTTTCATTACAGAGACGAAAACTTATACGTTAGATCCAACCAGTATTGAAAGGGAGGTTCCTCATTCGCAGAAAATTAAAGTACCGACGTCAGTGGTATACGTCACTAAAACCTCGGGAGGTTTTATTTCAGACGGTGACAACGGTGACAAAGGGGTAGATAAAAGGTACTTCACCACCCTGGTCTACGGTACTAGAAGTAAAAGACTTACAACTCGAAATTCGGTCGAAAAAGTGAGAGGAGAAAGTGAAAGTAGTTCTCCGAGAAGTGAAAGACGGTATTCCCACCACAGTAGACGTATAGACTCCAATAACTATAAAGAGGGCTGTTAGAACTAAGGTCGAACACAAAGAAGGTCGGGTCACAAAGAGTACTACATGAGACGTATCTTCAATTTATTCGTCCCACTGTTATATATTGGAACTGTATGAGGAAAAGGATAAACCTTGGTCAGACAAGGCACTTAAGAAATGGTGAATGTGGTGGACCCTTCGGGAAACACTACTTATCGGTGTAGGTATATCGGATCTTATAACCTTTATTGATTGCGTAATACAAAAGAAAATTAAGTTTTAATTATATATTTTCTACTATATAAGTTTTTAATTTTAATTATTATATAAGGTCTTTTCATTATATAAGGGTTTCACTATATAAGTTGATCGAAAAACAACAAACAAACGAAACCAGAAGGAGTTATTTATCGTCTTATACAAATAAACGATTGGTACCGTTAGAATTACCATAAATAATACATTGAATGAAGTAGTTAGTAGAGAGTAGGTCAGAATTAAGGTTCATAGTAGATATATAATTGTTGGATTATTAATATGTATACTAGACGAACTTAAAGAGGTTTGAGGTTCGTACATGCAGGTGAATAATAAATATAACACTTATCTTTTACGGATTCTTGACTTCGAATCTGTGAAACTTTGAGTACCAGTACTCTTTCTCTTTACGGTCATTTTCTCCGGTATCTCTCGAGAGATTGTACCCGACCTTTACTCTAAGCACCATTGGACGTTCGGTGTCCTTCTTCCGTAAAACCAACCTCCGTTGTTAGTTGACAAAGTTTATACACTGATCAATTCACTCTGACCTTCTGACTCTTAATTGGTAACCAAATAGTTGGGTCTCCAGTGACCACCGGATATATCCTCATCAAAACTAATATACCATACGAACGTACACACACACACACACACACACACACACACGCGCACACACACATCGGTCAGTACAGGCTGGCAAACGTTGGGATACCTTTTATCGTGTGTTCGGGGAGACAGGCACCCTAAAAGGTCCATTCTTATGTCCTCACCCAACAGTAAAGGAGGAGGTCCTCGAGAGGAGTTAGGTCTCTGCCTTGGGGGTAGAAGACGTAGAGGACGTAACCGTCGGTCCAAGAAATAGTCTTTCGATGGACTCTTCCGACAAATATACCATCCTAACTTCGAATTAATCTATCCTACTAATTCAGTTATTCGTTATTCGTCAACATATGATGTTAATGTCTGTTAATAATACTCTTCTGAATAATAATTTTTCTCTTTTTTTATTCTCAGTATCGATTTTCCACTTTAATCTCAGTCCTTAAAAGACTTTTGAAAATCTCTTCTCAATTTATTGTCTTACAAACATCCGAATCCACCTTTCCATTTATACGTTCTCTATCTCACTCTTATATTAAGACTCTTAAGTTAAATGTCAGTATAAAGAGGTGGAACTAGAGGGACGACGAAAAGGTTAGAAAAACTTTACACAGTGGTTATCTCAAGACAGAAGAAGGATAAACAACAAAGGATTTGAATTTGAAGTGGGGAGGAACTTATCTGTTGACTCCCTCTGATTGAGTTATAAAATTTTATGCGAAGATGGTCATATAGACGGTGACCTCAAAGAGTCAGTGTCCGTGACCGACTAAATACACACTAAAATTAGTAGGTAGATGAGACGAATACTGGTAGAATAAAGTCAAAGGATACTTTGGACAGGAACTGAAAAAAATAAAGACGTGTTTAAATCACGTCGTCGTATAATAAACTTTTAAAGGGTAGTAGTTTGTACACCTACCACATTTAGTTATCTCTCGTCAACCTTTTCTTGGTAGAATGTGTCTTGTAATTACCTTATAAAAGAACGTATGATTAAATCGACTGATATAACCTGGAACTTCATCACATATTGTAGAAGGATCTATTTATAATTAGACTTACAAAACGGGGTTTTATTTAATAAAAGGAGTCGATGTAAGAATATTTCACTGAGTTGTACTTACCTTCAAATGGATCGAACCTGTAATGATGTTTAAAAACAAAAAATTGAAACACACAAACTCAAACAAAAGTACAAACACCTACAAATATCACCGATATAGTACAGTCTGAGAAAACGTTGGGGTACCTGACATCGGAAGGTCCGAAAAGACACGTACCCGAAAGACTTCGTTCTTATGACCTCACCCAACGGTAAAAGAAGATGTGTCCTAGAAGGACTGGGTGCCTAACTTGGACGTAGAGGACGAACCGTCCCTCAAGAAGACCTTTCGGGTAAGTACACACGTAAATTAACATTAATTTTGTCGTACATCTACGTGAGTAACCACTATTTAATATTAGAAACTACTTTTAACCTAAGAACAATTTTGTTTTTTGTCTTTTCGTGTCGAACCGAACGTATACTAATTAGATATCCAAAAACTTCTTTAACCTTACTCAACCAACATAGTAGTCGCCAAGTTTCATGTCAAAACCCCAAAATAAAAAAAATCCAAACACTGTAGACCGAACCGTGAAAATAAATATGTACTCGTGTCACTGTTGGTTATTTACGTTACGAAAATAAACGTTCATTCTCACCGTCTGTAATAGGATACGTACGATGTGTATAATTTAATAAATTACAAATAGTATTTAGATTTACATTGTCAGTAACCAGCTATCGTTACTGACTTTAGGGTTTTCCTCTTACAACGGTGTAGGGAATTTTGACCTGGACCTACAAGGAACTAATCCTAAGTCGAAACGAGAGACCCTTATCGAGAATCTTATCGGAATTAAGAACTCTTACTTGGGAATTACGTCTCAAGTAACTCTAAAAGATGTCCCAAGACCCGAGACGGAAGGATCTTCTACAAAAGAAAATAGTTTCTTAACCGGATACATATACTCGAACATACACTAATAGGACGAAAGACACATGAATATGAATCCCAGGTCTTCGGAAACATGTTAAACTTGATAGAGTCTGTGAAAGTCAGATTCAGTCCTCCCAAAAATGGGGGCACACGACACACGATTCAGCGGAGTCGGTCCAGACTGAGAAACTGTGGAGTACGTGACATCGAGTGGTCCAAGAAGACTGGGACCCTCAGAGGTCCGTTCTTGTCCCTTAGAAGGGTTTGTTCCCTAGTTTAAGCGTAGAGGACGTAACTGTCCACCCAAGAAATGGTGGTCGTGACGATAAGATTTTAAAGATTTTAAACACACTTGTATAAACTTACTTCAAGGGAAGTAGATAGTTTTCGGTGTGACTGTAGAGTAAAAACTTGTCAATAGTAGAATAAAGTTTCTGTGTATGGTAGTACGAGAACCAAAATAGGAACGAATGTCCAGAACGAAGTGAAGTTTTAGAGAATAGCTGAATCTTTTGATCCGTAATTTCCGTACTAAAAGATTTGGGTGTTTTGATGGGATATATAAGGTAAATTTAAGACGAACTTTTGAGAGTAAGGAAGAAATCGAGTAGAAAGAGAACGTTGTGAAATAGTCTCAGTCGAGACACGTGGGTCAACAGTGAAAGTTGTTAGACGGACATAGATAGAAATTGGTTTAGATTAAAGAAGATTCTATTAAGTCCATTATAGAAACCTTAAACAAAGTGATGATAATTACAGTGAAAAGGATTAAGGTCAATGTATGTGAGAAAAATGAAGAAAACGTAACAAACGATTATTAAGTAAGTAGTCAAAAATTCCTGGTGTACGATGAACCACAGTTTCGGTTAAAGTGTTAAAATAATACCGTTCGACGACGACGACGATTCAGCGAAGTCAGCACAGGCTGAGACACACTGGGCTATCTACCGTCGGGTGGTCCGAGGGGACAGGGACCTTAAGAGGTCCGTTCTTGTGACCTCACCCGACGGTAAAGGAAGAGGTCACGTACTTTCACTTTTCACTTTCCCTTCAGCGAGTCAACACAGACTTAGAATCACTGGGGTACCTGACGTCGGATGGTCCGAGGAGACAGGTACCCTAAAAGGTCCGTTCTCATGATCTCACCAAACGGTAACGGAACGAGGAATAATACCGTTCCAGTGTGAAGATTATGAGTTGAAGTTCTTCTCTTTATAAAGACCATACTTTCTTAAATATCATACCTCTTCTTTTGTCTCCCAATGACTATCCTACTACGGTTGTTGTTTTTTTCCGAATATGAATACATTCTCGACGGGTAATTTAACAAGGATATTTTAACCTCGTTAACGACAGTCACTGTGTAACTTTCAGACTGAGACCGGGATTACCCAATCTGTAAATGTCACTGTATTTTTCCATGGAGTTTATTTTATGTACCTACAAAACTACAATTCTACCTTTATGATTTTCGTTGTATTACACATAAGTTTTATTAGAATTCTGTATCATGGTTCGTTCTGCTTAAATTTTTCTACGTGTATAAATTCACTTGAACTTCGTTTTGATGTTGTCGTTGTTCTTCTTCGGATTTTGGTGTTACTTTGTTTTTAATTTTTGTTTTCTTCATTCTGTACGTGTGTCTCCTTTTAGTTTGGACTTACTGATGTACGATAATTTATCCAGTGAGTACTTTCTTCACATTTTTTCTATTCTCCTGATACAAAGTTTTCGTATAAACACCCTTTTTTATTGGTGACTTAAAGTTCTAGGAGTTGTAAGAATGTTTTCATTTCGGACTCATTAACAGAGATATTTCTTTGAATGTTCAAAAACAAGGACAAAACAGAATTGATTCTCAAGAGGTTTGTACTATTAAATTTCATCAAGAATAACGGTTCCGATATGATACTTATAAAGTCATTAGTAAATTACTTACTTGATAACAAAGAACCGATGGGTAAATGATAAAATGTAATCAAGTAGTAACATATAAATGAAACTGTGTTATAAAAAAATTGGATATGATGAAAAGTCTCTAAAATGTCTGTTTGGATGAATAACAATATAGTGTACCTATTTTTCCTCCGGTCACTAAAAGGTTTAACCCTTTTCTCAAGTAGCTTCGACGTCTAACAGTGAGACGAATAAATTGAATATACGTCTCATGTAGTACTCTTTGTGATCTGACCTTCTTTGTGTTCGACCTTAGTTCTAACGGTCCTCTTTATCGTTATTGGAGTTTTAACGTCTATTGTGGTGGGTATACCGTCTTTCATTTCTCTTTGATTTATCGAAGAACTACTTTCACTTTCTTCTCTCACATTTTTGACCGAATTGTAATTTGTAAGTTTCTTGTTTCTAGTACCGTAGGTCAGGGTAGTAAAGTACCGTTTATCTACCCCTTTGTTACCTTTGACCCTGTCTGATAAAAGAACCCGAGGTTTTAGAGACATGTACCACTAACGTCGGTACTTTAATTTTCTACGAACGAGGAACCTGTTTTTCGATACTGTTTGGATCTGTCGTATAATTTTTAGTATCGGTAATAGAACGGTTGTTTCAAGACAGATCAGCTTCGATACCAAAAAGGTCGTCAGTATTAACCTACACTCTCCACCTCGTATTTCTTCCGACTCGTGGCTACTTAACTACAAAAACTTGACACCACAACCTCTTCAGAGAACTCTCTCAGGGAACCTGACGTTCCTTTATTTTGGTCACTTAGAATTTCCTTTAGTCAAGATTTATCAGTAACCTTTCTGACTACGACTTCGACTTGGACTTCAAGGTTATGAAACCAGTGGACTACACTTCTCGACTGAGTAATCTTTTCTGGGAGTACGACCCTTTCTGACTTCCGTCCTCTTCCCCGACTGTCTCCAACTCTACCATCCTACTGTAGTGACTGAGCTATCCGTACTCAAACTCATTCGAGACCCTCAACCAGTACCTGTCCTTTGTACCGCACGACGTCAGGTGTCCCAGTGTTTCTCACCCTATGTTGACTCGTTGTCTTGTTGTTACTAAAATGTGTTTCAATCTCTTTGTTAACAAACCTACGTTATGAGTCCAAGTCTTAGACTGTTAAGGTGAGGTCGGAAGTTCATGAGACACCTTGTAACCAACTTACAGAAACTTTCTCTTTATAAAAACGTATGATAACATACGACGTCCAGGCCAGTCCTATTTTCGGTTATCCAAACACCATTTACTTAATTATTCGAATTTATCATTGAGAAAGGTTAACTGAAGTTATTATACATCTAAAAAAAAAGAAAACTTCGACGAGTTTCGATAGAATTTATTTTCAATGAAATTACTTACTGAGGGGTCTAATATATGAATCGAACTATATCCTAAAGTCTTTTAGTAAAAGAGGAAAATATAAATTTACAGTAAGTCACAATGAAAACCAGCGAATGTTTCAAAAGGTAAGTACTTAGATAATGTTAAATAAAGTCAATTTTACACCGAACTTGGGTTTGTAACCTTCCTTTTTTCGTATGTAAACTACACCTTATGTTTAGAAAGATTTACACTCTTTCTTTATTTAAACTTGTAAAAAAGTTATTACATAATAGTCTCCGGTCGTATGAAAATAGTATAATATATATTCACGTACGGATAGTATATCCAGAGTCTGACGTCCGATACCATAAAAATAAGTAGTCGCATTTTCTTTTAAACGCTGGTGTTTTATTTTACATAATTTTGCCTCTTCCCTCGAATATATTTGAGGGTTGAATAAAGATTGGAAAAAAAGACACAAAAATACATTGTGTGTTTTCATTGATACTTGTTTCATTTCCGTAACGGATCTATTTTTAATCAAAAATTAAGTGTACCCTAAATATCACAAGCAACGTCACTAAAACTTTATTGACTAAGTATTATGTAAGTCAAAGTTCCTGTTGTCCATTATTTATAGTTTAGACGGTCTGAACCAAATAGTTTTTTTAGTAATAATTATTTATTCTTATAGGTACCTTACGTCGAATTCTAAAGGTCCATCTCGAATTGTTCAATCGTTTCGTCTCTTGTTATTTTGTGTCACTAAAGAGGATGACTCTATTTGTATACGATAGTATATTGATTTGTGTTATCCCTTGAAATAATAAAAAATTTTTTATAACACGATTGAAATATACTTACGACATTTGATTCTATGCAAATATTATGTATGTTTATATACAGTTGTAATTCGTAAGTCTAACTCTAACGACGACGACGATTCAGCGAAGTCAGCACAGGCTGAGACACACTGGGGTATCTGCCGTCGGGTGGTCCGAGGGGGCAGGGACCCTAAGAGGTCCGTTCTTGTGACCTCACCCACCTGTAACGGAAGAGGTCACGTACTTTCACTTTTCACTTTCACTTCAACGAGTCATCACGGCTTGACAATCGCTGGGGTACCTGACGTCGGATGGTCCGAGGAGGCAGGTACCCTAAAAGGTCCGTGTTCATGACCTCACCTCACGGTAACGGAAGAGGATCTAACTCTAATCTAAATCAATTTTCACATACATTATATTAAAATTCCCTAACCTATATATAGTTAAAGAACAAAGTCAAAGATATAAGAACAGGAACATCACATTTGTTTTTTATGAAGATATTATGTGTCATGACAAAACAAAGTTATTTTATAAAAAATTTTACAACATGTATGAATTTTTATCTTTTGTACCTTTCTCATTATAACGTCCATGAGTAATATAATATCGATGGAAATTTCAAAATAAAAATTGATAAGATTCCTTTTTTTAATAGTTTTAAGAGTTTTTACGGGGTTTAAGAGGTTCGGTCCGAAGTTGTCATTTTCTTGACACTTGAAGGTCTACAAGTTCGACTTAAATCTTTTCCGTCTCCTTGGTCTCTAGTTTGACGGTTATAGGTAACCTATTAACTTTTTCGTTCTCTCAAGGTCTTTTTGTAGATAAAGACGAAATAACTGATACGGTTTCGGAAACTGACATACCTAGTGTTATTTGACACCTTTTAAGACTTTCTCTACTTTTATGTTCTGGTGGACTGGACGGAGAACTCTTTGGATATACGTCTAGTCCTTCGTTGTCAATCTTGACCTGTACCTTGTTGTCTGACCAAGGTTTATCCTTTTCCTAATACAGTTCCGACTTATAACAGTGGGACGAATAAATTGAAGATACGTCTCATGTAGTACTCTTTGTGACCCGACCTACTTCGTGTTCGACCTTAGTTTTAACGACACTTTTAACAGTTATTGGTGTCTATACGTCTATTCTAGTGGGAATACCGTCTTTTACTTCTCCTTGATTTCTCGGAGAACTACTTTCATTTCTTCCTCTCACTTTTCAACCGAATTTTGAGTTATAATTCTTTTAATTCTAGTACCGTAGACCAGAGTAGTGAAGTACCGTTTATCTGTTCCTTTGTCACCTTTGTCATTGGTTGAAATATAATACCCCGAGGTTTTAATGACGTCTACCACTGACATCGGTACTTTAATGTTCTGCGAATGAGGAACCTTCTTCTCAAAATTGGTTGGATCTTCGTATAATTTGTCGTCACCGTAATGAAACGTTTGTTTCCAGGCAGATCAGTTTCGATACCAGAAAGGTCATCAGTACATACCTACACTCAACCTGATATTTCTTTCGACTTGTGGATTCTTGACTACGAAAACTTGACACCACAACCTCTTCTGAGCTCTCAGGGAAGTTGACGTTCCTCTAGGTTAGTCAGGTAGCATTTCCTTTAGTCAGGACTTATAAGCAACCTTCCTGATTACGACGTCGACTTTGAGGTTATAAAACCGGTGGACTATCCTTCTTTACTGAAAAACCTTTTCTGGGACTACGAATCTTTCTAACTCCCGTCTTTCTTTTCCCCTGTGGTCTCCTACTCTACCAACCTACCACAGTGACTGAGTTCCCAGTAGTCAAACTCATTGGAGGCTCTCAGCCACTACCTGTCCCTCCGGACCATACGACGTCAAGTACCTCAACGTTTCTCAGCCTGTACTGACTCACTGACTTGACTTCCTTTTTTTACTGTTTATATGACCTTTATAAATTTTAGAAAAATTTGTTTAGAGAGAGTAAAAAAAGAAAAAAGGAACTCGTTGGTCTTAACACTGTAACGACCTATCGTAATGGTTTCACAAAAACAAACAAAATAACAAGAATTATTATTTGTACAGTCAGTCAGTCAGTCAGTCAAGTCAGCGAGTCAGCACAGGCTCAGAAACGCTGGGGTACTTAACGTCGTGCGGTCCGGAGGGACAGGTAATGGTAGAGGGTCTCGAGTGAGTCTGAGTGTAGGTAGCTCAGGCACTACGGTAGGTCGGTAGAGTAGGAGACAACAGGGGAAGAGGAGGACGGGGATTGGAGAGGGTCGTAGTCTCAGAAAAGGTTACTCAGTTGAAAAGTGTACTCCACCGGTTTCATGACCTCGAAGTCGAAATCGTAGTAAGGAAGGTTTCTTTAGGGTCCCAACTAGAGGAAGTCTTACCTGACCAACCTAGATGAACGTCAGGTTCCCTGGGAGTTCTCAGAAGAGGTTGTGGTGTCGAGTTTACGTAGTTAAGAAGTCGTGAGTCGGAAGAAGTGTCAGGTTGAGAGTGTAGGTATGTACTGGTGTCCTTTTTGGTATCGGAACTGATCTGTCTGGAATCAGCCGTTTCATTATAAAGACGAAAACTTATATGACAGATCCAACCAGTATAGAAAAGAAGGTTCCTCATTCGCAGAAAATTAAAGTACCGACGTCAGTGGTAGACGTCATTAAAACCTCGGGTTCTTTTATTTCAGACTGGGACAAAGGTGACAAAGGGGTAGATAAAGGGTACTGCACTACCCTGGTCTACGGTACTAGAAGCAAAAGACTTACAACTCGAAATTCTGTTGAAAAAGTGAGAGGTGAAGGTGAAAGTAGTTCTCCGAAAAATCGAGGAGAAGTGAAAGACGGTATTCCCATCACAGTAGACGTATAGACTCCAATAACTATAAAGAGGGACGTTAGAACTAAGGTCTAACACAAAGAAGNACGGTATTCCCACCACAGTAGACGTATAGACTCCAATAACTATAAAGAGGGACGTTAGAACTAAGGTCTAACACAAAGAAGGTCAGGTCGCAAAGAGTACTACATGAGACGTATCTTCAATTTATTCGTCCCACTGTTATATGTCGGAACTGCATGAGGAAAAAGATAAACCTTGGTCAGACAACAAGGTACAGGTCAAGATTGACAACGAAGGACTGGACGTATGTCTAAGGAGTTCTCCGTCCAACATAAATAGGTATTTATATAAGTTCGCGTTATAAAAAACAAATAAAATTTTAATAGGAATTTCAGTTGCATATAAAAAAATTTAACGAGAAACATTAATTTTGATGTAATATACTAGTTTTAGTAAGTATGAAAAACATAAATATATTACAAAACTACGTGTCTTAAAACTACTGTGAGTTGAATAGATGAAAAAGAAAACAATAAATGAAAACTGTACTACAGATTCTTTGACAATTATTAAGGTTTCAGTATTTTAAATGGGGACACAAAAGAGAATTTAATGTCACAAAGTTGAGTATAAATCTAGAAAGTAGATCATACTCGAATAATGATTCAAACCATTCTATTTCCAGATTGATGTAAGAAAACATTACACTCTAAACAATCAGGAGATTAAAAGAACAAAAAGTTTTATTAAAACCAATAAGGAGTATGGAACGTTATAGTATATGTAAAATCCTTCTAAAAATTGTAAAGTCTTTTTTTTTTTTCCGGTAATTTTAAAAGCATTCTTAATCTGACTTATACACATAAATAAACCTTTCACAACGGTACAATTGTTGTAACTAAAAATCTTAGGTATTAGTTCCCTATAGAAAGGGTAATAAAACTAAAAATGAAATAAAGTCATCTCAAAACATAAATAGTGATATGTATAGAAAGTGAATCAACTAACGTAAAAAAAGCATTAATAGAATACGTAAAACTACGATAACGTTTACTTTCGAAATTTTATAGGGAAGTTTCTTGATTTATCTGTAAAGAGGTTTCTTCTGTATGCCTACCGATTGTTTGTGCACTTTTCTACGAGTTGTAGTGAGTAATAGTCTCTTTACGTTTAGTTTTGGTGTTACTCCATGGTGAAGTGTGGTCAGTCTTACCAACGTTAGGTTTTTAGACGTTCGTTATTTACGACCTCTCCCACACCTCTTTTCCCTTGGGAGGATGTGACAACCACCCTTACGTTTGATCATGTCGGTGATACCTCTTGTCACACCTCTAAGGAATTTTTTAACGTTTATCTTGATGGAATACTGGGTCGTTAGGGTGACGACCCGTATGTGTGGCTCCTTTGGTCTTAACTTTCTCTGTGTACATGGGGTTACAAGTAGCGTCGTGACAAATATTATCGGTCCTGTACCTTTGTTGGATCTACAGGTAGTCGTCTACTTACCTATTCTTTCGACACCATGTATATGTGTTACCTCATAATGAGTCGACAATTTTTCTTAAGTAAACTGAGTCAAGACTACTCTACCTACTTTGACCTCGGCTAATATGTCTCACTTCATTCGGTCTTTCTTTTTGTGGTTATGTCATATGATTGTGTATATATACCTTAAATCCTTCTACCGTTACTGCTGGGACATACGTTCTGTCCTTTTTTCTGTGTCGACACATATTACCTGAAAACCTGAGTCTCCCTCTCCCTCTCCCAGTCTACTAAACCCTCTTACCGTAAGATTGTACATATGATAGTACATTCTTAACTTAGCGGTCAGATACAGACTGCGTCCTATGTCGTACGAACCCCGACCACGTACCCCTACTGGGTNTACAATACCCCTCCCTCCACCCTCCCCCCAAGTACAAACCCTTGTGTACATTCTTAATTCCTAAAATTTTAATTTTTTTATTTTTTGACTTTTCGTTTTTTTTTTTTATTTTTTTAAAAAATTTTTTTCCTTTTTTTTTAGGGAAGTCTAACATGTCACGATCAGATATATCTTTTACGTAGACTAGACACACACAACCAGAATATAGGAAATGGAAACGACTGATACAAATAACCGAAATTGTTAACACTAGTACCAAACTGAAATTCGAGTCAAAAACAAAAACAAAAATCGAGAAACCACAAATATACATACAAAAAAGTCTAAAAGATATATATTGTAGTACAATTGACACCTAACTTTTTCAAAATGATGAAGAGAAGGTTGACCTATCGAAAAAAAAAAAAAAAGGGAGGTTAAAAGAGACCAAAGTAGTAGGTTACGTTACAACTTATCTTCATCCGTTTCAGTCACTGAAACAGAATAAGGACTACAACCCTCTTCTTTCAAAAGTTACAAAGTAGTAGGTGATACTATAATCGACAGTCAAAACAAAATTTTAGAGGAATAGTACAATTCTTTTATAAAAACATAGGGACCACATAACTACCTAGAATAACCTTCACCAGTTTGTCCTCTACCGTTCTCACTTGTAACCGTAAAAACCTTTGTCACTTGATTTTATCTGCTCTTACCCACTCGAATAAAGTCTACTCGTAATATAAACGATGACACCCGTTCTTAGGGGATCTTGTTTACCTCATTAGGAGTATCAGTTGTTTTTGCAGACTTTACGTCATGAACCCATGTCAGAGTTTTTACCGTTTTACTAAAGACAAGCAAAGGTTCGGTTTAGTAAGTTATAGTGTCATTAGAGGTTCAGATACACCTTTGGTAATTACGGATTTTCGACTTCAATTTTCCAAGACACTTCTGGATCTTCTGGAAGATCTTGATTGTGCTTTTATATATATATATATATATATATATATATATATATATATATTTAAATTAGTATCCCTTGATCTTACGTTTTCACCCTTCAGTTCGCTATGGACCACATTGTCCGTACAAACCGGAACCTCATGTCTTGCTTCGTCCCGTTTCCGATTGTCTGTGAGTGGTTCTCTTACGTGACCAGCATCATTTGTGGGGGAAAGTTGTTGAGTTCTACTGAGATGTGTACCTGTAGTGGTCTATCAGTTATGTCTTTAGTCTAACTAATATAATAAACGTCGGTCTACTTCTTCGAGATATTTTATCAGTCGTTTTCACGGCCCCAGGTCGGGGCCACCTAGGTCCCACTAAGGTTCCCCTCTGTCTCATCCGTTCCTTTTTTGATTAAATAAATAAATAAATCTTCATATTCTAATCTAATCCTTCTTTATCACATCATCCTTTTAAATCACCTCTTTCCTCCGGCTTATTGTACCAAATACACCTTTCGGTTATTTCGAGGTCTGTTCCTCGAACGTGGTAGATGCAACCCGGTGACCGCAGGTAAACTTATAACCTCCCACGGGGCGGAACCCGAGCGAGAGAATGCCTAGAATCTTCGGCCCCGTTCATTCATCTGTACCGCTCGAAGGTACGGGGTCTACCCTTAAATCGGACTTTAATCTCATTTCTCCTCTGTGCCTCCTTTGGTCAAGAAGGTTACGGACCGGGCCGGAGATAACAGATCTTTCCGGAAAATATGGAAAAACTAACATGTATCTCTAGTTGCCCATTATGTTTTAATACGTCGCAATCGGCGGGTCTGAAAATAGTTTCGGTCCTAAAAGAGAGACGTAGGGATCAACATATGTGTTCAGAATCCACTAAATGTAGTAGAAGACCGGTTTTCCCGGTTAATTGTAAAATGTCGGAAAAAAGACTATACCAAACAGTTGGTCTTCTGAATAAACACAACTAGAAGGGTTTCAGACCACAGTGAGAGTCTTTCGTGATTTATTTCAATGTAAGAATGTATCGTTTCTATGTCGTTAAATGTTGTTCATTTTCCTCATGTCACTAAATATTGTTTTCTCTTCATTAATTGAGTTTTCAAATTACAACGATTGTAGTTTTGATAATATATAGAAAAAGGTATAGGGTTAATGTAACTAATTATAGGAGGGTCCACGGATTTTCTATTTCTTATACCTCCGTACCGTCGTTAGTAACTCAGTTGTCACTTTAGGTAGTGGTCATACTAAAAATCGAGAAATCTTTTCCGAGACACAGAAATTCTACAAAAATTCGAAACACGGAGAGTACCGACACTTACGTTCGTTAAGTGTTCGACATTCTCCAAGGCCCCCTTGGACAATCCATTCAATCTCTCGATAGTCTCCCCCAAAATTCGACTCTGTAAGAAAACGTCCTCTGACTTCGGGACTTAATTGAAAAAGGTCTCTCACAGTCTTCTCACCTTTTCATATTATGTTATTCCGTCCGTCTAAGAATAAAACCCCCCCATGTACGAGTCCTTTATGGTCCCCCCTTTGGACTCCGGACTGAGCGGAACGGGTAGTCCGGAGACGGCGTACTGGAACAGTGTCCACCCTAAGGAGTTCGACCGAGGGTCGTGTTTTCGTTTTGACCCTCGACTGACACTGAGTCTAGTACTTGAGGAATGACGTTTTAATTCTGAATTTAACTTCTTACATCGTTTTTGTTGGTCTGGTAAGTCCATACTTGATTTAGTTTAGGGGATACTGACACGTCACCTTCACTGTTTACCTAAGTTCCAAAATCCAGACTATCTGTCACGGACTTCTTGATACCTACCTCCAAACATTGTGACACTAGTTTTGGTGGGGGTTCTTTTTCTTTATGTTTTCCGTTTTACCGACAGACTCATCTTTTCTGTTCTTCACTTTCCGTTTCCTCTTTTTCTTTCTATATGGGAAAGACTTGTGTCTCAAGGTCTCTTATAGTTCCTCTCCATTCTTTCTGAAAAATTCACTTTTTACGTTTCTTTATCTCTATTTGTTGTCTTACCCCTTTTGATCACTAGAGAAGTTCCGTTAATCTCTACGGTTCCCTTATAAGGTACGTTTCTATTCTTGTTATTTCCCGTCTTTTCCATACCTGGATTTTCTTTGTCTTCTCTAACTTTTCTACACCATTCTTATGTGTCTTCTTGATATATTTTCTCTAGAATTACTGGACCTATTGGTACTACCACACTAGTGAGTGGATCTTAGTCTATAGGACCTTACACTTGAGTTCACCCGGAATCTTTCGTAATAATACTTGTTTTGATGACCTTCACTACTTTAAGGTCTACTCGATAAAGTTTAGTATTGTCTACTATGACGACTTCACGACGTGAGTTGTACGGTCGTTTAAACCTTTTAAGTCGTCCGGTGTCTGGACCTTTTCAATCAAAAGTAAGGTTAACGTGTCACCCATTGTAGTTCCTTATAAGTTTGGTGATGTGATAACGTGAACAATGTGTACGAACGTTTATTACGAGTTTTAGGAAGTTTGATCCGGAGTTGTCATACACTTGGTTTTTGAAGTTCTACAAGTTCGACTTAAGTCTTTTCCGTCTCTCCTTGTTCTCCAGTTTAACGATCGTAGTTAACCATCGTGTCTTTTTCGTTCTCTTAAGGTCTTTTTATAGATGAAGACGAATTAACTGATACGTTTTCTGAAAGACACCTAGTGTTGTTTTAAACCTTTTAAGAATCTCTACTCTTATAGTCTGGGGGAATAGACGGAGGACCCTTCAGACATACGTCTAGTTCTTCGACGTAAATCTTGACCCGTACCTTTTTACCTCACCAAGTTTTACCTCTTACATCATGTGTTTTCATGTAACAGTGGGACGAATAAATTGAATATATGTCTCAAATAGTACACTTTACGACCTGACTTACTTCGTGTTCGACCTTAGTTCTAACAACCCCTTTTATAGTTATTGGAGTCTATACGTCTACTGTGGTGGGAATACCGTCTTTCGATTCTCCTTGATTTTTCGGAGAACTATTTCGACTTTCTCCTCTCACTTTTCGACCGAATTTTGGGTCGTAAGTTTTTTGTTTCTAGTACCGTAGACCAAGGTAGTAGTACCGTTCATTTACCTCTTTGTTGCCATTGTCAGTGTCTAATATAAAAGAACCCGAGGGTTTAGTGACATCTACCACTGACGTCGGTACTTTAAGTTTCTGTGAACGAGGAACCTTCTTTTCAACACTTTTTGGATCTGTCGTATAACTTTTTGTCTCTGTAATGAAACGGATGTTTCCAGTATATCAGTTTTGGTACCGAAAAAGTCATCAGTACATACCTACACTCTCGATCTGTCAATTTTTCAGATGCAGGGTTTCTTAACTACGGAAGCTTGACACCACGACGTCTTCTGAGAACTCTCAGAGAACCTGTCGTTCCTCCAGTTTGGTCACTTAGGATTTCCTTTAGTTAGGACTGATAAGTAACCTTAATGAATACGACTTCGAGATTATAAAACCGGTGGACTACACTTCTGGGTTTAGTAACCTTTTCTGAGACTACGATCCTTTCTGACGTCCGTTCTCTCTTCTACTGTCTCCCACGTTACCAACCTACCGTAGTGTCTAAGTTACATGTACTCAACTCGTTTGAGGTCCTTTACCACTTCCCTTCGGACCACACAACGTCAGGTACCCTAGTGTCTGTCAGCCTGTGTTGACTCGTTGACTTGGTTAACATTCTCCACTTTCCTCGATTAAGAGGACCGTTTCGTCCTTGATGTCCTCTGTGTCTAAGTTAGGGACCCACCCCTTCGAGGGGACTTCCTCCTTTATCGTTAGGTGAGGTCGTAAGAACGGACCTCTTAGGGTACCTGTCTCCTCGGACCTACCGATGTCAGGTACCCCTATGTCTCAACCTGTACTTACTCGCGTGTGCGTACATGATAATACTCTTCTGTATCTAAAGAACTTTATGAAGTTAACATATTTAACACTACTTGTGAAAAACAAACAAAAAAAGGAAAGACAACATATAATGTCATTTCATCACGTAAATACAACTTGACGGGGACGTAAATACCTTATTTAGGGTGAACCAGTCCCATATAAAAAGAGAATTATACGACGACGTGATTCAAAAAAATTTTTTTATATAAACTCCTATAAACGTAGATATCAATATTCCCTATAGACGGACTACAAAAGAAAAGAAAGAAAGTAAACATAGTCCCTTCAAGATAGATCGGAGTAACTTTCTCAAATCTTTTGAAGGAGGGGTAAGACAAACGACCCTCCTAAACTCTATCTGACTACAAGGAAGATGAAATTTGTAACCGTCTTAAGTAGTAACTACGGTAGACACTGTTGACGGTGCCAGATTTTCTCAGATTTCCTGTACCGTTCATTTATATTACACCATAAAAGACATTCCAGGATTTTGACTTTTTTGTTTTTTGACGTGGCAAATTTTAGAACCCTTTAGACTTCTTTTATACCTGAATCAATTATTTTTACACTCATATATACCTTTGAGACATAAAAAAGTGAAAAAGATTCACTTTCAAACGAGATTTTTACGTTATGGAACACTATACATTTTTTATGGAGATGTTAAACGTGTACATGTAATTATAATTGTTATAAAATAATTGAATTGAAGTATGTGGGTTGTAACGAATAAAGAGTGACAGATTTTATAAAGGTTTTATGACTCGTTCACATTGAAATTTCTAACGTTATTTATATGAACTACACTAACTTAGTAAACAAAAAGACAATACGACAATTGTTAGTGTCTTTATGTTTCCTTGACTTTTGCATAGAAGGAAAGTAGTTTCTTTATGAATTCTCATTGAACCACTATTCGTTTTTCTTTGTATCTTTTAGTGTGTTACCATTTATGTAAAATAAGGAAAAATCGGACATTTATAGAAACGATATTAATCAACCGAGTTTCATCGGTGTTAACGATATTTTTAATCTTTGTTTTTACAAGTAACAGTGTTATAACTAACCTACAATGACGGTTCACGATTCCTGTTATTACAAACTTTTGTGACGATTTAGGTGACAAGAGATGTCTCTCGAGTTTACACGTGTGTATTAATTTCCGCTCTACGAAAATTTGGTGTTTTGGAAACATCCTTTTGTGTGTTTTATAAAAACTGATTGTCGATTCTCTTCCGTTATCACACATGACTAAAGACAATATAAATAAATACACAGACAAAATGTATAGAGAATTACTAAGCACAAAAGGTATGGTGGAGGAGAGAACCTGAAGGTCTTTAGGAAAGTAACTAGAGATGGACAGGTGGATAGTACAAAGGATGATAGATACCCATGGTTTGTGATAGAAATGGTAAAGAAACACCTTTACAAGGACGCAACATGAAATGAACTTTAAATCTCCAGTGGATTTCCCTTGTGAACTTTAAATGACGGAAAAATGGATTTTTACATAAAAGTTCCCTCTAAGTAGATGTATATTTACCGGAAGAAAGATGGTAGACCCGAATGTACCACATACCCTCTATGTCTTCCACCAAACAAGAGGTGGTGAAGACTTTTGTTAGAACGAGAAATCATATTTTGTAGATTTTTTTTTTTGGTTTTGGGACCCCAAAGTATATTGTAAAAATAAAGATATAAGAATATAAATCTTGACAACATATACATCGATTACATATCCATATATAAATCTTATTAAATGCTAGTGTTGTTACTGTGTATTACTTGAACTATTAATAAATTACGAATTATTAATAGGAATTATTAAAGATGTGAAGTACAATAGATCGACACATATTTAGGTATTTGATTGTTAAATTAAATTAGAATTATTGTTAGATAAATAGTATAAAGATAAATTTGTCAAAATTTTGACAGTAGAAAGTTTTTAAACTTTATTTTTATATTTTTGTTCGAAATTAAATTAGATATTGAGTACTTTTCTTTTTAGTCAAATGAATGACTAGAAACTTGTTACCGAGTTATCTTTTTGTCTTTTTCATAAAAGTTTGTTCTTGTTTTTAAATTAATATTTATTTTACACAGTTTAAGATTTGTAAAATTCACAAAATCAACTACAAACTGATATAATAAACTATTTTAACATTAAGGAGGATAAGATTTACATTATGAAAAGTTAATATGTAAATAGATACTGTTTGTCGTCGAAAATCTTCCATGTCTGTAAGTCAAGTTCTTTATATTGTCGATGTATGGATGTGGTTCCTTTTCGTGCAAACCAATGTAGTTTTTACTTTGAAAACAACAAACATTAAAAGGTAAACATAACTTTAATTCACAGACTGACGAAAATCTTTTCTTTATTTTAGAATAAAAGGTAGTGCTAGATTACTTCGACTGTATTTGAATCATTGTTTAAACTTAATTATATCCTATAAAAGATTTAGTATTGGTATTAGGAAAGAAGTTACCAAAATGTTTATATTTTTGATATAAAATATTAATTAAATGTGTACATAATTTAGGGGAAAGACATTATATATGTATGATTAGGATTTTTGTCAATTTGGTTATTTATTTACGACCTCTCTCACACCTCTTTTCCCTTGGGAGAATGTGACAACTACCCTTACGTTTGATCATGTCGGTGATACCTCTTGTCACACCTCTAAGGAATTTTTCGACCTTTATCTTGACGGTATGTCGGGTCGTTAGGGTGAAGACCCGTATGTGTGGCTCCTTTGGTCTTAACTTGCTCTGTGCACGTGGGGTTACAAATAGAGTCGTGACAAATGTTATCGGTCCTGTTCCTTCGTTGGATCTACAGGTAGTCGTCTACTTTTTAATTCTTTCGACACTCTGTATATGTGTTATCTCATAATGAGTCGGTAATTTTTTTATGTAGACTTAGTCAAGATTACTCCACCCACTTTGACCTCGGATAATATGTCTCACTCCATTCGGTCTTTCTTTTTGTGGTTATGTCATATGATTTTGCGTATATATACCTTAAATCTTTCTACCATTACTATTGGGATATACACTCTGTCGTTTTCTCTGTGTCTACATATCTTGTCAGAAAACCTGAGACACCCTCTCCCTCTCCCACCCTATTAAACCCTCTTACCGTGACTTTGTCCATATAATAGTATACACTTCACTTAGCGGTCAGGTCCAAACTACGTACTATGTCTTACGAGTCCCGACCACGTGACCCTACTGGGTCTCCCTCCCTTACCCCTCCATCCACCTTCCCCCCAAGTCCTACCCCTTGTGTTCATGTGGGTACCGTCTAATTACAGTTACATACTGTTTTGGTTATGTTATGACATTTCATTAATCGGAGGTTAATTTTATTTATTTAAATATAAAAATTTATTTGTCAATTTGGTCAACCGATTCTCATTTTAGTGTAAACATAAAATATTATGAGGTTTTCTTTAAGGATTACGTAAATTTAGAAGTGACATTTATACTTATTTTCTTATATTAAAAGATAGGTAAATTTCTGTCTTCATATCTTTTTTTTTCTGATGGATTAAAGTGTTGTATCTATTTAAATGGTATTTTTTAAAATAAAAAAAATGTAAAAGAGACGTATTTTCAAAACCATTGACGTCTCTAGTTTTATATATTTCGATACTTTTAACAAATCTATGATATTCTTTCTCCAAAATAACCCTATTTCTGTTTTACCTCCAATGTTTAAGAATTATGGAATTTCACGTAAGTCTTCCTTGATGTCTAACACAAAGTTCCTTGAGTAGTCAACTTCTTTCCTCGATTTTATTCTCTCCTTTATTTTTCGGGAAAATACCATATAAATGAATATTAATTTATTTTAATAACAGATAAAGTTACTATATTACATTGTAAGAGAAAGAAATTAATTATAAATATCTGATATGGTATTTTCCCTACCNTGACAAATATTATCGGTCCTGTACCTTTGTTGGATCTACAGGTAGTCGTCTACTTACCTATTCTTTCGACACCATGTATATGTGTTACCTCATAATGAGTCGGTAATTTTTCTTAAGTAAACTTAGTCAAGACTACTCTACCTACTTTGACCTAGGATAATATGTCTCACTTCATTCGGTCTTTCTTTTTGTGGTTATGTCATATGATTGTGTATATATACCTTAAATCTTTCTACCATTGCTACTGGAACATACACTCTGTAATTTTCTCTGTATCTACATATCTTGTCAGAAAACCTGAGACACCCTCTCCCTCTCCCACCCTACTAAACCCTCTTACCGTAACTTTGTCCATATAATAGTATACACTTCACTTAACGGTCAGGTCCAAGCTACGTACTATGTCTTACGAGTCCCGACCACGTGACCCTACTGGGTCTCCCTCCCTTACCCCTCCATCCACCCTCCCCCCAAGTCCTACCCCTTGTGTTCATGTGGGTACCGTCTAATTACAGTTACATACTGTTTTGGTTATGTTATGACATTTCATTAATCGGAGGTTAATTTTATTTATTTAAATATAAAAATTTATTTGTCAATTTGGTCAACCGATTCTCATTTTAGTGTAAACATAAAATATTATGAGGTTTTCTTTAAGGATTACGTAAATTTAGAAGTGACATTTATACTTATTTTCTTATATTAAAAGATAGGTAAATTTCTGTCTTCATATCTTTTTTTTTTCTGATGGATTAAAGTGTTGTATCTATTTAAATGGTATTTTTTAAAATAAAAAAAATGTAAAAGAGACGTATTTTCAAAACCATTGACGTCTCTAGTTTTATATATTTCGATACTTTTAACAAATCTATGATATTCTTTCTCCAAAATAACCCTATTTCTGTTTTACCTCCAATGTTTAAGAATTATGGAATTACACGTAAGTCTTCCTTGATGTCTAACACAAAGTTCCTTGAGTAGTCAACTTCTTTCCTCGATTTTATTCTCTCCTTTATTTTTCGGGAAAATACCATATAAATGAATATTAATTTATTTTAATAACAGATAAAGTTACTATATTACATTGTAAGAGAAAGAAATTAATTATAAATATCTGATATGGTATTTTCCCTACCTATAAATAAACTTTGTTAAATCATGTCAACTATAAAAATTTTAAAAGTTATAGACTCTATAAAATAATAATACGTAATCGATAAACCATCTTACAATTATACGTCCAGCCTTTATGGTTAATTGGCTAAGGAAAAACTATATAATAATGTGATGTATCATTAATCATAATAAAATCTTTCGTTTATACTTATTAGGTTCTGGAAGACTCACGGTACAATCATTCATTGTGTCAAACCATAGGAAGTCTCAAAAGTATAGTAATAAATCTTTTTTCTTACTCTATCAATGTCTCTGCACGGTGGGGGTTATTAGACTGAGTGACATTGACAACCATATTTTCATTGTGTAAATATACAGTAATAAACATGTCATTTGTACTTCATTAGTCTTTCTAAACTTTTTTATTAACAAAATCCACTTCGTTACTTGTCATTCATATCAAGTCAATCCATCTAGTCTCTCTTTCAATCAGTTCCCGTTTGACCCGTTCCTAGTTTTACTTCAATTGAAGTATTTCGACTTCGACTTACGAACGTCACTATTATTATTTTAGAAATCTAGTTGTACTAGATGATCGAGTCAAAATATATTACCAGTAGCTACCTATTGTGTGTTACTGTCATAGTACTTTAGACTATTTTAATCAAAGTAACCTTGTATTGGGAAGTATTGTAAATTTCTTGGTGTCAGGGATTAAGTTACGGGAGTTCCATAAATTGAAGTACCTACATAAAATTATCAATACTCTTTTACTGATCCATTTTAGTCATCTAATCCCTTGACTACTCGGTTTACAATTCGGATCGAAGTAGAAGACTTAACGTCTTTCCTATTGACCTAATATAAACGGTTAAAAGAAGGAGACTGTTCTTCGGTACGGACGAAACTTTATAATAAAAGTAAAGTATTATATAAAAAACTTTCAGTTACGTACAATAAATGAGGGTAAAAAAAAATGAACTTAACATTTCTGTGAATTTGTCACAGAACCCACTTATAATGTACATGGCGATCTGACTCGGGGGTTAGGTAGTACAAGTTCGGTTTGATACTGATTGGCAGAAGAAGACTGTTACATTTATGACGGGGGACCCATGTGTCTGCTTACGTACCGGTAACTCCTCAAAATACAACAGAAGTAGGAGAAATAAAGAGGTTTATAACGTCCGTCTAAAAATAAAATCTTCCGTTACCATAGGGTGAGATCATGCGAACGGACCTTTTAGGGTACCTGTCTCCTCGGACCATCCGACGTCAGGTACCCCAGAACTTCTCAGTCTGTGCTGACTCGTTGAAGTGAAAGTGAAAAGTGAACGTACGTAACCTCTTCCATTACCGTTGGGTGAGGTCACAAGAGCGGACCTCTTAGGGTCCCTGCCGCCTCAGACCACCCGACGGTAGATACCCCAACGTGTCTCAGCCTGTGCTGACTTCACTGAATCGTCTGTGATAATCATGTAGTATCCGAAGGGACCACTGAGTCTGTCATTTCTTAGACGGACGTTATGTCCTCTGGATCGAAGTCAGGGACCTAACCCTTCTAAGAGACTTCTTCCCTTACCGTTGGGTGAGGTCATAAGAACGGACCTCTTCAAGTACCTGTCTCCTCGGACCACCCGATGTCAAGTACTCCAGGGTGTCTCAACCTGTCTTGACTCGTTGATAGTGAAAGTGAAAGAAAGTCTGCAATAACATCTAATTGACGAATCTATGAGGTTTCGTAACACTAGTAGGAAATATTTGTACAAATGTTGTTAGAACGATTAAAGTAAACCGTAATTGTATAATGTTACCATAGGAGTCTTAGTTTATTAAAGTGAGAACACTATGTCATTACTTTTCTTCTGACGGTAAGTGCGAGATAGCTTTCTTTGCCTTCGAAGGTTTCAATTTTATGACACGACTCTCACGATCTTATCTCTATACGTCTGTCTATGTGGACTGGAATGGAAGTTTAATGATACTTATTGGTAAAAGATACCTCTAGCAAACAAAACTTAAAGGATATCTTTGATTCCTTCAGTGTACGAAGATATAAAAATATATTTTTAATGTAGGTATAGGAATTAGACTATAAAATCCTGAAGAGGAGTCAGATGAGGTGTTAGTAGAAAGGTAATGTTAAAAACACGATAAAGGGACTTAAACGAAAAACATACAGGTTGTAAACCTTGTGGGGGCGGAATCCCATTGTACGAAGATTTACTTCACGTAATGTAGTCAAGACCTTGTTTACCATTGAAAAAAACCTTATAAAAGGGTTATTGTGACTAACGATGGTTTTAAGAGGACGATTTAAATCGATACGAAGACAGAACTGTAAAGGGTATACGGATAAGTTAATATCGAAAGACAGACATAAAAATTTGGTAGATTATACCGTATATTGAATTTATATTTGGATTATTATTACTACTATTTACGTACTTGACATTTTTTTTTTTTTTGTCGACTAGACAGAAAATTTGTGCACATATGGACACCGTCTAAGTACAACTACACACCGTTTTGGTTATGTTATAACATTTCATTAATTGGAGGTTAATTTTATTTATTTAAATATAAATTTTTTATCTTATTTTATTTTTATATAAACTGTATCTCGTTACATATGTTTTTTCTTGTCGATCCGAAAAATTTTTTTATTTATATATATAAACTGTATCTCGTTACGTATGTAAACCCGAAGGGAGTATCGACTCAATCATTTCTTAGGTGGACGTGACGTCCTCTGGGGCCAAACTAAGGACCCAACGTTTCTAAGGGACCTCTTCCGTTTCCAATGGGTGAGGTCATAAGACCGAACCTCTTAAAGTAGCTGACATAGCAGGTACCCCAGCGTTTATCAGCCTGAACTGACTTACTGAAAGTAAAAGTTACATATGTAAATTCCGAATGTCTTATAATTAAACTATGTAAAAATAACATTATACTAATGGTAACATCTTTGTTGATCGAAGGAATAGTGTAATATACTGACAGAAAAGGTGAATCACTAACCTTAGAAATTCAAGTCAAGTAAATCCTTCAAACAACTATGTTAAGTTGTAACAACAAATATAAACGATTTGACACGCAAAATACACCCAAAATACCTTTGCATTTAACTAAGTTGGTGATACATTTTATTATATTGTCAAGAAGTTTTTTAATTTGTATCCAGAGTGTATACCATTCGTTAAGGTGAACGTCAATACGTTGGTTTCCTTTATTTACCCTATAACTACTTATAGACATGAAGGCACAAATAACGTTGTAATAAGTGTCATCGGTAATATACTTTTAATGGATTTAAGAGTAGTTATCTACTTACCTATTTCTATTACACCAGATATATATTTCTCTTATCTTATAACAAATCGGTACTTTTACTTCCTGTAGGACGTTAAACGACGTTGTACCTGTATAAAATGGTTTACTTTATCCAACTTGTCTCTTTCTGTTCTTACCATAATGTATATGTACGTTTCTTTATTTTAACACTAATCATCCGTTCCATCAAGACCTCCTATCCTTTATTTAAAAAATTCCTAAGTTCGTCGATTAGAACTGACTTATAAGTAATATAAACTTCTATAACAGGAACCTTACAGATACTTGAGATGGATATGTTGAGAATATAATGACAAAGAAATTACTACAGTCACTACAGTAAGTTGTAAGTTTTTCGATTCTAGTACCGTTGATCATGGTAGTGAAGTAGTTTGTCTACCTCTTTGTTACCTTTGGCAGTCTCTGAAATAAAACCCCCGAGGTTTTAGTGATGTCTACTACTGACGTCGGTACTTTAATTTTCTACGAACGAAGAACCTTCTTTTCGATACTGGTTGTGTCTGTCTTGTAATTTTTCGTCTCTGTAACGAAACGACTACTTCCAGACAGATGAGTTTCGACACCAAAAGGGTCATCAGTACATACCTACACTTTCAACTTGACATTTCTTTCGACTCGTGACCTCTTAGTGACCAAAACTTGACACCACAACTTCTTCTGAGACCTCTCAGGGAACCCGACGTTCCTCTAGGTTGGTCAGGTAGAATTTCCTCTAGTCGTGGCTTATAATTAACCTTCCTGACTACGACTTTGACTTTGAGGTTATGAAACCGGTAGACTACGGTTCTTGACTGAGTGACCTTTTCTGAAACTACGACCCTTTGTAACTTCCGCCTACTCTTCCCCTACTGTCTCCTACTCTACCAACCAACCGTAGTGACTGAACTCCCTGTACTCGAACCCGTTCGAGGTCCTCAACCACTACCTGTCCCTTCGGACCGTACATCGTAAGGTACTCCCTACGTACATCGTAAGTCTGTACTGACTCACTGACTTGACTTGACTTACTGTGGTTATTGATAAGTGTTAGTTGTTTAGTCTTTTGGTTTCGACCTCTCCAATCAAATATTTTACTGTAGAGTAGTAAAACGGTAAAAGATCATCTTTATTAAGTGTCCAACAGGGGGATGAATTTTCTAGTTATGTCCACACTTATGGTTCTCCGTCTTCACCAAACCCTGTACCATCTCAGAGAGACAGAGGCAGGCTCAAAACAGGTGTTCACTAGGTATAGGAAGACTTTCCTTTATACACAAGTGGAGAAGGGGTCCAGGTATTCTCAGGGCATAGAAATTCGATAAACGAGATTCAAGTCTATGAGTTGTGGTTTTAGTCTAGATCCACTTCTACTTAGAGGACCCACATCGAGAAAAGTTGGACAGTTAGATAATTACATTTTGATTTATTTTTCAACATACAAGGGTATGAGTAAGTTATATGTCACCACTTTTTCAGTTCTTCTCTCTGTATGTGTTCAGACGAGTTTTTCCATGGTTATTTCCACATTTCTTAAGTGACCGAACATCACTAAAATTTGACTTCAATTTTGTACAATCTACAAGAAAGTAATCTGAAGTTTCGGACCCTTATTAAGACATACTGAAAAAGGGGATCAGTCATACAAAGTAAGGTCGGAGGGTAAGTAGCAAGAAGAAGGTACTTTCGTCAGACCAAACCACCGATTCATCAATGTAGTCGAACGAAGAACGGACTTCTTAAACTCTTCATACTTTCAGAGAAAAAAATTTAAAATTAACCTCCAATTAGTGAAATGTTATAACATAACCAAAACGGTATGTAGTCGTACTTAGACGGTGTCCATATGTGCACAAGGGGTAGGACTTTGGGGGAGGGAGGAGGGAGGGGCATGGTAGGCAAAAGTAAAAGGTGAGAGGAACAAGACAAGACAGATTCGACCGGGACATAAGGGATTTAATTGAAAGAGTTTTAAGTACATTTAGAAAATTCCTAATGTATCCTAAAGTAAAGTGTTCTGTTCCGGATATGGGTGTTTAACGAAGATCTATTAAGGATCTTGTACGACTTTCCTGAATCTCCGTCGTACTAATTCCAAGGACCACCAAATCAGGGATTCAACACAGGTTGAGAACGATGGGGTACCTACCATCGGACGGTCTAAGGAGACAGGTACCCTAAGAGGTCCGTTCTTATGACCTCACCTGACGGTAAAGGAAGAGACCCCCTAGAAGGACTGGGTCCCTAACTTGGACCCAGAGGACGTAACGTCCGTCTAAGAAATGGTTGACTCGATACTTCCTTCCAAAGGATCTTCGAAGGTTCAGGATTACAATTTAAATCTCCTAGACTCTGTTTTGAAGTCAGAAAATTTTCTTAGTCATCTAGAAAACTCCAAAATCCTTTTCCAATGTATCAGTGTGGAGTCATAAAAGGGATCTGGTTCAAAAAAGATTTTTCGTACGGGAAAACTGTCAAGAATCTTTGTTAAAGAATTAAAATCGTGGAAAAAATTATACCTTTTCGAGTCTTAAAAGTTTTTCAGAACTCAAGAAAAAGTGTCAAGAAAGGAATTCTGTAGAAGGAGGAGAATACGAAAATGTTCGTCACTCTCCTTTGGTTCACCGCTGAAGTTCCGAAACGAACCCCGGAGGATCTCTGGAGGGTTACTTTCTTGGCTCAAACAACAAAGGTACAAGAGGAAAGGCGTATTAAAGACTTCTCTTAAAGTGATTAGGGTGAGAGACATCCACGTACCGTCCATCGAGGAAATGAGGTGAAAGATTATTTTACAAGAAGTCAGGAGGACGAGGTAGTGACCGTTACAGAAGTTTCAAGGCTAACTGTCACAGACAAGTTCATATACTTTGGAAAGAGACAGTACGAAAACTTTGTAGGGGACAGGTGACGAGCAAGGTGTCAGTGAGGGTGTACAAACCAATGAATAGTCTCATCGTGAAGTAAGGTCCAAGAAGAACAAACCACAGATTCAGGACAGGGTGAGAAACACTGGGGTACCTGACATCGGGTGGTCCGAGGAGACAGGTACCCTAAAGGGTCCATTCTTGTGACCCCACCTAATGGTAAAGGAAGAAGTCTCCTAAAAGGACTGGGTCCCTAGTTTGGGTACAGAGGACGAACCGTCCACCTAAGAATGGTGTCTCGGTCGAATCGACGTATTTTGTTGTGAATAAATTATAAAGTCTCAACACTCTCAGTCTTTAGGTTGTTACCGAATTAACTGTGATAAACGGTATCGACCCTAGAGGAAACTCCGATATGACCCCTTTCCACGAGGTAGTTTGAGTATACCAACAATGTACGTCTTCTTACTTTACCCTGAGAATAGAACGTAGTGAGTACTTTTACTTGAGTTTTATCTAATTTCTAAATTTGTATTCTACTTTTACTTTGTGAAAGTCTTCCTTCGTATTCCTATTTGAAGGACTGCAACTAGACTGTCACTAAAGGACATACTGTGGTTTTCATGTTCGTTGTTTTCATCTTTTTTTATTTATCTTAATGTAGTTAGATTTTTCGAAGACTTTTCGTTTTCTCTGTCACCTTACTTTTCAGACTGATGTCTTATACTCTTATATAAACGTTTAGTGTATAGACTATTCTCCAGTTACAAGTTTTATGTGTTTCTTGAGTATATTGAGGTATCGTTTTTACTTTATTTTTAGACTAATAATTTTTTTTTTTTCGTCTCTCCTTGATTTCTCCGTGAAAAGGTTTCGTCTGAATGTCTCCGGTTGTACATGTTCTTTTCTACAAGTTGTAGTGATTAATAATCCTTTTCTAATTAGTTTTGACGATACTTTATAGTGAAGTATGAACAACCTTACAGATGGTAATTTCTTTGTTTATTTTTGTTCTCTATACACTATCGTTCCCTCTCCCCTTCTCTCCGAAACTCGTGACAACCATCATTACATTTAATGTGTCGGTGTTACCTGTAATACCTCAAAGGAATCTTCTTATTTTTGTTTTAACGGAAATGGAAATGAAAAGATTTTCCTCTTTAACTTGTGTTTAGGACATAAATAATCGACACACAACAACACTCCGTACTAAGGACTAATAATTATCTGATCTATTAGAATTAATAGAGGATGACATAGATTTGAATAGTACATGTTAAAAAATTCTTCTATTTAACATTTTTTTTCTATCTCATTATAGGATAGTGTTACTAAGTGACTAGAATTTCTCTACCTTTTGCTTTTTCTCTCTTTCTCTCTCTTTCTAAGTGTAAATTGTGAGAGAGTAGTTCAAGGAGTCTTAAATGTTTATTTTGACTTAAAAAGAATTCCCATATTATTTTTCACATTATTATTAAGGTCTACAAGTTCGACCAAAATCTTTTCCGTCTCCTTGGTCTCTAGTTTAACGGTCGTAGGCGTCCTAGTAGTTTTTTCGTTGTCAAGGTCTTTTTTTTTTAGAGAGAGACGAAATAACTGAAACGGTTTCGGAAACTGACACACCTAGTGTTATTTCACACCTTTTAAGACTTTCTCTACCCTGATGGTCCTGTGAGTTGGACGGAGAACTCTTTGGACATACGTCCAGTCCTTCGTTGTCAATCTTGACCTGTACCTTGTCGTCTGACCAAGGTTTTTCCTTTTCCTCATGTAATTCCGACATATAACAGTGCGACGAATAAATTGAAGATACGTCTCATGTAGTACTCTTTGCGACCCGACCTTCTTCGTGTTCGACCTTAGTTCTAACGACCCTCTTTATAATTATTAGAGTCTATACGTCTACTGTGGTGGGAATACCGTCTTTCACTTCTCCTTGATTTTTCGGAAAACTATTTTTACTTTCTCCTCTCACTTTTTCAACCGAATTCCGAGTTGTAATTCTTTTGATACTAGTACCGTAGGCCAGGGTAGTGAAGTACCGTTTATCTACCCCTTTGTAACTTTTGTCACCGACTGAAATAAAACCCCCCGAGGTTTTAGTGACGGTTACCACTAACGTCGGTACTTTAATTTTCTACGAATGAGGAACCTTCCTCTCAATACTGGTTGGATCTATCGTATAGTTTTTCATCTCTGTAATGAAAAAGGTTGTTTCCAGGAAGATCACTTACTATACCAAAAAAGTCATCAATACATACCTACCCTCTCAACCTGATATTTCTTTCGATTCACGTCTTCTTAACTGTGAAAACTTGACACAACAACCTCTTCTAAGAACTCTTAGGGAACCTAACGTTCCTCTAGGTTGGTCAGGTAGGATTTCCTCTAGTCAGGACCCACAATTAACCTTCCTAAATACAACTTCGACTTTGAGGTTATGAAACCGGTGGACTACGCTTCTGGACTGAAACTTTTCTGGGACTACGACCTTTTCTGACTCCCGTCCTCCTTTTCCCCTGTTGTCTCCTATTCTACCAACCTACCGTAGTAGTTGAGTTACCTGAACTTAAACCCATCTGAGACCCTCAACCAGTACCTGTCCCTCTGGACCACTCGATGTCAAGTACCCCAGTGTTTCTTAGTCTGTGCTGACTCGTTGACTTAACTTGACTCGACTTGACTTAGAAATTTTAATTAGTTGAAAATACGGTAAGATTTAAAATCATAAAATTTATCCGTTGTCTCTATATACCTAGTCGGTACTGGGGGATATAAAGACTGGTAAGAATGGAAAGTATGTAAGTATAAAAGACAGTGAGACGTACTAAAAAAAAAGAAAAAAGAAAGAACTAGTCGAAGTGTCTAGTAAACGAACGTTATATCGTATTAACCAAAAGAGGAACTGCACAAGACTTACGTACCAAAATACAATTCCCAAACTTGTTACCCCGTATATAGAGGTTGAAGGGTTATTTGGTTTAA
This sequence comes from Capra ibex, assembly GCA_006410555.1. Classification (NCBI taxonomy): domain Eukaryota; kingdom Metazoa; phylum Chordata; class Mammalia; order Artiodactyla; family Bovidae; genus Capra; species Capra ibex. The sequence goes on along the minus strand of SJYO01037955.1, from coordinate 50,252,481 downwards.
ATACCGTCATTTCGAACTAAAAGTTCGATAGTAACTGTTCCTTCCGTTAAATAGAAAAGGAAGGTAACTTAAGTAAAAGGTATAACCTCGTTCGACAAAACCTTTTTTTGTTTTGAAAAAAAGGGAAACGAAGGGGATCCGGAAAAATTTAGTTAATAGGGAAAACAAAAACTTCGGGTCCCTGATTTTTATTTAATACAAGTTGATATCAGGGAGTAAAATAAAGGGAAAGTAACGGTTAATAGACAAGTTTAATCATGTGTTGTTTACGAGGATGAAGGAATACGAGTAAGTTATTAAAAAAAATTACTTCTTCTCATTACTACTGTGGTAAGAAAGGACAGTAGAATTGACGAACTAGAGTTGATAAACTAGAAGTATTGGTGTTGAAGACTGGTACTTTATAGGAGAATTCAGACTGGAAAAAAGATCCGAGACATAGTACAGAGTAAAGACAGTTTGACTTACGGTTTAAAGTTTAAATATAAATCAGGTATAGAAGATATATAGTTGGAGAGAGGTACAATAGGTATGTAAGTGGCAATTCGTAAAGGACAGAGAATAATAAATTCATGTACCCATTGAAGGTTTAGACACCTATGGAGATGAAAGACACTAAATCAGGTCTTAAAAGTTAATGTGTACCCTGGAATTTACATTCCAGAGAAATAGACATTTAATAAAAAAAAAGTCGGTGACAAATAAGTGTAGACAAACATTCGTTTAATATTCCCTTATTTTCTAGTACAAGAGTTTAGGTAGGAGAACTTAAAGGGTAAACCTTTTATTGTGTCTCAAATAGTAGAGACTATTATTGTATATATCATGATAGATGTATTATAGAGGTCATATATATTGTAAAAATTAAGAAGGTTGTGGATAGTGACGAGTAAATCGATCGGTGAATTATGAACGTGAAATCAACCATAAACAATTTATGCTTGAGACTCGTTCGTAACAAGGTCCAAGATTTTATATTTTTACTTATTCTAGCACCATTCTATACCGAATGTAAAGGTTGTTCGGGTGGATAAACCGTAAGTATAATAATGTATATTATAAAACACCTGTAAAAGGATACCAAATTTCATTTTTACTACGTTATTTTTACTGTTGGATTTTACATCGAGATGTGATGAACATTAGTTGGACTAGTTCATGTAAAAAGATAGATTTGTTTTTATAAAATAAACTAGTCGTATTAGTCGTATAAAAAAGGGTTTATTTGAATCCAAACCCACAAATTAATCACTTCTTAGATAGTTCAAACCCGAACCCCATCACTTAATTCCTTCATTGTTCAAAACAAATGTGTAAACAACCGGGGTTGGAGGGACAGAGACCGTTATTCCCATGGGAGGATGGACATCTAAATCCCTTGAGTGAAAAGTGTCTCTTTAAATACAGGACGAAAGTCCGTCTGTCTCCTCCCAGTCTCGACTCGGGGTTGTACGTATATGTACACCTTTCGTACGAAGATAATGGGTTTCACCTCAGTCGTCTTGTTTTAGTCATTAACTCAAATACCGAGATAGATAACACTCCAAGGAAAAGTATTGTATGTTAAAATGTCATTGAGATCGTTGCATGTTGATTGGACAAAACAAACAATGGTCATGACCTAAAAACAGAATATGTTTTTAAAACACTTTAATTATTGACCAACGAAGAAGTACAGTATCTGAAAACAATAAAATACTACACGCACGGAAACTTGTCAGATTGAAATGTCCCCGAGGTTGGATTAACAATACTCTTATGAATTTTCCACTGGTAAATTAAGGGACTTTTGGGAGAAAAAAATTACGGTTTTCTTGTCTCGATTTTGAAGTTTCTAACATAAAATTCCGAGAAGTAATAGGCGGAGTATATACGTACGAATTAAAACATAAAATGACAATTAGATGTCTTCTACTCCTTCCGACTTAGAATAAGGACAACACGTTGTTCGTAACTAATTTTGGATACGGAAAATAAAGTAAAAAGAGATGGATGTACGGTAAGTAAATAGAGTCGTCTATATTTGAGTCAACAAAAAGGATTAAATGGAACAGTTGTCTTTTGACATTAAATATTTTATCAAATAAGAGAGAATTAATCCAATATGACAGGAATACCATCTCTGGATATGAACCGAGTAAAAATATTGACGTTGTATTACCGATTGTGGACCAGGTTGTTTATACTGATTATCTTCAAAAAAATCTGTCTCATCTTTTGAGTGTCGTCAAATTGATATGTGTACCTGTTTAGTATTTAGTCGTACGTTTTTTATCTAGAATAAAATCAGTTTCTTAATATGTAACTTACACTTTCGTAGTCACGAAAATTCCTTATCTAGTGTCTCTACATCTCAAATGACTGAAAGATGGGAGATTAGAAAGACTCATTCTTTCTGGAAAATTGGTACGACTTATGACCTACACATCGTCAATGGAATAGGTCCCCTAGAAGGGTTGGGTCCTTAGTTTGGGTCCAGAGGACGTAACTTCCGTCTAAGAAATGGTCGATTCGATGGTCCCTTCGGGGTTTTATGACCTTACCCATTGAATAGGGAAGAGGTCCTTTAGAAGGGTTGGGTCCTTAGGTTGGTCCTAGAGGACGGAACGTCCACCTAAGAAATGGTCGACTTGATAGTCCCTTCGAAATTGGTACGATTTAAACACGTCTAATGAAGTTTTTACACATTGTTTTTTCATATAGTTATTTCATTTTTGTATATCGTTATTTCTTATATTTTCTTTTTTTTTTGATGACAAAACTTTGACACTAGTATAAATTCGTGATAAACATGGTTTTGACCTTGACTCAATAAAAGAAAAAAGGGTGGTCCGTTGAGGACTTATATTCTTTTATGTACTTTTTAAAATATTCTATTAAAACAATTTGAACGAAGTCTCTGAGTGTAAGTTTAAGTTTAAATTATTCAATATATCAAAGACATTCGTTATGTATACATTCAATCCAGACATCCTTCTGTGTTTTAGTTTATACGACAACAGAAGTACATCTTTAGGTATCGACTCTTTCCAATGTCTGTGTTTTATAAATTCTAATACAATATTACTTGAAAGGTATATAAAAGTTTCCCATTTACTAAGTGGAGGGATCCAAAATTTTATTAAAAATCTTATTTTGTATTGTGGACAAGTACATAGGGAAATAAATCGTTTCTTGCTCAAGAACCAGTTGAAACACATACTTCGTAGACATTCGTTTACCCTTTGTGAAGGTTTTCCTTTAAACGTAATAAGTTCAAGGTAAAAGATTCCTTATGACATATCGATTAAAGAGGAAAGATTTATAGAAGGGTAACAATTACCACAGTGTACACACCACCCACTTACATGCACACACCCCAACTCACATGTAGTCAATGACTGTGTACGACGATGACAACAAATCACCGACGGTACAAGTTGAGAAACACTGGGGTACCTGGCATCGACCGGTCCGAGGAGACAAGGACCCAAAGGGTCCGTTCTAATGACCTCACCCAACGACTACATGTGGGATACGGGGGGTTATAGTTCCATAAAGTTTCCTATGGTGTAACACTGTAAAAGTACCGTAAAAAACGATGTATATTGAAAAAAGATATTTGTCCAGTTCTACCAATTTTTTCAACTAAGTAAAAAAAATCCAATAGTATCACATATTTAAACTAATATAATCTTTCAAGTTTTCTACACAGGGTGAAAGGTGTCCCTACAAGACCCCGAGTACCGTCCGTGTTCGTGTAATACTACGTACTCATATATTATTCTTGTCCCTGCACGAAGAACTATATGTCTCAGTCTTCCAAATGGTCAACTGGTCAAACCCTGGTAAGTTATAAAGACGGGTTAAACTTACTCTAAACCATCTGAAGTGTTTGAAGGACACAAAGTACGGTTCTTTCACTTCGACGTCTCATACTGAGGAAACCGACTGTAGTCACTACCGTTCAAATGACCCACCTAAAGTCTAGTAGGGTCTCTATCGATCATTCTGTACTGAGACAAGAGACGAGGGAAGAGGTGTTTTCATCGAGAGTCTCAAGTTGTTGACTTACATTCACTAAATTCCTTTCCAATTAAATATTTTGGTACCTGACTGAGGTCATTGTCTATAGACCTTTTCTTACGTCTAAACACGAGAATGGATATTTACCTGATAAATTGGATGTTCAAACTACTTGTAGTCATTCGTCTCTAATTTTGAAATGGAAACCCTCCTGAGACAAGGGTGACAGAAGTCAGTATAGAGCGAAGTTACAAATTTTGATGTGTGTAGGTTTCTATTAGTTAACATGAAATATCAATCCGTTACACTCTTGTCTAAACTTTTCACGACGGTACACATGTAAATATATAAATCGATTTAATATATTATCTTTTGGGTACTGAACGAAGTGGCGTATTTATAACACTCAATATGGCTCGTAATAGGCAAAGTTGTTTTCTTTCTCTTTTTTATCACATTCGTACCACTCTCTTCTCTTCTCATTGCACAGCGTTAAGTAGGTAAGTAATGGCGCAAGATCTGTCCGTGTATACCGTGTGGACGGTACGACCTTTTCGACTCCCTAAAACACTCATGCATTTACTTACTTTGTCCGAGATGTCGAAGTCCTTAAGTGATGGAGGCTTATGGACGTGTCGTAAGTAGTGTCTTCTTGTCACAAGATGTTCGATGATTGTTCTCTTACTTCTACGTCCCGACTTAACGTCAACTGGTTTTTATACTTTAAGTGAAACTTTTATTCGCGTAGAGAGAATCGATCCCACCGAAAGGACTTCTTAAGTATCTAAAATGGACAATTAAACTTTTAAGACGTCTTTAGTCAGAATGCTTGTCTACGTTTGGTTGACCCCTTGTGGTCGACAACCTGTGAACGGGTTCGGACGAGGGAGACTCTTCTCCTTTCGACGGAGTCACGAGTAAGTGTATCGGGTAAGGGTAGTCTGAGGAGGTTGTAGTGAAAGGAACCTCTTGTACTCTTCAGGGTCTCCTCAGGAGACCACCCCCAAGAGGGAGTAGAGTTTTTGTATGTAGGGGTTATTTCAACATTTATACGAAAAATTTTACAGAAGTAGAGGTATAAACTACGTATCACCCACGTAACCGAACTTATTACGGGGGAAACGTCTGTTTAAGTACAGGCGTATCTTGGGGTCTTTACAAAACTCCAAATACCGGAAACGCCTTCCTTAATCAATTCAATTTTACTCCGGAATCTAGGTTACTGACCACAGGAGTATTCTTCTTTTTTTCTGAGGGTCTCAGTGACTTTACATCTTCCTTCTGGCACGCTACTTTCTCCTCCGCTACCTTCACTATCTCGACATTCAGTTTCTTCCAGATCCTGACGGTCATTAATGGTCGATCTTCCTATTATTCATTCCTTCCCAAGAAGGTTCCTCTCTCCTTCCTACCCGTACGTTTGTGAAACTTGAAGAACGTAGGTCTCGATACTCCCTTATTTATAGATAAATAATTCCGTTAGTTTACGTACTATGAAATACTCTTTGTTTATACCATCTTCACCATTAAAACCAATTTTAATTTTAATTGTCGACACTTATAAAATTGAGTATTTCAATTTACTTTTTGAAAATGGTGTTCTTTCTTTTATTAATTTAACTTAGGTCTTTTGATCATCGAAAATCATATAAAAATGAACTATGTAGTTGGATTTCTGACTTCCGTATATAATATTTATATAAAATTCGTAAGGACTGTTTTAGGAGGAGAGAAAGTAGACAAAGGAATCCCAACTTTCCGAATCGATGTCAAACTTTGTGAAGTATTTCTATTCAAATACCTAAGTCGTACATTACTCTGAGAAAGTCCTTTATATATATATTAATTTTCATATTCAGTTCTGAATTTGTATCGATTTTCTTAACGACGATTTCTAGTGTAGTTAAGTACGTTACAAGGGATCTCAAAGTGTGTAACCTCCACTTTTTTTTTATTTTTTGTTGGAATGTCTTTTACGAATACGAGTTTGACATCATTATTCCTCTTTTCCTTCCTCCGAAACATAGGGTACTCCTTCCGAAAAACACACAAATAAAGAAACCAACAAAACAAAAAGAAATTGTATAGCTCTACGTCTTAGAGGTTATAAGAATCCGTTACCTTTTAAGAACTCAATCGAGAGGTTTTGCCTACACAGAAAGACGGTTCTTACACCAGGAGACACGATTCTTATATCTCACTCGAGACACAGTCTATTCAATCGACGGAGGGGACTTTCGTACACTCTCCCAGTCTGACCCCGGTGTCTTGTGTAAGACGGTATACCCGACCGACCACGGAAAGTCAGATGAGTCCTTCAGAACGGTTCCCAAATACAAACAAACGGAGAACGTGTAAAGGAGAGGAAAGAGTAAGTAGAGGTAATAAGGAACAAAGGAAGGGAAAGAAGAAAGAAAGAGTTTATAAAATAGAATCGGTCTGTGTTGACTCGCTGACTTGACTTGTGGAAGTAAGGAAAGGAATACTAAAATATAAAAGATACAAACATCGTTGATCGTATACGATAAATAAAATGAATAATATTTCTGGTATCAAGACCAATTGTTCTTTTCTATTAAGGAGATATACATGTTCTTTTGAGAGGTTGATCTGATGAATGACTTCGTAAATCTACCAATATCGAAATGGAAAAAGAACAAGGAGCGAGAAAACTTTTAAAAAAATCACGACCTGAACAACTCAATGTCTCGTTTGATTAAAGAGTAAGTAAAAGAGTATCGATTTGTAGGGAATCGTAGAATGTCGGTACGGGTTCACTAATTCACTGTATCAGAAAATAAATAATCCGTTTATAGATTCTACTTTCCTTTCTGTTAAACATACGACTTAGACTTTAAAATTTACACACTTTACTGTATGTAATGTATCATATTTTATTTATTGGTAGTCTATCATATCACTGATAATCTTAAAAATTTATCATGGGAAACTAATAATTCCTCATCCTTTCGATAAGGATAACATTTCACCTAAGTCAAGTCAAGTCAAGTCAGTAAGTCAGTACAGGCTGAGAAACGCTCTCAGGAATTACATAATTTATTTTAAACCGGTTGTAACATAAAGTCAAATTACTGTCTTCTTTTCGTTGTTATGTACAGACTTTTCTCTTTCCGTTTGTTATGTACAGAACATTTTAATCACTCCTCACAAACGGCCACAGTTGTACTTATATATTGGTAGTTTTTACTTATTAATTTCCTACTATACCATTAACTCTTATGTGTACGAAAATTACAGATCAATCAGAATGTAATGACACTTTTTTGTTATTTTATTCAGTCCAATTCAGTAAAATGATTACGATGTCTTCTTTTAACAAGTAGTGTGATGGGATTCCGTCTAAGTGTCCTTACTATAAAATGACAAAATAAAAACACCATTAAAATACAAAAAAGGGGTCGAAAACTGACGTATTTTACAGTTCTTTCTTTCACGAAGGTTCATTTTATGTTATGTATAGTTGAGTTTCTTAATGTAGTTTTTACGATTGAAAGATAAAAGAGTTATACCTATTATCGAAACGAATTCCCATGACTTTCGATTTTACCATAGCGTACAACAGTTCTCCCGTCTCTAACAACTTTGTACGACGAAGTATCTTCTTTTTGTTGTTACAAAATACATATTTTTATGAATATACTCTCCCCTTTATCTTCAGACATTTGATAGTGTTATAGAGAAAAGGAAACATTAACATAAAACTCTACAGTATTCTTTTAGTTTATAGTATAAAATTGTGTATATGCACCTTAGATCTTTTTACCATGACTAATTAGATAAACGTCCCGTCTTTGTCTCTGGGTCCCGAAGGGTCCACCGAATGACCATTCCTTAGACGGACGGTTACGTTCTCCTCACCAAACTACGGGCAGCCCTTCCAAGGGATCTCTTCCTTTACAGTTGGGTGGGGTCATTGAAAGGACCCTTTTGGGGTACCTTTCTTCTCGGACTGTCCGATGTCAGGTACCCCAGTGTTTTTCCAGACTGTGTAGAATCACAGATTCGTTGTTGTTCTCTCTGTGTTTACATCTCTTCCCTAAACACTAGTGTCGTCCCTTTCTCTTACCCTGTTTGACTCGTTCATCGTAACTGTATCTATGTGATTGTAAACATTTGATAAAGAAGTGTCATGTCCTCTTCTCGGACTCTTTTATAGTCTTGTCGTCTCACTTATATATTCTTTCTCTTTCTTTCTTACGACCTACCACTTTTTCCTACCACCTATATCTCTTAGTTTTCGAGACCGACATTTTCTTTCCCTTATTCATTGATACTCTAGTGGTCAGATTCCTTTTACCTTTCTACTTCCCTATTATCGAAACGACTCAAACTTCCTAAAAAAAAAAAAAATTTGTCTTGGTTCTTTCACCACCAGTGTTTTTCTATTTACACGCCAGATAAAGAACAATGTACATCGAAATCTCTCCCTCACAACACCACGGTTAGGATTCTTTACACTGTTCTATGTAACATAGACTCAGGTAGTCGACTTCATAGTAACGTATGGGTCGTTGGATCTCCGTTTTTTCTATTAGTTGATAACAAGGCCAGAACCGTAAATTTACACAGGAATACGTTATTACCCTTCAAAACTTTTTCACTGACGACTGACGACGACGACAAGTCACTACAGGTTGAGACGTTGAGGTGCCTGACATCGGGTGGCCAGAGGAGACGGGTATCTTAAAAGGTCCGTTCTTATGACCTCACCCAACGGTAAAGGAAGAGGTCCAATAGAAGGACTGTGTCCCTAGCTTGGACGTAGAAGACGCAGAGGGAGAAACCGTCCGTCTAAGAAACGGTGACTCAGTGAACTTTTTTACTCCCGAAAAAGTTGAAGTTGATTCTTCTCTTTCTCTGTTGAAACCCCCAAGTGGAAACGAAGAATCTTATATCCGTCCTTTCACCAAAAAGGTCTTCTCAGGTTCTTTCGTTCAGAACATACTAACACATAAATATACAAGGTTTCGACAAATCTCTTTATTATAGTTGGTTTACCGTTTGAGGAGTCGTTTACTACGGTGTCTTATCGAGTCAGAAGTACTCAATCGTCGTCTTAAAGTTGTCTCACTCCCAAAGGTTTAGAGACGATCGTAGTGCAAACGAAGACTGGGAAACTGATTTGTAACTCTTATACACACTTCTCCTGTCGGGTTCCACACGTATGTAAATTTATCGTAGTTTATTATACAATGTATACTTATTTGTATTGTTTTAACACGTAATATAGATGTGACCTTTGATGTTTAAACCCCTTTAATCTTTATGAATTTATTTACCTTTACGTACGGTTCAAGTACAAAACCTTTCTCAGTTACGACATTTTACATTAAAGGGAGGTTTTATTAGATGTTTAATCGTGTTAAAGTTAGTATTTCGGTTTCGAAAACAAAACCCTCCCACCCACGAAAAACCCCTTTGACAAGAATTTTGCACATGTCCTTAAGTTCTCTGGATTTAAAAGGATTTATTAGAATCTTTTCGTACACACAATCAACGCGTCAGTACAGACTGAGAAACATTGGGGTACCTGACGTCGTGTTGTCAGAAGAGATAGGAAGTGATAGAGGGTCTCAACCGAGTTTGTGTACAGGTAACTCAGTCACCAGGGTAGGTTGGTAGAGTAGGAGACAAACAGGGGAAGAGGAGGACAGGAGCCAAAAAAGGTCGTAGTCTCAGAAAAGGTTAGTCAACCAAGAAGTGTAATTCACCAGTTTCATGACCTCGAAGTCGAAGTTATAGTCAAGAAGGTCACTTATAAGTCGCAACTAAACGAAATCCTATCTGATCAAACTAGAGGAACGACAGGTTTCCTGAGAGTTCTAGATAAGAAACCGTGAGTCTGACAAAATACCAGGTTGGGTGTAGACATGTCCTGATGACCTTTTTAGTATCGAAACTAATATACTTGGAAACAGTCGTTTCACAGACACGATCTTGGTTTATCTCTTGTGTTTTAATTTCAATATAAATACACTGGTGGACTATAAATTGTCAAAGGTTTCGTTGGGTTTTTCTTTTCCTTTTAACGAAGTTATTTCTAAAATATTTTTGTCTTGTAGGTGAATCTTATATTGATTCGAGTTTAGGGTCGAGTGTGGTATGTTTTATATTTTACATTTGATTTTGATTCAGTATTATACATGTCTTTTTTTATCAAATTATCTTATAGAGTAATCAAAAACTAACCGTCTCAAAGGAATTCTATGTTTTACATTATTGGTATTTCTTTTTTTTTCTATTGAATCTGAAGTAGTTTTGATTTAATAAAACGAGTAGTTCTCAGAGAGAAATCTCTTACTCATCCTTTCAGTGTAGGACCCTCTTTTATATAGTGTCGTACACTTTTTTCCCCGGTAGTAAATCCTATACATTTATTTAATAACTGATTTTCTTTTGCTTGAGGTTTTCCCTGTTGACTTTTTTTTTTTTTAGTAATTGATGTGTACTTTTCGAAAAACTGTCGTGACTAGTAGTTTCTTTGTATTAAAATTTTGTGTATATCGATGATTACGAAGTATTTAGATTTTAATTTTTATGACTTTCTCGTTTCTAACTTTTAACGTTGTTGGTCGTGAGAGTAGATGACTAGTACTCAAAGTGTATGACAACTTCGAACCGAACCTCTCAAAACTTTTAATGAATCGATCGCACACTCTGCTCACGTTAACACACCATTAAATTTGTAAGAAACCGTAACGGACAGAAACCCTAATCTTACTTTTGACTGGGAAAGGTGAGGACGCTGGTGACGACTCAAAAGGAATAAACGACCGTATAACTCACGTTGTGAAAGTGTCGTAGTAGAAAGTCCTAAACTTTATTGTGTCGACCTTAAGGAAGTGGAGACGATCGAAACAATCATCACTACGAAGGATTCTAGGGGAACTGAAACGTAAGGTCCTACAGACCGAGATCCACTCACTAGTGTGGTAACACCAATAGACCCAGTACTTCTAGAAAAAGTGTATCAAGAAGACACATAAGAACTGTAGAAAAGAATGGTGGAAGACGAAGACAATCCAGGTATGAGAAAGACAGGAAATAACACGGGTAGAAACGTACTTTGCAAGGGAACCATAGGGATTAAAAGAAATTCTCTAGAGATCAGAAAGGGTAAGATAACAAAAAGAGATAAAGAAACGTAACTAGTGACTCCTTCCGAAAGAATAAAGAGGAACGGTAAGAAACCTTGAGACTTAAATTTACCCATATAGAAAGGATCGTTCATCTATTATGCATTCAACGGATGAACAATTTTAGTTGTTATAAGTTTCCTTTTTTTTAGAAATTAAACCAAATATCAAACACCAAGAAGACACATAATGTAAACGATGACCCTTTTAATATAAAAGACAGTGATTAGGGATAAGGTAGGTCAATTTGATGACCGTTTAAAAGAAAGGTAGGTTTACCAAGGAGTCATGAAATAGTTGTAAAAGTACCGTAAAATATAAGATTAAAACAATAAGTTCATGAATAGTTCGAAAGGACAATTTGATTTTCAGGTCATCCATGTCGTAAGTATGCAGGAAGTACAAATATTAAGAAAGGGGTGTTACTAAAGTGAATATTCTCACTCGAAAAATTTCTGTATCTTGTTAAGTATAAGTAGAAAGAATTATATAAGTTTACCACTTGTGTTTATATAAACTGTGTACGTACAACCGTCTTTAAGTCATTTATAAATAACTTAACTAATTAACAACTTTTTTAGATGTTCATAAATGTGACTTGACATATAAAATAAAAAGTAAAGAATAAAGGCTATGTGTTTCATCGGGGTAAAATATTATCTAACTGATCAAGCTAAAATATTATCTAACTGATCAAGATATTTTATAAACTCCGAATTTTTAATTTTACATCCAATTTACTTAATCTGTTTTGATAAAAGTGATATCCGAAGGGACTATCAAGTTGACCATTTATTAGGTGGACGTTACATTCTCTATGACCAAACTAAGGACCCAACCCATCTAGGGAACTTCTTTCCTATCCAACGGGAGAGGTCATAAGTATTCGAAGGAGCCACCGAGTCTACCATTACTTAGACGAACATTACGTCCTCTAGACCCAAACTAGTGACCCAACTCTTCTAGGGGGCCTCCTCCCGTACTGTTGGGTGAGGTCATAAGGACGGACCTCTTAGGGTACGTGTCTCCTCGGACCCCTCGGTCAGGTACACCAGTGTTTCTTTGTCCCAACTCGTTGATTCGTGTCGTGTATAAGTGATGTAGGTGTCGATTCGGGTTCAAATTGTTTCATTTTTTACTAAAGGAAATAAAAATTTATAAATTTACAGGACAAATGTAACTTTCAATAACAAAACTATTTCGTCGATACACTTTAAAGAAGGTTTCTTGACTAGTTAAACAAAAGGACTTTGTTTCCAGACAAATCTTAAATAAATATAGTACTCTTACGTCGGGTTATAAGAAAAAAAAATGGTAATTAATTGGTATAAACATTACCAATAAATAATACTTAAATGGGACATGGTCCTTAGTATGTACGATTTTCGACCCTTCTTGACAACTTGTGTCTGTATTATAAACACGATATCCTTGGTCACTGGATTACTCTTCACATAAAATTGCTGTTAAGGTGGTGTTTTGGTCTGGTTATATATCTTTCCATAAAAACACAATGGATCTTATGATTGTCTTGGAGGGATAGGAGGTCAAAGAATACCGGGATTTAATGGGTGGGATGAGGGGTTTCGACCTTATACTGGTCTATCTTGTAAGATTAATACAACACAATACAGGTTCCCCTAAAAAGTTTACGGTGATTTTAATGATTAGTTAACTAAAAACGAATTAGTGGTCCATCTAATACACCAACCAACGTACCTATTACCAAATGTACTTCTGAAAAGTTAAAGGTTAATGTTTACTTAGGAAATTTTCGTCTCTCATAAGAGATCGACCATAATCTTCTATGTCAGTTTATACTCTTCCTAAACAACACAGGAACGACTGAACTTCTACCTTCTTCGTAAATCACTCCATATACGTACCCGGATATCTTTGATTATCTCCAGGAACTGACTACCGGTCGTCATTTTCTCTCAGCAGACAGACTTTTGGTGACCTTAAATTAGACTGGTAGTAGGACTTACTCCCACTTTCACCTAACTGGAACTGAAGTCGGTACACTTTGGTATTGTCTCTTAGGTCGAAATAGAACAGAACTGAAGTGACATATCTTGATACTCTATGAATCACCTATAATAAAATTCGACAGATTAACACTACTAAAAAGTACTTCGTTAACTTTTTTGACTTCTGAGACTCTCGTGTTTTATCTTCCGTTAACATAACCGAAATTTCGGTTCGTACCGTAGTGTCGTCTCTTCTAAAATGTATTCGTGAAAAAGGAGTAAAACCTCTTAAGGACAGTTATTTTGTCCATCATACTAATTTCCGTACCTCTTTTTACTCATATCACGAAAGTGTACAGTACTTCAATGTATGACACTGTTCCTACGGATCTCAAATTACCTTCCATACTGAGGATTCAAACCTAGTCTTATGTAACACTTTTTCCTTTTTCTTTCTTTCACTTATATATCACAAGATTATTTGAAACTGGAGAGTCGTTATTTTTTAGTACCTTGAAAAAAAAATTAATGAATAAAACATCTCTTTACCGTACCAAGACAAACTCTTTTAACGGTAATCTTTGTTTAGTTCCTAACTTTTTCACTTACAACAGTAAAATGTGATCCGGTATACTACATCTCTAATAGTTGTTATTCGTCTCGATATTTGTGATATTTATAAATCTCCAAAGACATTATGATACATAGATAAACTAAATAGAAAATGACGACTACAGAAACACATGTTAATTGACCACCATAACTCGGTTTTTGACTACGAAAATTTGACATCATAACCTCTTCTGAGAACTCTCAGGGACCTTACATTTCCCTAGTTTGGTCAGTCAGGATTTCCTTTAGTCAAGACTTATAAGTAACCTTCCTGACTACGACTTTGCGGTTACGAAACCAGTGGACCACACTTCTCGACTGAGTAACCTTTTCTGGGACTACAACTCTTTCTAACTCCCCTGCTCCTCTTCCCCTACTGTCTCCTACTCTACCAACCTACCGTAGTGGTTGAATTACCTGTGCTCAAACTCGTGTGAGGTCCTCAACTACTACCTGTCCCTTCGGACCACACGATGTCTGGTACCCCAGTGTTTCTCAGCCTGTGTTTCTCACTGACTTGACTGACTACGGTCAAAGACCAATAATAAAAAACTTACACCAATGTGGTTTTAAGTCACTTTATTCGTTCACATACAATTACAAGTAATCAGACACTCAGTCGACCTCTTTAGAAACGCACAGTTGTCCCGTATGAGTACGTAGAGACCCATTTTTAGATTCGATTGTTACCGACCCGAGACAGAGTACAAACTGACATCCGATAATCTGTCAGAGTTCGAGATGGACGGAGTAATTCTTCCGATCAGAGTATTTACTGTTTTATAGTTATGTTAGTACAAGACAACCTTATTTATTCAGTGTTGAATTTTGAGACCACTTTGACTACAGTGACGAACTGCTATTCACTCGTTTTAGTATATCCTTTCATGATACCAAACCCAGTACTGGTTAGACAATGTCACACAAAAGTGGAAAAGTCCATTTGGGGATGGGTAACCAGTATTACAGTATTTTGGTTTACGAAAGTCCTAGTTCGCTTACTACCTTCCACACTTTTATAGACTTGTTGTCCCTGTATAATACATACCGTTTAGTCACTACTCCATCAATGATGTTTCCATTAAAGTTTCTAATAAAATTTTTGTTTTGTAAGATCTGTGTAAACTTCCTTTGGGTACCAACTAAGTACAGTTACATACCGTTTTTGGCGATGTTATAACATTTCATTAATCGGAGGTTAATTTTATTTATTTAAAATTTCCTAAAATCTTTAGTAGGAAACCAATATAATAGAGTAATTTCATGTGTAAAGACTAAAGTTATGAATTATCAACTTAAACGTCATAAAAGGAGATGGTTGTGTCCTCTAAAAAGTCACGTTATCAATCAAAATAAAAAGAAGGTCCCGTTCGAGTAGAATATATCATTAGACAAACGATAGAAAATATCAAAGTACTACGTAACACTTTTTTTAAGAGGTTCATGTCTTTAAAGTCAAGTAAAGAAAAGTCCTTATTAAAGTCTTTGCGGTTATAGTTGTATCAAGTTCTACAATTAGGTAGTAAGAGAAAAGTCGAAATAACAAAGTAAGGAATTATATCTAAAACGACAAGATGACGATCAGTCTTAACGTTTTGTTTTTACGAGTCCTATTAATCATTACAATTACAACTCGTGTAATGTAGACTTTCGTCAGTGTATTATCAACTATTAAGGGGTTGTATTTGTTATTTAATAAAACGGTAGTTGTTACCAGATATCCTTTTTATAAAAAAATTATATATGGATACATTCAAACTACATCACAGTGAAAAGTAAAAGTGAAACTGACAAACACAAAAATGACAGAATATATTTTTCTTTTATTATTACGGTTCCGGGTTCAATTCCTCTAAGGAGGGATGTAAGAGAAGACACTCAAAAACACCAAATTTTACAACACAAATAAAGAAAAAAAAAGAAAAAAAGAAAATGAAATAAAATGAAATATTATAACATAACCAAAACGGTATGTAGTTGTACTTAGGTTTTACAAACTAGGTAAAGTTCAACTAAAGACCCATTCTATCACCAAACTACAGTCAATAAACGTATACTAATATGTTCACAGAGTCGTGACAAAAGACTTCTATAATAAGAAGACGGTAACCCATAAGAACCGAGGGTACAACTAGTATTTATACCCCTAAANGAAATATTATAACATAACCAAAACGGTATGTAGTTGTACTTAGGTTTTACAAACTAGGTGAAGTTCAACTAAAGACCCATTCTATCACCAAACTACAGTCAATAAACGTATACTAATATGTTCACAGAGTCGTGACAAAAGACTTCTATAATAAGAAGACGGTAACCCATAAGAACCGAGGGTACAACTAGTATTTATACCCCTAAATTAAGACCCAAGAGACAAAACGTGGTAACAAGGTACGGAGATAAAAATACGGTTGTGACATGACAAAATTAATGGTATAGAAACATCATATCGAATTTTAGGTCTTCACACTGTGGAGGTTGAAAAAGGAAGAAAGAGTCCTACCATTACTGATAAGTTTTAAAATACAAAGGTATGTATAAAATTTTTGTATCTGTACTATAAAATGATATTAGTGTTTTGACCAATTCTTTAACCAAGAATTAATAAGGGTGTCATTTTTTTTTAATTTTAATACACTTATTATCTCCACGACTGTTAGAGATGTTACTGTTAGTAAAATGTTAATTATTAACATTGTTTAATTCTTCGATATGTGGAATTTAAACGTGTCAATATACGTTTTATATTGAAATATTATCAAAAATTTAAAAATATTTAAAAATTAATATAGTCTTTTGATTCTAGTACCGTAGGTCAGGGTAGTAAAGTACCGTTTATCTTCTCCTTTGTCACCTTTGTCACTCTGAAATAAAAAACCCCGAGGTCTTAGTGATATCTACCACTGACGTCGGTACTTTATTTTCTGTAAACGAGGAACCTTCTTTTCAATACTGATTGGATCTGTCGTATGACTTTTCGTCTCTGTAATGAAACGGTTTTTTGTAAACAGATCAGTTTGGATACCAAAAAGGTCATCAGTACATACTTACGCTCTCGACCTGGAATTTCTTTCGACTCGTGTCTTCTTAACTACAAAAACTCGACACCACAACCTCTTCTGAGAACTTTCAGGGAACCTGCTTCCAGGTTGGTCAGGTAGGATTTCCTTTAGTCAGGACTTATAAGTAACCTTCCTGACTACGACTTCAATTTCGAGTTTATCAAACCGGTGGACTACGTTTCGTGACTGAGTAACCTTTTCTGGGACTACGACCCTTTCTAACTTCAGTCCTCCTTTTCCCCTGTTCTCCTACTCTACCAACCTACTGTAGTGGCTGTACTCAAACTCATTCGAGGACCTCAACGACTACCTGTCCCTTCGAAGCAACGACGTCAGGTACCCCAGTGTTTCTCAGTGTACTGATTCGCTGACTTGATTTGGTTTATACATTTTGTGTAAGTTCAATTTTTATTTTTATTATCGACGGATCCACTTTGTTAGTTATATGCAGAAAACATTACGTAGTTTTCAACATATTAGATTGTAATCACCTACTGATGGTCCCCAATATATTCCCGGAAGGGACAACCGAGTCAACATTACTCAGATGGACGGTTATATCCTCTACATTCTCTGTAACAACCCGAGGGACCCAATCCTTCTAGAGGATCTCTTCTTTTACCATTAGACGAACTCACAAGAATAGACGTCTTAAGGTACACGTCTCTTCAGACCGTTCGATGTCAGGTACCTTAGCGTCTCAGTCTATCCTGACTCTCTCACTTGGAAACACTCTTCCGGAATTTTTATTGACTCTTTTCTCCTCTCCGTTTTTCGTTTCCTTTTGTCTTTCTGTTAAGGTCTTCTTGTAGAGTAATACGAAATAACTGATACGATTTCGGAACGTGACACAACGAGTATTTTTTTACACTTTTTTAAAAATTTCTCTACCCTTATTGTCTCGTGGAGTGGACGGAGGACCCTTTAGCCAAACATCCAGTTCGTCGTTATCAATTTTGACTTGTACCTTGTTACCTGATCAAGGTTTACCCCTTTCCTCATTCAGTTCCGACATATAACAGTGGGACGGATAAATTGAAAATACGTCTCATGTAGTACACTTTACGGCCCGACTTACTTCGTGTTCGACCCTAGTTCTAACGGTCCTCTTTATAGTCATTGGAGTCCATACTTTTACTATGATGGGCATATCATCTTTCACTTTTCCTTGATTTCTCGGACAACTACTTTCACTTTTTCCTCTCACTTTTCCATCAGAGTTTTATCGTAAAGTTTCTTCCTTCTAGTACCGTAGACCAGGATAATGAACACCGTTCATCTACTCCTTTGTTACCTTATCACTTTCTGAAATAAAAGAACCCGAGGTTTTGTTGATTTATACCACTGACGTCGGTACTCTAATTTTCTGTGAACGAGGAACCTTCTTTTTGATACTTGTTTATTCTGTCATATAATTTTTCGTCTCTGTAATGAAACGACTGTTACCAGGTAGATGAGTTTCGATACTAAAAAGGTCATCAGTACATACCTACACTCTAAACCTAGTATTTCTTTAACTCGTGACTTCTTAACTTCGAAAACTTGACACTACAACCACTTCTGAGAACTCTCTGGAAACCAGACGTCCCTCTAGTTTGGTTCGTTAATTTCCTTATGTCAGGACTTATAAGTAACCTTCCTGACGACGACTTTGATTTCGAAGTTATAAAACCAATGGACTACCCTACTTGACTGAGTCTTATCTGGAACTATGACCCTTTCTAACTTCCGTCCTCCTCTTCCGTTACTGTCTCCTACTCTACCAACCCACCGTAGTGACTTAGGTACCTATACTCAAACTCGTTAGAGGTCGGAAACCATTACCTGTCCCTTCGGACCATACAACGTCAGGTACCCCAGTGTTTTTCAGTCTGTACTGACTCACTGACTTAACTTGACTTGACTTGATTAGGTTGACTTACGTCTCAAGGTCTCTTATCACTCCTCTGTATTCTTTCGGAAGGAGTCACTAATTACGTTCTTTGTCTTCTCTTGTTATTTTACCCTTTCTGATCTCTGGTTGTAAAGTACGTTTCTACCCGTATTATTTCCTGTCTTTAACATAGTTGGATTGTCTTCGTCTTCTATAATCTCCACCGTTCTTATGTGTCTTGATATGTTTTTTCTAGTACTAGGTCTATTGGTTGTACTACACTAATGAGTTGGTCTCTGTTTGTAGGGTCTTACGTTTCAGTTCATCTGGAATCCTTCGTAGTGATGTTTGTTTCGATCACCTCCACTACCTTAAGGTCAACTCGATAAAGTATAGGATTCTTTACTACGACACTTTCACAACGTGAGTCCTACAGTCGTTTAAACCTTTTGACTTGTCACCGGTGTCCTGACCTTTTCCAGTCAAAAGTAAGGTTAGGGTTTCTTTCCTTTACGGTTTGTTACGAGTTTGATGGCGTGTTAAAGTGAGTAGAACGTGCGATCATTTCATTACGAGTTTTAAGAGGGTCGGTCCGAATCGTTATACACTTGGTACTTGAAGGTCTACAAGTTCGACCAAAATCTTTTCTGTCTCCTTGGTCTCTAGTTTAACAGTTGTAAGGGACCTAGTACCTTTTTCGTTCTCAAGGTCTTTTTGTAGATAAAGACGAGATAACTGATACGGTTTCGGAAACTGACATACCTAGTGTTATTTCACACCTTTTAAGACTTTCTCTACTCTTATGGTCTGGTGTACTGGACGGAGAACTCTTTGGACATACGTCCAGTCCTTCGTTGTCAATCTTGACCTGTACCTTGTCCCTGACCAAGGTTTAAAAAAAAAACTTTTTTTCCTCATGAAGTTCCGACATATAACAGTGGGACGAATAAATGAATATACGTCTCATGTAGTACTCTTTACGACCCGACCTTCTTTGTGTTCGACCTTAGTTCTAACGACCCTCTTTATAGTTATTGGAGTCTGTACGTCTACTGTGGTGGGAATACCGTCTTTCACTTCTTCTTGATTTCTCGGAAAACTACTTTAACTTTCTCCTCTAACTTTTTCAACCGCATTCCTAGTTGTAAGTCTTTTGTTGCTAGGGTCACGTGGTCGGGGTTCGTAGGACATAGGACGTAGTTTGGATCTGACCGCTGGGTCTCCCTACCATACCCCTCCCTCCACCTTCCCCCCAAGTCCTAACCCTTGTGCACATGTAGGCACCGCCTAAGTACAACTACATACCGTTTTGGTTATGTTATAACATTTCATTAATCGGATGTTAATTTTATTTATTTAAATTTAAAATTTTTTTTCTTTTGTTTTTAGTACCGTAGGTCAGGGTAGTGAAGTACCGTTTATCTACTCCTTTGTCACCTGTTACAGACTGAAATAAAAAGACCCAAGGTTTTAGTGACGTCCACCACTAACGTTGTTACTTTAATTTTCTACAAATAAGGAACCTTTCTTTCAATACTGGTTGGATCTATCGTATAAGTTTTCGTCTCTGTAATGAAACGGTTGTTTCCAGGTAGATCAGTTCCGATACCAAAAAGGTCATCAGTACATACCTATACTCTCAACCTGATATTTCTTTCGACTCGCGACTTCTTAACTACGAAAACCTGACACCACAACCTCTTCTAAGAACTCTCAGGGAACCTGACGTTCCTCTAGGTTGGTCAGGTAAGACTTCCTCTAAGAAACCTTCCTTACTACGATTTGGACTTTGAGGTCATGAAACCGGTGGAGTACACTTCTCAACTGAGTAACCTTTTCTGGGACTACGACCCTTTCTAACTTCCGTCCTTCTCTTCCCCTGCTGTCTCCTACTCTACTAACCTACAGTAGTGATTGAGTTACCTATACTCAAACTCATTGGAGGACCTCAACCACTACCTGTCCCTCCGGACCACACGACGTCAGCTACGCCGGCGTCTCAGACTGTACTGACTCGTAGACTTGACTTGACTCCTATATGTCGGACGATGACTGTTCTTAAGACGGGGTTCGTTCCTGTCGCTGACTGACTCTGAGCAATTAAAAAACGGTAGACGTATCACCTTGGGTGTTCGTGATAAGTGCACATATACACCCTCCACTCTCTTAATCTTTTAACAGATGGACATAGCACACGGGAGACGTACTTTTAACAAACTAAATGACAAAGAGTGTATCTTTTCAGTAATATAAAAAGTTGTAGTATAAGAGGGGACACCACCAGTAAAATATCTTCAAATAGAAATTATATAACTTCTTTATATCTCGAAGAAAACAAAAAACGTTTTTGTACGTGACACTATTGTGTCAGAACATAAGTACGGTTATTCGTTCACAAAAAAAAAAAAAGTCACATACCTAGGTTTTTACAATTTTATATAATAAAAATTTCAGAGAGACTAATCGTTTCAACTCAAATGTTATTGATATAACTGAGAGTGACTCTTACGAGAGTTCAATTTTATAAATTTATTAAGTATTTCGTCCAAGACAAACTTATATCAAAGATACAGAAAAAAGAACGTCAAATGACGGATTCCTTTTGTTTATAAAGTGGTCATAATTACTGTTGGGTGAGACCATGAGAACGGACCTCTTAGGGTCCGTACCCCCTCGGACCACCCGACGGTAGATACCACAGCGGGTCCCAGCCTGTACTGACTTCGCTGAATCGTCGTCGTCGTCGTCGTAAGATACGATGTTTGGGTTCTGTGTATTTATTGTGACTGATATCCTGTGTATGTTGTTTCCTTATAACCCTCGTAATGAGAATAAGAGTTCTGACCTCGTACATGTCAAGTGAACACCTTCATTTGTGCAATAATTAAAATACGTTTCAATAGTCAAGAAAATAATTATATTTAAATAAATAAAATTAACCTCCAATTAGCGAAATGTTATAAAATAACCAAAACGGTATGTAGTTATACTTAGGCGGTGTCTCGTCTTTTTCTTTATTTTCAATAGTCAAGAATACTTCTCTTCAGGACTATATAGATCTGTTTGAGATTCGTCAACGTTCAGGTAAATCAGATAATAGCAATCAACAATATTGAGGAAAGAGATATAAGGTGGATTCTTAAATTCGCTATAGTTCCATCATAACCCTGAACATTCTATCAATACCGTCTTTATATTCCTTTAAATCTCTGGGAGTACCCTAGTAGACCTTTTCTTTTATTTCCTCCCCGTCGAAATAGATTCTTCCACAAAGTCTCTACAGAAGGTCCGGTGTCCTTTTGGATAATACAACTGTCAAGGTCCTTAAGGGTCGGACCAACGGACGGGATCCTGGAGTGTGGTGTCCCTCTTGAATCGGTGCACTAAGTGAAGTGGGACTTTACTTTAAAGTAAGTAACCAAACTAAACGATTTTACTGGATAATCCCTTCTTCTACTTCGTCGGAACCCATTGGAAACCCACTATAGAAATCTTCGATCAATATCATAAGTTGTGTCAAAAAGTAGGTTTTTATAATTACCTGTTGTTGATAACAGTTCGAGGTGTGTGGGTGTCAATAAGATTAGTTATAGTGGTCTGAGTTCTATTGTATGTGGAATTTTATGTCTTATTCTAGAACATATTTTTGATTTCTTTTGTATTCTCCAATATTTTATTTTAGGTGTACAATGGGGTAAACGTCGTGTCATCACTAAAATTTTGCTTACCTCTTCCCCTTAAAATCAGGTTGACTCGTCATATTTATTTTGCTGAGAATGGTTCTATATAGGACCATCTTAAAACTTGTAGATATTATTTCTTCTATAACATTTTCAAAAGTTCGATTTGTGATGATGACACTCTCTATTTAAAGTTTTGATGAATATAAATCTACCGGAAATTTCGGAATCATGACCCAGTCTAGTAGATCACTGAGACATCTCTTTCTTGTGTCAGACACAAACTCTCTAGATCCCTTGAGGTTTTAAGTCTCTCAATTTTCATATTTTATATTTCATATATCTTGATCGGTATGCACTTTGGACTATTTATTACGTCTGTCATTTCGGTTTTAATATATAAGTCAAACACACAAACACGACACTTATACGTCAATTTCTTACTAGATATACAGATTTTCTATATTTCCTATAGATATAGATATGAAGGTATATAATGAAGACTTCCCAGATAATTATACCTCTGTTTCTTACCTATTAACCTGTTTTAATTTTGGATACCGAAGGGACGAACGAGTCGACCATTTCTTCGGCAGACGTTACGTCCTCTGGGGTCAAGTGAAGGACCCAGTCCTTCTAGGAGACCTCTTCCCTATCCGATGGATGAGGGGGCAAGAACCCGAAGGGACCACCGAGTCGACCATTTCTTAGGCGGACGTTACACCTTCTGGACCCAAGTTAGGGATCCAACCCTTTTAGGGAACTCTTCCCCTGCCGATGGGTGAGGTCATAAGACCGGACCTCTTACGGTACCTGACATATAAAATATCAGATATGTCAGGTACCCCAGTGTTTTTCAGTCTGTTCTGACTCGTTGAAAGTGAAAGTTTTTGAGCAAAGTGACCTGACTACCACTTAGGTAACGTAGGACTAATTTCATTTTTCCTTTTCTCTTAACTCGTTTAGTAGTGACACTTGGACTACCTAAACAAAGACAAAAGGATATATGTTTGGAGAGTAAAAGTTTATCAAATCCCAATAAAATAATTGCATAAAGGTTATTGACATCAAAAACGAGGTAACGAATTAATATAAGTGATCTTGAAAGTTTTCGTGTGTTTTTGACACTTTAACTAATAGGTTTAATGATAAGGTTCACCAAGGGGCAATTCGTGAAACCGTATCTATTCCGAATAATACATAAGAGACACCACGAAACGTTATAGTAGGAGACAACCCTTGTCCGACCCCGGTACGTACGTAAGACCGATTACTAGACATGTCCGAACTTAGTACAGTGAAGGTTGTCTTCGTCAATTTCCGGTTAAGGAGAAGGTAGGGAGAGAGGACGGTGATTTTAGAATCTTTGTGCAAAACTTTACTGACGTGGTGTTATATCTTCTTGATACCCAGGGGCACAGTGGTAAACCTTCTCACGAAGTGTCACCTATTGTTTCGTTCGAGGTTACAAAGCGACAGATGTCTCTGTGTGGTTTTCATATTTCTGTGTCTATCAAACTTGTATTTAGTACCCAATTACGACGTAAGTAAAAGGTACTACGCATTATTTAAAGGTGTTTGTATCGTAACGTCACGGCGTGTAAGTAGAAGACTAAACACCTGGTTTTCAAGTCCGTGGCGAATCGACACAGGAGACAAAACACAGAGTGTTTCGACCCAAGCATAGTAGGTGTCCTTACCCGGGAGTTCACCTCCGAGTCGATCTTTCTTTGAAGAAGGGGTTATCGTGTCGACAACTATGGTAAGAAAGGACCGTCACCATATTAAGTCCCTCAAAATCAGAAGTTTAGGTCCTTCATCCCTTTCTCGACGTTCTACTTACGATGTGTTATTTGGTTCAATATGTTAGTAAGAGTGGGGTAAGGGATTTTTAGTCGACACAAACATATATGTTTTTCGTTCATTGAATCAATGTAATTTTATTATTGAGGTAAAGGTGTTGTAGTTTGTTTTGAGTTCCTCTCTTCTCTCTTTCAACTTTCAACCACCGTCACAACTCTAGTTTCCACTGACATGGGACACCCTCTCTTGACTGATCACCCTTGTTTCGTCATCCTTTCTTCTCAGACTCTTGTGACCTGTATCAACTATGTATTGTAAAATCTATGATCTTTTTCGTCTACAATTTAAGTCTCATCTTTATGACTAAAGGTATCATCTCTCCTATTGAAAGTTAATATTGATCTATCCTCCCACTTTCACCTCCGTGGATACGGTAAACCACAAGTCCAATTACTGTCTTTCAAATTCTTTTAAGAATACGAAAAATAAAATACAAACGATGTTATATGTTATAGTTCAATTAATGACTCTTGTCTCCTCTGTCTCGATTTCCGTTTATAAAATTGTAAAAAAATTATATTAAAATAAATAAAATTAACCTTCAATTAATGAAATGTTATAACATAAACAAAAGGGCATGTAGTTGTGCTTAGGTGGTGTCCATATGTGCACAAGGAGTAGGACTTGGAGGGAGGGAGGTGGGAGGGGCATGGTAGGGAGACCCAGCAGGGTCACGTGGTCGGGGTTCGTAGGTCATAGTACGTATCTTGGACCTGACCGTTAAGCAAAGTATATACTATAATATGAACAAAGTTACGGTAAGAGGGTTTAGTAGGGTGGGAGAGGGAGAGGGTGTCCCAGGTTTTCTAACAAGATATGTAGACACAGACAAAACGACAAAACGTATGTCCCAAAACTTACACTCCAACTCGAAACTTGTTCTCTCAACTCATTCCAATAACAAACCATAAGTTCCATGCCCGATGTCTACTCCAACTGAGTAGACAAGCGAACGTTGAAAAGAGACTTTGACTACTCATTATGACAACGGTGTAAATATACCGACTTTCTATTGTAACTCTATTCCTATAACCAATTTCCTATAAAGTTGTAATCTACTACTGTAGACTCGTATACACGGTCTTCTTTTTACACACACGTACAAGTCAGCTCAAGTTGAGACACTGGGGTACCTGACATTGGATGGTTCAGGTGGTAGATACTCTAAAATGTCCATTCTTATTACCTCACGTAAGAAAGGGAACAGGTCCCCTAAAAGGACTGGGTCCCTGACTTAGTTACAGAGAAAGTAGAGGATGTAACGGCCCACCTAAGAAATTGAGATCGCGGTGGACCCAACGGGGTTGGTATGTACGTTCCTCTTTTTGTTATACTTTACTATTGTATACTCTTTTTTTTTTTTCTTCTTCTTCTTTGAACTCATTTCACGGGACTAAACAAAATATTGACCGCATGACCATCATAAGATGACTTAGTTTTTAACGACTGTAAGAAGGTAAATACAAGATTTCTTTCACTAAGAAAACATAATACACTAAATAGAGTCTCACTAATTTCAGGTTCCTATACCGGGACCCTACTCTACTAACTTTGTTACCTCCTATGTTAACGATTTCTCTATCTCTTAAGCCTCTTCCTCTACTTCTACCGTCTGGTCCTTTTACGACTCGTGGGAGTACTGTTACAACTTTTATGTCGATGTACACCTCATTAAGAGTGACTTTTGTTCGACTTCCGGGTGTCTTATTGTGTAAATGTTGGTTCCGACATTTCTTTCTAGGTGTCTCAGTCCGTCTTTTCCTTCTCTTCGTTAGCTCAACCTTGGAAGGAGAATCCTACTTTGTCTCGTACCTCCCCTTTATATGTCTGAACCTATAGGAAAGACCCTTCATTCGTCAAGTTTGGTGTATAACTCGTGGGGTCGGGACCCCAACCGGAGGTCTTTCTGTTCAGGAGAATCGATCGAACTTTTGACTACCCTGATTGTTCTCTCGACATTCTGTGGTACTGGGGTGAGTCCTTTTCCTACGTGTGTGAACGGATGAGAACCCTTGTTCCGTCTCCTTCGTCGAACTTTGACGGACCCTGAAGTAGGTCAATAGCCGTGTACGGGACCGGGTGTGACTCATGGACGAGGTCCCATGTCTTCCCTTAAGATAGTTTATATAATTTTTCTCGACGATGAATGGAAATGGTTCGATAATATTCTTTAATTTCTCCTCCCTTGTCAGAGTTTAAGTGAGATATTCCGGTGATAATGGGACTATGATATTCCGATGTGTTTCTGTGATGTTTTTTTTCTTTTTAGTGTGAGGTAATAGAGACTACTTCAATCTACGTTTTTTAAGAGTTACTGTATAAACGTCTGATTTAAGTTGTTATATATCTTTCTTAGTATGCAACACTAGTTCACCCTAAATAAGATTACTACGTTCCTACTAAGCTATAGTTGTTTAGTCACACTATGTAGCGTAATTGTTTTGTTTACTATTTATAGTGTAATAGTAAAGTTATTTATGTCTTTTTCGTAAACTGTATTTACATCGTGGGTAAATACCATTTTTGATAGTAGTTTCAATCTTACCCCCCTTATGGGGAGTTATATGATTTCCGGTAAAAACTGTTCGGGTGATTATTATAGTTCCCCCGAAGGGACCGTCTAGTTATTCCAGTAAAGTCAGAGTCAGTACAGTCTGAGAAACACTGGGGTACTTGGCGTCGTGCGGTCCGGAGGGACAAGTAGTGATTGAGGGTCTCAGGTGGGTTGGGTACAGGTAACTCAGCCACTACGGTAGGTTGGTAGAGTAGGAGACAACAGGGGAAGAGGATTACGGGAGTTAGAAAGGGTCGTAGACTCAGAAAAGTTTACTCAGTCGAGAAACGTACTCCACCGGTTTCATGACCTCAAAGTCGAAGTGGTAGTCAGGAAGTTTACTTGTGGGTCCTGACTAGAGGAAATCCTACCTGACCAACCTAAAGGAACGTCGGGTTCCCTGAGAGTTCTCAGAAGAGGTTGTGGTGTCGAGTTTTCGTAGTTAAGAAGTCACGAGTCGAAAGAAGTGTCAGGTAGAGAGTGTAGGTATGTACTGGTGACCTTTTTGGTATCGGAACCGATCTACCTGGAAACAACCGTTTCATTACAAAGACGAAAAATTACACGATAGATTCAACCAGTATAGAAAGGAAGGTTCCTCATTCGTAGAAAATTAAAGTACCGACGTCAGTGGTAGACGTCACTAAAACCTCGGGTCTTTTTATTTCAGTCGGTGACAAAGGAGTAGATAAACGGATCTTCACTACCCTGACCTACGGTACTAGAAGTAAAAGACTTACAACTCGAAATTCGGTTGAAAAAGTGAGAGGAGAAAGTGAAATTAGTTCTCCGAGAAATCGAGAAGAAGTGAAAGATGGTATTCCTACCACAGTAGACGTATAGACTCCAATAACTATAAAGAAGGCCGTTATAACTAAGGTCGAACACGAAGGAGGTCGGGTCGTAAAGAGTACTACATGAGAATGAGTCGGAGTACAGGTAGCTCAGTGATTACGGTGGGTCGGTAGAGTAGGAAACAACAGAGGAAGAGGACGGACGTTAGAAAGGGTCGTTGTCCAGAAACGGTTACTCAGTCAAGAAACGTAGCCCACCGGTTTCATAACCTCGACGNATTACACGATAGATTCAACCAGTATAGAAAGGAAGGTTCCTCATTCGTAGAAAATTAAAGTACCGACGTCAGTGGTAGACGTCACTAAAACCTCGGGTCTTTTTATTTCAGTCGGTGACAAAGGAGTAGATAAACAGATCTTCACTACCCTGACCTACGGTACTAGAAGTAAAAGACTTACAACTCGAAATTCGGTTGAAAAAGTGAGAGGAGAAAGTGAAAGTAGTTCTCCGAGAAATCGAGAAGAAGTGAAAGATGGTATTCCTACCACAGTAGACGTATAGACTCCAATAACTATAAAGAAGGTCGTTATAACTAAGGTCGAACACGAAGGAGGTCGGGTCGTAAAGAGTACTACATGAGAATGAGTCGGAGTACAGGTAGCTCAGTGATTACGGTGGGTCGGTAGAGTAGGAAACAACAGAGGAAGAGGACGGACGTTAGAAAGGGTCGTTGTCCAGAAACGGTTACTCAATCAAGAAACGTAGCCCACCGGTTTCATAACCTCGACGTCGAAGTCATAGTCAGGAAGGGTACTTACAAGTCCTGTCTAAAGGAAATCCTACCTGACCAATCTAGAGGAACGGTAGGTTCCCTGAGAGTTCTCAGAAGAGGTTGTGGTGTCAAGGTTTCTTAGTCAAGAAACCATCAGTCAAAAGAAATACCAGGTTGAAGGTGTAGGTATGTACTGATGACCTTTTTGGTAGTCAGTAAAGTCAGTGAGTCAACACAGACTGAGAAACACTGGGGTACCTGGTGTCGTGCGGTCCGGGGGGACAGATAGTGGTCGAGGACCTTAAACGAGTTTGAGTACCGGTAACTCAGGCACTACGGTAGGTTGGTAGAGTAGGAAACAGTAGGGGAAGAAAAGGGCGGAAGTTAGAAAGGGTCGTCGTCCCAGAAAAGTTTACCCAGTGAAGAAACATAGTCCACCAGTTTCATAACCTCGACGTCGAAGTCATAGTCAGGAAGGTTCTTATAAGTCCTGACTGAAGGAAATCCTTCCTGACTAACCTAGAGGAACGTAAGGTTCCTTGAGCGTTCTCCGAAGAGGTTGTGGTGTCAAGTTTTCGTAGTCACGAAACCACAAGTTGAAAGAAATATCAGGTTGAGAATGTAGGTATGTACTGGTGACATTTTTGGTATCGGAACTGATCTGTCTGGAGACTTCCGTTTCATTACAGAGACGAAAAATTATGTGATCAAAACAGTATCGAAAAAAAGGTACCTCGTTCGTAGAAAATTAAAACAGACGACAGTGGTAGACGTCACTAAAACCTCGGATGTTTTTGTCTCAGAGAGTTACACAGATGACAAAGGGGTAGATAAACGGTACTTCACTAGATTCAAACGGTACTAGATTCAAAAAACTTACAACTCCAAATTAGGTCGAAAAAGCGAGAGGAAAAAGTGAAAGTAGTTCTCCGAGAAATCAAGGAGAAGTGAAAGACGGTATTACCATCACAGTAGACGTATACACTTCAATAACTATAAAGGGGGTCGGTAGAATTAAGGTCGAACACGAAGTAGGTAGGACCGTAAAGTGTACTACATGAGACGTATATTCAATTTATTTGTCCTACTGTTATCCATTTTTAATTCGTCCACAGAGTTATCCATTTCTTATAAGGACGTCACATTCTCTGGGTCCAATTAAAGGACCCAGACCTTCTAGGAGATCTCTTCCTTTACCGTTTGGTGAGGTCATAGGAACGGACCTTTTTAGGGTACAGTCTCCTTCGACCGTCCGGAGTCAGGTACCCCAAAGACTAACTGATAGTGGATGTGAAAGTGAACGTGACGATTATTGTATGAGTTCATCAATTTTCGATTTTCGAAAAGGAGATTTAAGTTCTTATTCTGTTCCTACGGGTGAGACTGTTGAAAAATAAAATTTTCATAATTATTCAGGATTGGAATTGTTAGTCTGTTCTTTGTATTTCCCACAGGTTTAATCTTCCCTTTTCGATTTTAAGAGTGACAAATGTCTACTGTTCCATGATATTTATCTTTTTGAGATTCAGAGGTGTGTGTGTGTGTGTGTGTGTTTTTTTTTGGGATAACCTCGATTATTAAATTTAATAGATTTTCAAAAGTAGAAATCCGGTTCCATACCTTCTTCCTTTAAACTTGTTTTTATACTATCAATTCGTTGAAACTGGGAGGAAAGAAGAATGAAAAAGTGTTAATAGACTTTCATTCAGAAAAAGGTAGAGAAGACTGTGTAAGAGATGGATGATCGTTTAGAGGTCGGAGACTAGTATATCTACTCTCCTATAGCAGAAGTATCATCCCCAATTGAAATATTCGGTTTAGGAGATCCGATCCGGAAATTACATGATTAATTTCGTTTTATCAACATCCTTTAGAAAAGAGTTTTGTATTTTTTCTGGAATTGCAATAAGATAGAAACGAAAGTTTTGGAAAATAGAATAAAGATATTACAAAGATTAGGATTGGAATATATTAGGAACACTAAAGAAAGAGAAATGTACTTAAGTTATTACAGGATTAGAAACTGAAGAAGGGTAGACAAGTTATATTTTCTTTCTTATTTGTTTGTTCGTTTATCTGTTTGTTTGAGAGTCAATAAGTCAGTCAAGTCAAGTCAGTGAGTCAGCACAGGCTGAGAAACGCTGGGGTACTTAACGTCGTGCGGTCCGGAGGGACAGGTAGTGGTTGAGGGCCTCAAGTAAGTCTGAGTGCAGGTAGGTCAGTCACTACGGTAAGTCGGTAGAGTAAGAGACAGCAGGGGAAGAAGAGGACGGGGGTTAGGGAGGGTTGTAGTTTCAGAAAAATACTGGGTCGTTAAGGTGGAAATCTGTACATAAGTCTCTTTTGGTAATAAACTTTCCTACGTACGTAAGGTTATAATTAGTGTCGTGATAAATGTTAAATTAGTGTCGGTCCTGTACCTTCGTTGGATTTACGGGCCGATGTCACCTTACCTATTTCGTTTACACATGTATACATACTACTTTATAACTAGTCGGTATTTGTCCTTGTTTTATCACGGTAAACGTCTCTATACTTACATAGATCTCTAACAGTGGGTCTCACTTCCTTCAGTCTTTCTTTTTTTATTCATAACCTATTTTATCAAATATCTACCTTAGATATTACTGTCATCTCTAATTGAATAAACGTTTAGTCTTTATCTTAGTGTCTACATCTTTCGTTTGAATACCAATAGTTTCACCCTTTCTCATCCCCCTCCCTAACCCTCTAACCTTGACTATATTTATGTGACAATACATATTTCATCTATTTATTACTATTAGATGACATGTCGTGTCTCTTGAGATGAGTTACGAAATACTACTAGATTTACCCTTCTTTTATATTTCTCACCTCTATATATATATATATATATATAGGGTTTTCATTAACTCAGTGAAAAGAAGTGTCGTTCTTGTCGTACGACGACGACGACGACGACGATTCAGCGAAGTCAGTACAGGCTAAGACACGCTGGGGTATCTACCGTCGGGTGGTCCGAGGGGTTAGGGACCCTAAGAGGTCCGTTCTTGTGACCTCACCTAACGGTAAAGGAAGAGGTTACTCACTTTCACTTTTCACTTTCCCTTCGACGAGTCAGCACAGACTGAGAAGCACTGGGGTACCTGACGTCGGGTGGTCCGAAGAGGTAGGTACCCTAAAAGGTCCGTTCTCATGCCCTCACCCCACGGTAACGGAAGAGGCTTTTGTCGTATGATGTGAAGTTGTTTTTAATTAATTTTTTGTTTTTAAATTTTTCGGGTTTCCGTCAGATCATCGGAACTAGTAAACCAGTCTTTACTTTCTATTCGTATTAAGACCCTTTGTGATATCGTCCCTTCTTTTCTACAAAAACATATTTTAACACAAAAATTTTTACATATTTGAGTATCTGAAGATAATTGTTTTTATTTGTTTGTTTACTTTTTTTCTTTTTTCTTTTTTGTCAGTAGCTTCTGGGTAGGACTATTTTGACAAAACCTTCTCTTTTTTTCTTTTTACAAACACCTCCAAAAGGTCTTTAAATAAACCAAAAATTCATTTTTATTTCTGTGAAAAATAGAAGTGGTTCTTAAAATAACTTGTTGTATCAGTAGTAAAACGAGGTGATAAAAAAAATGGGAAAAAATTACGTAAAAATAGTAAGGCAGAAAGGTTTTGAAAAATATTTCTTGACAAGGTTCATTGAAAATGTCAGAAGGTCTCTTAACTTAAGAAAAGGAAAACATTTCTGGTTTGTTGACCTTTATGTCTTCACGTCACAGACCGACTTACGTCTACTTAGTCTTGGAGGGTCGGTCCAAAATTGTCAAGAACGGACCAGTAGTTTCTAGTCCGTTCTATGTACGTCAGAACGTAGTGAGATTGTTTTCCATACGTAAAAGACAACTGATTAAGACCTACAAAAAGTAGTTCGCGACGAAAGTCAACCAGATTGACCCAGGTCATAACAATCTTAATTAGTAAACCAAAAGACTTTTCTTGAGTATTATCTCCTGAGGGAAGGTCAGGGTGATGTATATGTATAGGGGAAGAAACCTACATCAGACCAGAAACCATGCCAACCACCATCAAGTAAAGTGAACGGGGTGTTAGAGCATAAAAGGTGTAATAACATGTCATATGTGAAAAGTAGTAGGTAGTGGTAAAGTAAAATTTTTATTTTACAAAAGGAATGTAAAGACATCTCTTAGTGTACA
The DNA here is from genome assembly GCA_006410555.1 of Capra ibex. NCBI lineage: Eukaryota > Metazoa > Chordata > Mammalia > Artiodactyla > Bovidae > Capra > Capra ibex. Next base: position 50,219,936 of record SJYO01037955.1, on the reverse strand, counting down.
CCTTTTCTTCGAAAAAAAAAAAAAAAACGAATTAAATATGTCTTAGATTGGTATGTGACTAATTGTAATAGTTCGACCAAGTCTATTAAAAGTCATGAACTAAACCGATAAAACTCATACGGTCAATAGAAGGTGTACCGTATTACAACCAATAAGAATTAATTAGACAGTTAGACTACCGGCATGTCAAGTCGTCCAGATGGACTGACACCTCGCAACAGGTCACTCTTTAGAGGTCCTGTTTTAAAACGTTTAGAGAAAACTTTGTAAACTAGTCAGTGTCGTGGGAGAGGCATGTGTTTAGAAAAAAGACACATAAAGTCAACGCAAAAATAGAAAGAACTTTATTATTTTATAATAGAAGGTTTTTACGACGAAAAAATTATAATTTTACTTATGTGGCTTTAAGTAATTAAAACTATAGAAAAAATTTCGTGTACGACTATACTGTCGACAGTTTTATGTTAGATTGTTTTAACAAAGTTTACTTCAATCTTTTGATTCACGATAATCTCAGTAAAATATTTTTTTACTTGTTTGAAAACCGACCTGGTTATTATAAAAATTTACAGAATAGAATTTCTCTTGAATGATAAAATGACAACACATATCGTGACTAATTTATATATTTATACAAGAACATCCTTTCCCGACTTTTTTATACTTCAAACTTCTTTTACTTTCTTTTGGTTCAAGGTATAAACGTGTACACTGTCAAAAATACTTTACACGTCCGTTTAAAATTCTTTTTTTTTGAGTTATCGTTCTAATTCAACAGGGAGAATGGAAAGTCAAGTCAAGTCAAGTCAAGTCAGCGAGTCAGCACAGGCTGAGAAACTCTGGGGTACTTAGCGTCGTACGGTCCGGAGGGACAGGTAGTGGTCGAGGGTCTCAAGTGAGTTTAAGTGCAGGTAGCTCAGTCACTACGGTAGGTCGGTAGAGTAGAAGACAGTAGGGGAAGAGGACGACGGGGGTTAGGGAGGGTCGTAGTCTCAGAATTACTCAGTTGAGAAGCGTACTCCACCGGTTTCATGACCTCAAAGTCGAAGTCGTAGTAAGGGAGGTTTCTTTAGGGTCCCGACTAGAGGAAGACTTACCTGACCAACCTAGAGGAACGTCAGATTCCCTGAGAGTTCTCAGAAGAGGTTGTGGTGTAAAGTTTTCGTAGTTAAGAAGCCGCGAGTCGGAAGAAGTATCAGGTTGAGAGTGTAGGTATGTACTGGTGACCTTTTTGGTTAAAGGGTTCTATTAGAACCCCACTTTTCGTGTTACTGTAATATTTTTTATGATATGTTATTTAAGTTACCTCGTTTTGTTAAGGTCTCTTAGACCCGGACCAACCCACACACTTGTACTTAGGATTTAATTTCCAGTATCCTTTATCTCGGAGACCCCATTTATATATATACACACACACACACACACACACACACACACACACACACACTTATGTACATGTACGTATCAGCACAGACTGAAAAACACTGGGAAACTTGACATCAGGTGGTCCAGGGAGACAGGTACCCGAAAGAGTCCGTTCTTATGATCTTATTCAACGATAATGGAGGAGGTCGCCTAGAAGGTATGGGTCCTTAGTTCGGATACAGAGGACACAGGGGACGTAACGTTCGTCTAAGAATTGGACGACTCGGTAGTGCCCAGGCACAACATTAGTACTATTGGAATTTAGAGGTATGTGTGATATTACCCAAAGAAAAAAAGTCCTTTCACTAATCACTATTTTACCAACTAGAACAATCGTTTTACTCTAGAATTTTTCTAAGTTCAAGGTACTCTCGTCTCTGATAGGACAGGTGGTGACATAAAAATCGGTCACCTTCGTAATGATTAAATTATTCAGAATTGACCTTGTGACCTGCTGATTACAAAGAAAGGGACATTTGTCCTTTTCAAGAGATGGTAATATAACTGTGTTAAAATACATAATAGAATGATAAGATATCCAGTCTTAAGACTGTTTCAAAAGTGTTTTGACTTTAGTTCCACAATCGTTCCGACACAAGGAAAGACTATTAGACCCCTGGCCAGAAGGTCCTAAAAGTACAACAATCGTCTTAAGGCAAGTCACACCAGTACTGTGAACCCAAAGGTAAAAGACCGACGAACAGTTGGTTCCCAGTAAGAGTTTTAGATATTTTGGTAAGAGGGTTTAGTACCGTAACTTTGTACATATTATAGTATATTCTTTGCTTAGCGGTCAGATCTAAACTAAGTCCTATGTCCTACGAACCCCGACCACGTGACCCTACTGGGTCTCCCTACCATACCCCTCCCTCCACCCTCCCCCAAGTCCTAACCCTTGTGCACACGTGGGCACCACCTAAGTACGACTACACACCGTTTTGGTTACGTTATAACATTCCATTAATCGGAGGTTAATTTTATTTCTTTAATTTTTGTCCATACACACCCGTGTCCGTATACATACTTGATACACACCACACACAAATGTTTTAGACACCGTCAAAACACGGTGTAATGTGACCTATTTACTATTGGATTCAACTCTCTAACTTCTATTATAAACATTTTACATCCACAAACTAATTATCTTACGAGGTTCTATTTGAAATATATAATTCCATTAATTTGAGTAAAAATGAGTACTCACTGTACTCAAATCTAATTTTACATTAATTTAACTGAGAAGTTTCTCTTTTAAATTATACCTTAGTCTAAAAAAAAGGAGGGTATGACGAAAACGGAAAGGGAACGAGTATATCGAAACGTATATATGACAAAAGTATAAAATCAGGAAAAAAAGATAATAAATACAATTGTCATGACCGAAAACCTTCTATTACGTCTATACATGTCTGAAAAGGGGAGAATATATCGATACAGTTTACGCATAAGTTTATAGTTTACCGTGACTAAGTTAAGTGACAATGACTTCGTTCGTCTTCTAACGGTAGTCCATTTAAAACCAAATATTCAGTACCAGTACTCTCATTTAATTACTATTATTTCAAGTCCTTTTGCTTACGTTCATTCTTCGTGTAAAAGTTGCATACAATACACAAGTGTTAACTATACCAAGAAGTTCTTTTGTGAAAAAATACCTAAGCACTGTTATTGGTGAACGATATTTAAATACACCACTGATAAACTTAGTATCAAAACGTTTGACTAGTGACGGTTGTAGTCTGTGAAGAGTGTTCGCATGAGGTCACTTGTGTGTCAGGGATGTGTGATCGAGGTAAAGTGTACGACGACTTTTTTTTTTTTTTCATGTATTTCGGAACAATTACTCTTACCCCAATATAGAGATCTAAACAGACTCACTCTATTTAAATGAATCTTAATTATATAGTTTTAAATTACCTTTCATGTCGGAAACGGAATAAATTGTAGACTGTACTATGTTTTTGAATGACTAAAATTTTGAAAAGTTTAAAATAACGTTTCTCTATTGTTTTATCCAATAAAGTTCTACCGTCTCATCTCCCTGCACGAGACTAAAAGAGGAAGCTCTTGTGGTTCCTCTTGCAACCTAGGGTGGTTTTTCTCTATTAGGTGCAGGTTTCCGTTTCCTCTACGAGGTTGTTCTACCATCCTCCCCGCTTTAGTGTGAATCTTAGTTTGGAGTCTACGGGGTCTTTACGAGTCTCCCGTGTTTGTTTTGGAACACGTGTTTTTCTGGGTCCTTTTCCTCGTCCCTGTGGGTGTTCTCTGACTCGGTCTGGACGGAAACTCACAGAGAACACCTCCGTACCGAGTCGTGACTGGACGCTGTCCCAGCCCCGGGACCGACGTCGTCTGGACCTACCACGTCACACACCGTACTCAGAAAAACCTTCTCCAGTGGCAATCGTGGTAATATCTCGACGACTCGTCTGGTGCGTGTCTGACCTCTTGTAATATGGTTTAACAAGAGTGTGACAACGTTTTCGAGATCCCGAGTGTTGTCTAAAGGGTTGGAACCCTAAGTACTTTTCCTGACTCTTAGAGGTCTCTTTGTCTGAGAACCTCACATGTTGTTTTGAACACACGCGGTCCTGGGTCTTCTTTTCCCGTCACTGGGGTGTCTTTCGACTCGGTCTGAACGGACACTCACAGGCCCTCACAGACCGTCTCCACACCCAGTTTCACCGGATGACGTCTCAGTTCCAGTGACTGATATTGTCAGAACCCCCGGTGTCGAACGACCTGATTCAGGAACACTTCCAATGGTAATGGTCGTATAGGGATGGTACCAAACCGGACTCCGGTTTGATGTCCCTCCTTTGTGTCCGGGTCGGTAGTCGTCTCTTAACCTAATTTCTCAGTGACTCGTACCGGGACGGGTGGTCTCGTCAAAATGGTTGTCGGTCAGGAGAGTGGTCCTCCGTAGGTGTTCGGAGAATAGGAGTTGGTAGTCTCATGTCTGACTTACCTTTGGAGTCAGTGTCTTTTGACTGGTTTGACTAGTGTGTCTACGTTTAGAACAGATTGAGTCACTTTGCTACTCGGTACGGTACATCCCGGTGGGTTGTGTCTACCCAGTACCACTTCTCAAGATTGTTTCGCACCGGGCGTCCCCTTCCCTTACCATTTGGTGCAGTCGTAAGAAGGGAACTCTTGGGGCACTTGTCATACCTTTTCGTTTTACTATACTGTGACCTCCTACTTGAGGGGTTGAGTCATCCACGGGTTATACGATGACCTCTACGCTCCTCTTTATTGAGGTCTTCCTTACTTCTTCGACTAATTTCAACACCTATGCGGACCACCACTTTCATTTCAGCCTACGAAATTTCTTGTTATAACGTATCCTTGGACGTTAAAACCCAGGCTCTTAGCTCCATTTACCTTTCACCAGTTTGTCCTCTACCGTTCTCACTTGTAACTGTAAAATCCTTAGTCACTTGATTTTACCTGACCTTACCCACTTAAATTAAACTACTGGTAATATAGATTATGACACCCGTTCTTAGGGTATCTTCTTTACCTCATCGGGAATATCAGTTGTTTTCCCAAACTTTACGACATGAACCAACGTTAGAGTTTTTTCTGTTTTACTAGAGACAAAGTTCATTTTAGTAAGTTATAGTGTCATTAGATTCAGATACAGAGTTGATGATTACGGTTTCTTCGACTCCAACTTGCCTAGATACTTCTGGATGTTCTGGAAAATCTTGATTGTGGTTCTTTTCTACAGGAAAGGTAGTGTCCTGTAACCTTGTATTTTCATCTTTCAGTTCTCTATGGTCCTCATCGTCCGTTCAAACCGGAACCTCATGTTTTACTTCGTCCCGTTTCCCATTGTGTTAAAACGGTTCTCTTGTTTGACCAGTATCGATTGTTGTGTTCTCTGTTAAAATGTGTAGTGGTCTATAAGTTATGGTTTTAGTCTAACTAATATAAAAAACATCAGTTTCTACGTTTTTGTTCTAGACTGACACCGAGTCTAGTACTTGAGGAATAACGGTTTAAGTCCGAATTTAACTTCTTTCATCTCTTTTGGTGATCTGGTAAGTCCATACTGGATTTAGTTTAGGAATTACTAAGATGTCACCCTCACTGTTTATCTAAACTCCCTAATCTAGACTATCTGTCTCACGGACTATTTGATACCTACCTCTACTGACTGTAACGAGTCTTCCGTCACTAGTTTCGGTAGGAGTTCTTTTTCTTTACGTTTTTCCGTTTAACCAACAGACTACTCCTGAATGTTTATGGATTCGTTTCTTCTCTTCGCTTTCCGTTTTTTNTTTTTTTTTTTTTTTTTTTCCATTCTATATACGTAGACTTATGTCAAAGTTTCTTATCGGTCCTCTCTAATTTTTTTGAAAGGTTTCACTTGTTACGTCTCTTTATCTTCTTTCGTTATATTACGCTTTCTGATCTCTAGAGAAGTTTTTTTAATCTCTATGGTTCCCTTATAAAATACTTTTCTACCCGTACTATTTTCTGTCTTTACCATACCTGGATTGTCTTCATCTTCTATAATTCTTCTCCACCGTTCTTATGTGTCTTGATTTTTTTTTTTTTTTTTTTCTAGAATTACTGAGTTTTTGGTTTTGTCACACTAGTGAGTGGATCTCGGTATATAGAACCTTACTCTCAGTTCCCTCGTAGTGAATTCTTATATAATGGTGTTTATTCCGATCACCTCCCCTACCTTAAGGTCGGTTTGATAAATTTTAGGATTTTTCTACTACGACAATTTCACGACGTGAGTTATACCGTTTCTTAAACCTTTCGAGTTGTCATCGGGGTTCTGACCTTTTCCAGTCAAAGTGAGGTCGACGTTTCTTCCCGTTACGGTTTCTTACGAGTTTGACGGTGTATTAACGCGAATAAAGTGTACGATAATTTCATTACGAGTTTTAAGAGGTTCGGTCATGCAGTTGACTCTTGAAAGTCTATAAGTTCGACGTAAATCTTTTCCCTCTCCTTTGTCTCTAGTTTAACAGTTGTACACAACTTAGTATGTTTTTCCTTCTCTTTAGGTCTTTACGTAGACGAAGTAACTGATACGATTTCGGAAACTGACACACCTAGTGTTGTTCGATACCTTTTAAGAATTTCTCTACCCTTATTGTCTGGTGGAATGGACGGAGGACTCTTTGTATATACGTCCAGTTCTTCGTTGACAATCTTTACCTGTACCTTCTTTCTTAACCAAAGTTAAACCCTGTATGTAGTCCCGACATACAACATGGAACGAATAATTGTTCGAATGTACGTCTCATACAGTATGCTTTACGACCTGATCTACTTCCTGTTTGACCTGGCTCGAACGGTCCTCTTTAGAGTTATTGGAGTTTATACGTCTACTGTTGTGAGAATACGGTCTTTCACTTCTCCTTGATTTCTCGAAGAACTACATCCACTTTCTCCTCACTTTTTCGACCAAATTTTGGGAAGTAAGTTTTTTGATTCTAGTACCGTGGATCTGGGTAGTGAAGTACCGTTTATTTACCCCTTTATTACCTTTGTCACTGTCTGAAATAAAACCTCCCGAGGTTTTACTGACGTATACCACTGACATCAGTACTTTAATTTTCTGTGAACGAGAAACCTTCCTTTCAATACTGGTTCGATCTGTCATATAATTTTTTGTCTCTGTAATGAAACGGTTGTTTCCAGGTATATTAGTTTGGATACCAAAAACGTCATCAGAACATACCTATACTCTCAACTTGGTATTTCTTGCGACTCGTGGTTTCTTAACTACGAAAACTCGACACCACAACCTCCTCTGAGAACTCTCAGGGAACTTGATGTTTCCCTAGTTTGGTCCGTTAGGATTTCCTTTAGTCAGGACTTATAAGTAATCATCCTGACAACGAGTTCGATTTCGAGGTTATGAAACCGATGGACTAACTTTCTAAGTTGAGTAAGTTTTTCTGGGATTAAGACCCTTTCTAACTTCCGTCCTCCTCTTCCCCTGTCTCCCGTTCTACCAACCTACCGCAGTGACTGAGTTACCTGTAATCAAACTCGTTGAGACGTTTTACCTCTTCTTGTTCCTCTGGACCTTTAGTCATCAGGTACCACAACCTTTGTCAACCTCTACTGACTCACTGGCTTGTTTTTGTCGTTTAAACGAGTGAGTAGAGACTTAGAAACACTGAGGTCCAAGATGTCGGAAGGAAAGAGGAGAGGTAACTTAAGAGGTCTGTTTTTATGGCTTTACCCAACGGAAAGGGAAGAGGTCCCCTAGAAGGACTGGGTTTCTAGTATGGTCCCAGAGGATGTGACGTCCGTCCGAAAAATGATAGACTCGGTGGTCCCTTCAGACGTGATTCTTTTATCTCTTTTCGCGTTATCCAAAAAGTGTGAGAATTCCTTATAATTCATTTTTTTTTTTTTTAGTTTTAAACAATTTATGTGTATTTGTACAGTTAGCAAAGTAAAGAAGTAAGAAAGATGTTCGTTAATAACTCACTGTGAGAAGACCATTAACGTGTAAGTCGTAAAAAAAAAAAAAAGTTTTGTCACCTTCATGTATATTTCACGTAGTCTCGTTAGTCATTTGTAATAAATTTCATAATTTGGTCTCTATGAAGAAAATTCTTCATCCTCTTATTCTATGCCTAGTACAAACGTACAAACTTCCACACAAGACATTCTCAAGTTTGTACAGCCAGAGAAAATTCGGGGTACCTGACATCGGCCTGTGCAAAGAGACAGGTGCCATAAAAGATCCGTTTTTATGACCTCACCCAACGATAAGGGATAAGGTCCCATAGAAGGACTAGGTCTCTAGTTTGAGTAACTGAGGAACTCAGAGGACGTAACCGTCCGTCTAAGAAATGATGATCCTGTTCGACCCTCCACTCCCCTTTTCTTGTAATGTCCAAAAAAAATTTAAATTTAAATAAATAAAATTAACATCCGATTAATGAAATGTTATAACATAACCAAAACGGTATGTAGTTGTACTTAGGCGGTGCCCACATGTGTACAAGGGTTAGGACTTGGGGGGAGGGTGGAGGGAGGGGTATGGTAGGGAGACCCAGTAGGGTCACGTGGTCGGGGTTCGTAGGACATCGGACGTAGTGACAATATTCATTCCTTCGAACTGACTATATAATTGGACACCAATTTTGGAACCGAAGGGACCATCGAGTCAACCATTTCTTAGGTGGACGTCACGTCCTCTGGGACCAAGCTAAGTACCCAGTCCTTCTAGACGACCTCTTCCCTATCCGATGACTGAGGTCATAAGAACCCGAAGAGAGCACTGAGTCGATCATTTTTAGACGGGGCTCACGTCCTCTAGACCCAACCCTTCTAGGGGACCTCTTCGCTTGTCTACGGGTGAGGTCGTAAAGCCGGACCTCCTAAGGAACCTGACAAATCAGATATCCCAGGGTTCCTCAACCCGCACTGACTTGTGGAAAGTGAAGTGATACTTCTACTCGAAACCCTTTAAGACCCTTTCTCGTAAAGTCCCCTCCTTATCGTTTACGGTTTCAGGATTCAACTTTCCAACGATATTTGTGTTCCTTGTACTCCTTTCATTCCCTTCTTCTCTCTTCGTTACAAGATTATTTGACTGAGAGTTTTTTTTTTTTTTTTTTTGTTCGACACTAAAAGTCACAAACGGTCAAAAAATGTGGTACTAACTCAAGTTCAATGGTGGTGCCACAACCCCTTACACTGGAACCTTACTCCACACGTGTTAACCAAGAGTACTCGGACAAGGGTAGCGGTGTCTTGGTGTCGGATCATCATGGATTGTCCAAGTAAGTTTACACAAGTTGTTTTGATCGGAAGTCCCTCTACTTTTAGCCTGATGTCACTTTCTAGTGGCGTGTGGACAATCACACCGGTAATAGTTTTTCTACTTTTGATCGTCTACAACTACTCATCCACCTCTTTTCCCGAGAAGACTTGATGACCATCCTGATATTTAAACGTGTCGAGAACTCCCTTTCTCACACCCCTAAGGAGTATTTCAATTTTTATTTTGATGGCTTCTAAGTCATTGGGGGAAGGTGAGTGGAAGTGAGAACCTTTACCATTGTCGGACATAAAGACTTTCCATAATAAAATAACAATAAATACGAACGGTAAGGGCAACAGACCTCTCATATAATGAGGGAATGGACATATCGATTACAATTAAACGAACTTTCGTTCTGGAAGAAAGTTCCTTTTTTTTAAAAAAACTCATGGACAAATGTATCACATTTATTCCCTTAGTCTTGAATTGTATCCTTATCGAATGTCAGTCATAAAGTATATTCCTTATATGACCTTTAAACACAGAGATAAAGTTTTCCGTATTATTTACCGATAAAGGATATTTATACACTATTTTTAGAACTTAAAGTTTTTGTATGATTTTAATACTCGTAGGTCTGTTCTATTTTTACTTGAATTGGCATGTTTTTTATCTGACCGAAATTACAAAAGTCATGTAATTTTTTTTACAACCATATATAAGAATTTATATTCGAAATCAAATTATGTCATGGTCGTTTTACAATAAGTGAATTAATACGACTCTATTAATATATTGTACACTCTTAGTATATATATTAATAAATGAATGTAGTTTGTGTTCTTTTTTTATTGACGTAAATTAAAATTTTAGATTGTTCTAAATATTTTACTTATTTTAGAGTGTTTTTTCTGTGTTCAATTATAAGTGTATGTAAATCTCCTTAATTAAGAAATGTATAAGTACACATTTTACACTTTTTACTTTCTAACTACTCAAACTTTTACTAATTACTGGAGATTCAGTATTTTTATTTGTTTTAATTCTCTGTTTACCGTTCATAGTCCTTTTCGAACTTTATACACTTCGTTACACAACTATATAAATTATAGATTTCTTGATAAACGTTTAGTAAATTTTTAATCGAAGAACGTCAGATTTGCATCCTTGTCAAGTGTATTTTTACGTAAAATATTTATTTTTAAAATAAATTCGTTCGTATTTTTTAATACGAAGTAACTACTGTGATTTCGGAAACTGACGTATCTAGTGTCGTTTGACTTTTTAAAAATTTCTCTACCCTTTATGGTCTGGTGGAGTGGACGGAACACTCTTTGGACATACGGCCAGGTCTTCGTTGTCAATCTTGACCTGTACCTTGTTGTCTGACCAAGGTGTAACCCTTTCCTCATGTAGTTCCGAAATATAACAGTGGGGTGAATAAATTGAATGAACGTATCATCGAGTACGATTTACGACCTGACCTACTCGTGTTCGACCTTGGTTCTAACGGCCCTCTTTATAGTTATTGGAGTCTATACGTCTACTGTAGTGGGAATACCGTCTTTCACTTCTCCTCGATTGTTCGGAGAACTACTTTCACTTTCTCCTCTCACTTTTTCGACCGAATTTTGAGTTGTAAGTTTTGTACTTTTAGTACCGTAGACCAGGGTAGTGAAGTACCGTTTATCTACCCCTTTGTTGCTTTTGTAAATGTCTGAAAAAAAAGAACCCAAGGTTTTAGTGACGTCCACCACTGACGTCGGTACTTTAATTTTCTGCGAACGAGGAACCTTCTTTTCGATCTCTCGTATAATTTTTCGTTTCTGTAATGAAACGGTTGTGTCCAGACGTATCAGTCTCGATATCAAAAGGTCATCAGTACATACCTACACTCTCAACCTGGTATTTCTTTCGACTCAAAGTTTCTTGACTACGAGAACTTGACACTACGACCTCTTCTGAAAACTTTCAGGGAACCTGACGTTCCTCAAGTTTGGTCAGTTAGGATTTCCTTTAATTAGAACTTATAAGTAATCATTCTGACTACGACTTAGACTTCGAGTTTATGAACCCGGTGTCTACCTTTCTCGGCTGAGTAATCTTTTCTGAGACTACGACCCTTTATAACTTTCATCCTCCTCTTCCCCTACTGTTTCCTGTTCTCCAACCTACTGTAGTGACTGATTTACCTGTACTCAAACTTGTTCGAGATCCTCTAACACTTCCTGTCCCTCTGAACCTCACGACGTTAGGTACCCCAAGGGTTTTCAGTGTGTCCAGACTTATTGATTTGTTTCTTTTAATATCGTCTAAAGTAAAGAATGTTGTGAATCGGATTATAATAATTATATTGGCTAAATTGTCCGAGTCTCGTTGATGTTATTACAGTTATTTCTTAAAAATCAACAAGGGGGTACGGTTACCAAAACTACTGTCACACTAATAAATTGTAAGTAGATCTAAACAAAGGCGAACGAGTTGTTTAAGTTACCAGAATCTTAAGTTCATATATACAGTATTGTTCTCGTATATTTTTATCGTACGAGTGTAAGTTAAACTTAAAAAAAAATGGTTGGTGAAGTGTAAAGTTTTAACAACTTGTTCCACATATTTCTCCTTGTTCGATGTATTAAAAGTTTTAGAGTCGTCTTTATTTATTCGTTTTATTTCAATGATGTTTGTATTTTCAGTAATTATAGTTATTCTTTGTACATAAAATAGACTCTTCCACAAATTTAAATCGACAATACCATCCGATTTATTACTGAGGGGGGTTTTACAAGAACAGATTTTGGATGTTAGACATTTATACAATGAAAGTCCTGTTTTTATTGAGAGTCCATACTAAAATTCAATAGAACCTACACTCTTTAAGGAACTTTTTCTGTCCACAGTAGTGATACCTCCTCAGTAGTGAAGATAAGAGTTTTCTTTTACGTCTACTTATGTGACTTTTTAGTTACTTAAAAGAATCTAGTTGTCTTTTGACTCCATTGGCTCGTCTAACAGTGGATATTAAATCTTTCCCTCTATTTATATGGTTCTTAGTAGATCCTAGTCGAATTACCTTCGTCTTTTAAGACCTCATTCATTGACCATGTATTTATGACTTTCCGTCTAAACTACTTAACGACCTCCGACTCTCCCCTGATTAAACTCTCAATTCTTGCGGAGTGACAGGATTCTCGGAGGTCTGTTAATACCGAAAATAAATAAAAAATTATATTTAAATAAATAAAATTAACCTGGATCAATGACATGTTATAACAAAACCAAAACGGTATGTAGTTGTACTTAGGTGGTGTCCATATGTACCCCGAGGTGACTCAAGACTGTTACTTCTTCCCTCTTTCAGGGGAACCCAAAGTCTGTTCGTACCCCTTTTATTAGTCAAACTTTATAAGGAGTGACAACAAGTAAAATTGTCAGCAGACTGGACTTTCGTTCTGATGAAATGGTCTCGGAATAGTATGGTTTCTATCCCTGTTACTTTGTTGAAGACAGGGGAGAACTGAATACCCCCCTTGTTTTCCTTCAGTTTCTTTGTGAAGACTCCCGGTGTAGGGGTCCTGGGTCATAACACTCGAGTTAGTACAGACTGAGAAACGCTAGGGTACCTGACATCAGGTGTTACGAGGAGACAGGTACCCTAAAGGGTCCGTTCTTATGACCTCACCCAACGGTAAAGGAGGAGGTTCCCTAGAAGGGGTAGCTCACTACCTTGGGGAAAGACAACGTAGAGGACGTAACCGTTAACCTAAGAAATGTTGATCAAGGTGGATCCTTCGGGTATACGAAGGTGTAATCCTTTGTTGTCTAATTTTTGTTATATTTTCATTTCTTTCGTCTTCTTTACTTTACAATGTTTATTCTCGTATAGTTATATTGACTTTTGTGTCTTTGTCTTTTTAGTTATTTTGGTTTTCGATCACGAAACGTTTCTAATTATTGTAAATGTTTGGACATCGATCCTATTTGTTCTTTTTTCTTTCGTATTTAATGACTAAAGTCTTTACTTTCTCCAACAGTCATTATCTTATAATCCATTTCTCCATACCGACGTTTAAAATATTGAATCTATTTTACCTCGTTAAGGAATTTTTTATGTGTGACCATTTTATACGTTTCTCTTTTTGTTTGATAAGAGATATAAGTATCAACATTTTGTGTTTTTTACCTAAAATTTATTAGATACTTGAAGTCAATTATTATTATATGGTTATGATCAAATAAGTAACAATTGATTATACGATACCATTCTTTGAAGGGACCACGGAGTCTGTCAATTCTTAGAAAGTCTTTGTGACCTCTGGGTCTAAAGTAGGGACCCAACCCTTCTAGGGGACCTTTTCCCTTACCGTTGGGTGACATCATGAGAACGGACCTCTTAAGGTACCTATCTTCTCGGACCGTCCGATGTAAAGTACCCCAGTGTTTCTCAACCTGTGTACTCACTGAAAGTGAAGTGAAATTTAAAGGGAGATAATATGTTTTTTTTTTTTTTTTTAGTCGAATAGTCAATAAACTACCATAGTGACGGGTTTAAGACTACTGTCTTTAGAAAGGAGTCAAAATTACGTGGACACTTTGGGTAAAGTAAATCTAAAAAATTTATAGAACAATCAATAATTTAAAAACCTTAGAAAAAATTTGAAAAAATGAAGTATAAAAAGTTTACAATAAGTTCCTTCTATTTTAGAATTGGACAAACGTTGTCCTGTGAAAACAAGTCACCTAATGTGCTTTCATTAAGACTGACGATGAATGGTCTTTTTGAGTTTTCTTTACTTGGATTCATGATTGAGGTCTTTACATAAACCACTCACACTTACCAAACTAAAGACTGTTGTTCATGGAACGAATTCGACTGTCTTGAATTAAACTGGGTATAGATGTCTGGTGCCAGAAGTTTAGTTAGCACGACTCGACTTCGTAGATTGGTCCAAAGATTTCTTCCATAACCGAAAATCTCTCCGTCCGCCAGAAGAGTCAGGAGGTCCCTTAATAGAAAACTTCACCTACACCGTCGACGTGACTCCATTGTTTAAATTGACTCCTTTACTCCGGTTGAACCTTTTTCACCTTCGTCTCGGTACGAGAGGTCTGTTTCGTCGTTCTTGGTATAGTGTTAAACTTATTTTGACTTTACCTCCCCGACGTAACGAAACCTGAACAAACAAACGAAAATTTATATCCACCGTTATCCTTTTAGTTAGAATTAATTTCCTGAAAACTTTGTCAGTTTACAATAGTGTGGATTTTTACACTTTTACTCAGAGTGACAACATCAGCAAACTTAGTATAAATAACCCATAAAGAGGACCAAAAGGAAACCGGTCAGTAAAACTAAACGGACCAAGTCTCAGATATAAACCACATAGAGAGAAAACGTCTTCTCTCTTTCGAGACCGAATTTTGAGTTGTAAGTTTTTACTTATAGTACTGTTGACTAGGGTAGTGAAGTACCGTTTATCTATCCCTTTTTTACCTTTATCACCGTCTAAAATAAAAGAACCTGAGGTTTTAGTGACGTCCACCACTCACGTCAGTACTTTAATTTTCTGTGAACCAGGAACCTTCTTTTCGATACTGGTTGGATCTGTCGTATAATTTGTCGTCTTTGTAATGAAACGACTGTTTCCAGGTAGATCAGTTTCGATACTAAAAGGTCATCAGTACCTACCTACATTTCTAAACCCGATATTTCTTTCGACTCACGATGTCTTAACTACGAAAACCTGACACCACAACCTATTCTGAGAACTCTCAAGGAACTTGACATTCCTATAGTTTGGTCAGTTAGGATATCCTATAGTCAGGACTTATAAGTAACCTTCCTGTCTACGACTTCGGCTTAGCGGTCATGAAACCGGTGGACTGACTGTCCTTCTCGACTGAGTAATCTTTTCTGGGACTACTACCCTTTCTAACTTCCCTTCTCCGCCTCCTCTTACCTTATTGTCTCCTACTCTACCATCCTACCGTAGTGACTGAGTTACCTGTACTTAAACTCGTTCGAAACCCTCAACCACTACCTGTCCCTTCGGACCACACGACGTCAGGTACCCCAACGTTTGTCAGCCTTGGGTTCACTCGTTGACTTGACTCGTCTTGACTTGTCTTAGGAGGGTAATACATACGTGCGTAGAGAATCAATTCTGCCTAAGGTGGTATCTCCGGATATCCTTCACTTGTAGTGAACCGTAATAAGGGAAAAAATGGAGGTTCCTCGAAAGACACGTACACATCAGTCCCTCCAGAGGATTGAAACCCTTACTCTTCATATACCAGAGAATAGAAGATAGACTAATTCTAAGAAGGAAGAGAAAGTTAACAGGGTGATAAGATTAGAATTTCTAACTCAGATGACCCTTACTTAGAGGTTAGTAAAATGAGACTCCCGGGTAGATGGAAGACGGAGTCTTTCAACACGAGAAATAAAAAAAAATTAAAAATAAAAATGAAATAAAATGAAATGTTATAACAAAACCAAAACGGTATGTAACTGTACTTAGGTGGTGAAATTTACACACTTTCGTTATTAGGTAACCGTTTTTTTATCTTCGACTTACGTCTACGTGTCAATTGTACGATACGTCGACTTTGCGAGGATTTTACACGACCTATGATCCTATGGGTTCCCATTACTCGATATTTATACATCTACACAAATGAAAGTTACATTACGTTACAATTTTGAAAATTGTTATGTGCGGTAAATAAAAACAAACTTTATTTTAGAGCAGACCCTCAGGAGGTTTGTTTGTCGTACATACATCTATGTCGACAGTGAAAGAAGGAAAGTATTTTCTTTGTATTTCGTTTTCGAAAAAATAGTTGACGTTAAGATCCTTACCGTTCATGTATTAACACCTGAGGACTAAGTATCTTACATACTATATTAATTACTAAAAATTAATACGACAGAGGTCTCTGATTTCCACTCACGGTGTTATCTACGATCTCTCTAATTTCAAATTTTTAATTACAATACCATATAAAAAATAGTCATTGTGTCTTTAAATCTAAGGTTCTCTTTTACTAAAAATCCCCTTTCATAGATTCCTATCCTTCCCCATGTCTCTTCGTACACACTTCAAATGACAGGTCTCCGTGTTCAAGTGATTTTCTTACTCTGGTTCAGTACACTCTTCCCTTACGGACGAAGGGGAGTGTAGAACGACTGTGTAATTCCGGATAGATGGTCGTGAGGAAATGGATCGTGTAGTATAGATCGAAAGTTAATTTATAATGTTCCGTATGATTTTCCGTTTTTGTGTTAAGTTTCTCTGTCTTGTTCATAGTCATGATCCGAGTCTGACTAGCATGGTAAGCTTTCACAACGACCTTAATGGTCTGGTCCTTAAATTTTGTTAGTATTATTTATACAATCCGTACGATTACCTTTTACATTCGTCTTTCTATCTTAAAGATTTTTTTAATAAAAAATCGATCTCTACTTTTTGTGATATTGTGTTTACTTCTTACTAAAATCACTCTAAAGATGGTGACTCTTTTCTTAGAGACTCGAGGTTTTGTATAATTATCTTTGAAGGTTTTGGTTTTTCTTTTTTTTCTAACCCTTTTTTTTTTTTTTGTAGTCTTATCTTATATGTTTCTGACCCTTATTGATTTTTATCATCTTGTATACACGTTACCTTTATCGTTTCCTTCTTCTTTCTTTCTTTGTCCTTGTTACAAACTTAGTTCTTACTGATTCTTAAAAAGCGTAATTACAGTCTATAGTTTGTTGTCAAGGTCTTCAAGTCTCTTGTGATTCGTTCTATTTACGTTCACATATATATACATATATGTATATGTATGTGTGTGTGTGTGTGTGTGTGTGTGTGTGGGGATCCGTATAGTGTAAGTTTGGCGTTCTTTAGTTTTTACTACTTTTTCAAACGGTTTACATTTTTGTTTTGTTTGTTGTTGTTGTTGTTGTTTACGAACGGATATTTCATTGTTTGTAGTCTTAAAGTAGACGGAAGAGTCTTTGGTCCGTCCGTTTGTGTCACTCCACTTTGTGACTTTTACAACTTTCCTTTTTGTAGTAATCGATCTTTAGACATTTTAATATGAAGTTTTGATTTTCTCTTTAGTTCTCAAAGAGTCTGTTGTGTGTGTGTGTTTGTTAAACTACGGTCGTCTGGAAGGAAACTTTCTTTATAATTTCCGTAAGAATTCTCTTCCTTTTATTGTATGTAGTCTTTGTGTTAATACGTTTTCCTTTTCTTCTCTTGTCCTCTTTCTTATCACTTTTTTTTTATTAAACAAATAGGACTGACTGAAATGTTTTTTGTCAAGTTATATTATTATCGTTGTCACATAAATTAATACATGGATCACACACATGTGTATATATAGATACATGCTAATACATATTTACTTTACCACCATTACTATGTTCTCTCCTCTTTTCTTAATCCATATAATATAATAATATTCTATGAAGGTGATGGTACTTTACCATTTCGTAGTATATTGTCACAGGTTCGTAGTCAACATTTACGTATGACGTTTACGACTCCGTTCTCGATTTCTTAATTCTATTTCCTTGTCTATCTATCTACTTAAAGAAAATATTTAGTGGGTACCAAATAGACTTTACATTTAAATTGATCCGTAGGTAAAACAAGTAAAGGAATAGGGCAAGTCAAGTCAAGTCAGAGAGTCAGTACAGACTGAGAAACGTTTGGGTACCTGACATCCTGTGGTCCGAAGGGACAGGTAGTGGTTGAGGGTCTCGAACGAGTCTGAGTACAGGGAGCTCAGTCACTACGGTAGGTTGGTAGAGTAGGAGACAACAGGGGAAGAGGAGGACGGAAGTTAGAAAGGGTCACAGTCCTATAAAAGGTTACTCAGTCAAGAAGTGGTAGTCCTCCGGTTTCATGACCTCAAAGTCGAAGTTGTAGTCAGGAAAGTTACTTATAAGTCCTGACTAAAGGAAAAAAAAAAAAAAAAGAACAAAACATTTCTGGTTGTCCTGTGTGCTACGTTTCTTTTGACGTTTCGATGCGTAACAGATCAACCTAGAGGAACGTCTGGTTCCCTGAGAGTTCTCAGAAGAGGTTGTGGTGTCAAGTTGACATCTGACTTTCTACCGAATCGAAAATCGAAATAAAACTTATAGACTACCGACTCTCCTTCACTCCCGGTTATTTGTATTCACTTCAACAAGTCAGTCCAGGCTGAGAAACGCTGGGGTACCTGACGTCGGGTGGTCCGAGGAGACAGGTACCCTAAGAGGTCCGTTCTTATGATCTCACCCAACGGTAAAGGAAGAGGTCCCCTAGAAGGACTGGGTCCTTAGTTTGGTCCAAAGGACGTAACGTCCGTCTGCGTCCGTCTACGAAATTGGAGACTCGGTTTTGTATCCTCCATGTATTTAATTAAGCGATATTATTTGATGAGTCCCCAACACCACTAATCCGTCCTCTTCGTACCTCTCATGTTATGTGTTCCACGTCGTGTCTCTTTACCTACGAGTATCCGTCACAGTCCTAGTGTGGGAGATTCTTGTTTTTACATGGAGGACGGAAATATAAGAAGTTTGATTTGGTCATCGTTCTCCAGACCACTAAAACAGTATCAATTCATTGATCTATTAGTATCATAAATTTCGTGATCATCTGTCTTGTCTTCCACTCCTACGACTCTTAAGTAACATCTTTTATCAGATTATTACGGTCTAGAGAGTGTATCACTTCTCCTTTTTCTAACACTGTTAAACGAATTTTTAATTTAAGATTTAATTTTAGATTTTAAATTCCTATTTTTATTTTCTCGTTTTATATTACTTAATATATCCTGAACCTCCATGTCAAGTTTCCCTAACGTTTACAGTATTTAAGAAGTAGTAAGGATCACTCCTGAACAGTGTCTGACAACTGTTATCAATTATAATAATATTAATTTTTCGTCCATATAGTAGTTTTTATCTTTGTTTAAACTCCCTCCCTGGTCCCTCCCTTTGTGTCTGAAATTAGTAAATTGAAAAACAAACGTTGATAAGAAATCACCCAGTAATGACAACCCCCTTATATTTATTTTTGTTTTAGAATCTTTTAGAAAGGTGTTTTCATTTTCTCTTCTTTTCTAAAAGTAATAACTTAATGGTAATGTGGTCTTTCACTACGAGTAGTGTCCGCCAAGTGATTTTTAGCCCTGTCTCTTTTTAGAGTGGGAAAATACATCCGTCGATCTCGTTGGGTCATGGACGAGAGTTTTATTTACTATTAATCAGACGTTCATTCCATCCTTAACTGTCGTAATAAACAGTATGTATCAAGTAGGATTTGAATGGACCATTAATCTACCGTTAAACGTAAACGACTAATGGGAATAGATTTCCTTTTGTATTTGAAGGTCAGGTAAACACTTTCATACATCGAAACGTTGAAGCTCAGTCTGTGGGTCTCTAATCCAAAATGAGAGAATACTTTTGACTCTCTCTAGGATAGAAGAAGAGTAAAGCTTCTCTACCGAAGGACTAAGAACTCTTTTGTGATGTTTCGACAGTTATCCAATAAATCGAAATTTTAAAAAAAGTAGGTAGAGTTTCCCCGTCTCTTTCTTAAGTGTTAATGTTCAAAGGTTTTCATTTACGACGGAAGTACCTAGTCACGGAACAGTGACCGTTTTCCCGAACGTATTGAGTTACTTCGATAATCCGTCCGGTACATCCCGGTGGGTTCTATCTACCCAGTACCACCTCTCAAGACTGTTTTGCACTAGGGGGCCTCTTTCCCTACTGTTTGGTAACGTCATAGGATCGGTGTTCTTGGGGTACTTATATATTTTTCCACTTTTCTATACCGTAGTTTTCTACTCAGGTGGTCAAGTCTTCCAGAAGTTATACGATGACCCCATTTCGTCTCCTGTTGATGATTATCGAGGTCTTTCTTACTTCACCGACTCGGTTTCACATTACTACGGGTCAACCCCTACAGACCACTACTTTCATTTCAGACTATGACATTTCTTGTCATAACGTACCGTTGGACCTTACAATCTAGGTATTTAGTTCCATTTAACCTTGACCAGTTTGTCCTCTACCATTCTCATTTGTAGTTGTAGAAACCTTAGTCACTTGATTTTACCTACCTTTACCTACTTAAATTAAGTCTACTGGTAATACAGATGATGACACCCGTACTTAGGGTATCTTTTTTACCAACATCGGGAGTATTAGTTGTTCTCAGACTGCCATAAACCTACGCTGGAGTTTTTACTATCTTACTAGAACAAAGAAAAGGTTCCGTTTTGTAAGTTGCAGTAACATTAAGTTCAGATATGGGTTTGGTGATTTCTTCGACTTCAACTAGTCAAGACACTTCTGGATCTTCTGGAGGATCTTGACTGTGGTCTTCTACAGGATAAGTGGTATCCTTAACCTTACGTTTTTATTCTTCAGTTCTCTATGGACCTCATTGTCCGTTCATTAAGGAACTTCATGTTTTCAAGGTCTCTTATAGTTCCTCTGTTTTCTTCCGGAAGTAGTTACTTTCTACGGTTCTTTATCCCCCTTTTTTTGTCTTCCCCTTTTAGATCGTCATAGAAGTTCTTTTGTTCTTTATAGTTTTCCTATAAAGTAGGTTTCTACCCATGTTATTTCCTGTCTAAACATTTCTGAAATATCTTCGTCTTCTCTAGTTCTTCTCTTCCGTTCTTATGTGTCCTCTTGACAAGTTTTTTTGTCTAGAATTACTCGACCTATTGGTACTAACACAACAGTAAGTGAGTCTCGGTCTGTAAGACCTCACATTTCGGATCCCCCCGGAATCCTTCGTGACAACGATTATTTCGATTACCTCCACTACCTTAGGGTCGTATAGATAAATTTTAGAATTCACTACTACAATAATTTCACGACGTGAGTTATACAGTCGTTTAAATCTTTTGGGTCGTCACTGGTGTCTTGATCTTTTCCAGTTAGGAGTAAGGTCAAAGGTTCTTCTCTTCATGATTTCTTACAGGTTTGGTGGTCTGTTAACGTGAGTAGAGGGGACAATCATTCCAATCCGAGTTTTAGGAAGTCGTAATACACCTGGTTCTTGAAGGACTATAAGTTTGTCCCGAATCTTCTCCGTCTCCTTTCGTTCTAGTTCTTAGGTTACCTTTCGTTCCCCTAAGGTCTTTTTGTAGATGGAGACAAAGTAACTGAAACGATTTCAGAAACTGACACACCTAGTATTACTTGCCGCCTTTTGAGAATTTCTCTACCTTATTGTCTAGTAGAATAGACAGAGGACTTTTTGGACATACGTTCAGTTCCTCGCTGCCAATCTTGGAACTTACTTTGTTGACTTACCAAGTCCTCACTCTTTCTTACTGTTCCCATAAGTAACAGTGGGACAAATGAATTGAATATACGTTTCGTGAGCCCGTTTTACGGTCCGACCTACTCGATGTTCGACCTTGCTTTTAACTGTCCTTTTTATAGTTGTTGGAGTTTATACACCTACTATAGTGAGATTACCATCTTTCGTTTCTTCGTAATTTCTTAGAAAACTTCTCCTCCTCCCTCTTCCTCCTCTCACTTTTTTGTTCGAATTTTGTTTTGTGTGATGCTAGTACCGTACCTTTTATCTTCCTCTTTTCAACCTTCGTCACTGTCTAAAGGAGGAGAACCCGAGATTTTAGTGACGTCTACCACTGATGTCGGTACTTTAATTTTCTTCTAACAAAGAACCGTCCTTTCGATACTGGTTAGATCTGTCACACAATTCTTCTTTTCTGTAGTGAAACGGTTGTTTCTAGACATATCAGTTCTGATAACAGAAAGGTCATTAGTATATCCTACACTCTCGACGTGGTATTTCTTCTGTCTTAGTTATGAAAGTTTGACATCACGATCTCTTCTTAGAACTCTCAGGGAAGCTCTCGTTCTTCTAATTTGGTCAGTTAGAATTTCCTTTAGTCCTCTTCCGTTACCGTTGGGTGAGGTCATGAGAACGGATCTTTTAGGGTACCTACCTCCTCGGTCCATCCGACGTCTGGTACCCCAGTGATTCTCAGTCTGTGAATGACTCACTGAAGTGAAAGTGAAAAGTGAAAGTACGTAACCTCTTCTTTACCGTTGGGTGAGGTCACAAGAACGGACCTCTTAGGGTCCCTGTCCCCTCGGACCACCCGGCGGCAGATACCCCAGGTGTCTCAGCCTGTGCTGACTTCGCTGAATCGTCGTCGTCGTAACCTTAAAAGTCTCCATGGTCAGTAGGATCGTCTAGATTTCCTTAAAGTACCGACATATAGAGTACTCTCTTTCCGTATGGTTGTAGAAACGACTCAATATTTCTTTAATAGGTTTTGATCCTAAACAGAAATAGTTTTCCTTTTTAAGTTCGAAATCTAGGAGAAGGAAGTCACAGGTTTAGTCTAGTATAACCCTGAGGGTAGGAGTACTCACTTCTCTTACGTCAATTTCTTATTTTTATACCGTTTTTTATGTCATATTGTATGGATATATAGATCGGGGGTTTGTTCTAAGTTTATTTGTTAACACGTCTGTCCAAACGTTTATGCGTTTCTACAGTCTTAGTTGTAGTGTTACGTTACTCGCTTTTCTCCTTTTGTCGTTTTTATCGAGGAATTTTATTTTACTACACTACAGACTCTAGAGAAATTTTATTATTTCCCTCTGTCTCTTTCTTTTGTTCTAACCGGTACTCAACTGTTTGACTAATTTAACTTACTACATATGTATACCAAGTAATATGAGAAAAGACATAAAAACGTATATAACCCTTTACAGACATTATTTTATTGTTTTTTCTAATTTTTTTATTATTTTATTTTATTTCCTTTAGTTGGGACTTATGAGTAACCTTCCTGACTATGACTTTCACTTCGAGGTTTTAAAACCAGTGGACTACACTCATCGACTGAGTAACCTTTTCTGTGACTACGACATTTTCTAACGTCCGTCTTCCTCTTCTCCCACTGTCTCCTACTCTACCAACCTACCGTAGTGACTAAGTTACCGTACTTGAAGACCCTCGACCACTCCCTGTCCCTCCGGACCGTACGACGTCAGGTAACCCAGTTCTTCTCAGCCTGTGTTGAACCGTTGATTTGTCGTTGTTTCATTTACGAGATTTTTATCCCTCTAAAAAACAACGAAGTCTCTATTAAAAAGAAGAATACACACTAAACATAAGTGGAAATACAATAAATGTAATAGAAGGTATGTAATTTTGTTATTTTAACTTAAGACTAAAGACTAAATTCAGTCTAGGTCTTTCCTCACATTTATAATAAACGTTCACAGTTGTAAGAGTGTACTTTTGTTCTTCATATAAATTTATCTTTACGTTCATAAGACAAATGTTAATTATTTAAACTAGGAAAATTGACCCGAATAGAATATAACACCGTACTATAAAAAATCTTTCACTGCGTTTGATCTAAGGTCATATACGCAGGAATTAAAAACACTTAATGTTTTAACGGTCAGGTCCAAACTACGTACTATGTCCTACGAGCCCCGACCACGTCACCCTACTGGGTTCCCTTACCCTACCCCTCCCACCACCCTCCCCCTAAGTCCTACCCTTTGTGTACATGTGGGCACCGTCTAAGTTCAGTTACATACCGTTTTGGTTATGTTATAACATTTCATTAATCGGAGGTTAATTTTATTTATTTAAATATAATTTTTATTATTATTTTAAAATTAAAAATTATTTATTTAAATATAAAATTTTTATTATTATTATTTTATTTTGTTTATTAACGAAAGACTTCAAATCATCATAAACCACATTCGAATCGATTTTTCACCTCTTTCCCTTTTATTAGTTTCAATTTATTTATGGGGTACGAGTAAAGACGAAAAAAAAGACAAAGAATAAAATATTGAGGGTATGTTGATTAACACACTTACTTTGGTGTGGTAATAACTTCAGTAATAACTTCAAATAAATCCTAGCATGGTTCAGTGGTTATAAACTTCACATGAAAATTCAAATAAAAAGTACTATAGATCAATAGACTTCGTAAGAAATATTTTGACAAGAACCTTCTTCGTTCAGAAAATATTTGGTTATCGGGTACAAATCTCTCAGACCCGACTTTGGAATTTAAAGGCCAGGAATAACTCGATACAAGAAAGATACACCGTAGATTATAAGTGCTGGAACACACTCAACGTGACGCACGGATCCGCGCTAGCACAAGACGAGGAGCACTGGAGTACCTAATGTCAGACGGTCCAAGGAGAGACGCACCCTAAAGGGTCCGTTCTTATATAACCTCACCCGACGACAAAGAAGAAGGTCCCTAGAAGAAGAGGTTCCTAATTTGAACGTAGAGAACACAGAGGACGTAACCGTCCACCTTTGAAATGGTGAGCTAGTGACCCTTCAGAAAGGGTTAATTGACACTACACCTGTTTCATTAGACCCTTTACCCAGGATGTAGAATCTTTGTGGAAGAACAAAGGATGGAAGGTAAGTACTTCTAGTGACGATACGTAAAGTTTGGTAATGTTTACACAGATGGTTTATGCCAGTTTGCAAGTTTTACGGATCGCGAAAAAAACGTACAATATTGTTATCTATTTGAGAATATCTCCGATATAAAATTCTTCAACTATTTATTGGAAGTTATTTAGATGTCTTACAATTCATTTTTACCTCATGATACGATTATAGATTCAACTATGGTACCGTAGAGAAGAAAAAGACCCTGAAGTCTAGATTCTTACGATACGACTGTTATATAAACTAATAAAATTCCGTACATCTTCCATGTCTATGTCAAATCTGTAAAAACATAATGTCGCCTCAGTGGACCTTTGAAAATCATTTTACAAGACCGGTCTACCCCTCTTATTTTAAATTATCACTTATAAATTAGGTTTTGAAAGATATTATTATACAAAGGAATGATAACTTTAATATAAATGTAAGTTGTAAATGTAGGAGACCAACTTTTACACTACCATGGTTCTACACTTGTACGATAAAAAAAAATTTCGTAAAAAAAAAGAAAAGAGTGGATGACTGTCCTGGTAATAAATATACGTGAATGAGACAGTTCGTAAACAGGAAAAGTCACTCGGTCTCCTTATACATAGTAAAGGTAGAAGTACAACAAAGTTTTCAAACGAACTTCTTCAGTTGGGATTTTTATAATGAACACTTAATTAAAACTAAAGGAATAGACACGTTGTTTCTTATAAAGTTAATAAACCCCAGAATGAAAGTGAGACTTATTTCTTTGCGAATCTTTTTCCCAACGAGAGTGGGAGTATTATTCTTTTTAAGTCAATTACATTTATTAGTAGTAAAATAAATTGGTAGTTTCTCGGTCAAAGTTTAACGGATTTCAAATTCTTTTCTTTTCAGGTACGAGCCTCTCTGTTAACGTCATAGACCGAAATGAGAATCTCTGGTATTATCCTTGGTCACTTTTGGTAAGTTTGTCCACCCTTAAGTCCTTCTTGAAAATTGAATGACGGTTTTCGACTTACACCCGTTCAAGTGGCTCGGTACTCAGGTGGGAGGTGTTCTTGGTGATACTGTCACACAGATATTTTTTGTGGGGAAAGAACTAGGGTCACCGATCGATGTCTTAGTTGAAGAGAGGATTGCGACTTGTTACGAAGGAGTTAATTTTACGGAACTGAAGGAACCGACAGATCACCGATTTTGAGACATGAGGGATAAGGTCCCCGATCCCAAGCTAAAGACCGATCCTTTGACCTAGGGTTACGACGTTGATTTCTTGGTCCTATGATGTTGATGTTATTGTCTAGTACGTATGGTGTTGTTTCTGAGTCATGTCGATTTATCTATTTATTTGTAAACCCCCTTTTTTCAGAACTTTGAAGAATGACCGAGGTGAAGTCGGATGACTCCTCGTTGATTATCGTACAAACGGTTGGTCTCAGACAGAATCATATGAGAAAAGAAAAAAAAGAGATGTTCTGATTTACGATAAAAGGTTATAAAACCTTAGAAATGACTTTACTTTCATTGTTGACCACCCAATAAAAAATAATCAAATACTTATTTGTGAAACAATTAAAACAAGGTGTGAAAAAGAAACTCTTACATCTTGGGAGACCCTTGATGTATACTTTCTTCTAACTTAGGATAAACACCCGAGAAAAGGTATGTGGACTTGTTCTACGAATTCTCTTTCGATTCCCGTCTCTTCCTTCGATTTAATAGAGAGTAGTACGTTTGTGTCTCTCTCTTCCCTTCACTGACGGGTACGTACTTTATGTCCTTCGGATGGTCTTAAGATAGGAGATGTCTTATCTTCGGAGTACGGTACCTTCTCTTGATTGTTCCGGACAATGGGGTCGTGTGTTTACTTCTACGTAAAACTGACCCTTTATCTTTTTTCCAAAGAAATACCTGTTCCCTCCCTAATCTTTATTACGACCCGTTTACTTCCAGTTACCTATATGGGACTTTCGTAACACACAAAGTGTGGGAACCCTCTCGTTGACCTTTGAAAACCCTATATTTCGAGTAGTCCCCGTATTCCGTCAATACCAACGGTACCTTTCTTACGATTAGTGACTTCTTTTGAAAACTCGGTCTAGGTATCTTGTCCCTTACGGACCCTGGCTCAGAAGTAGGGTAGGAAGGCTTCGGGAATTTCCCCCACCATGACTCCTTGTTTGTCGTCAGACGATGACTTCCTCTCCACTGGGACACTTATCTCTGATGAAAACTACAAGTCCACAAGTCACTCCTGGTTATCGACGATTATCTCCTCATAACTCTTTATCTGAGGTTTTGACGGTCGACGGTGTGAGTCATGTGTCATTCTGACCAACACTTCAAACACGACGTGAGTTCGACTGTTATCGTTGACGTTTTGGGTTTGGGTCGAGTCGAGGACTGATCTTAGTTGGAGGTAAGTGTTACCGGTTCGTGGGTCAAGTAGTTTTCGCTACGGGTTGAGTCCCGTATTTATGATGAATGAAATCAGAGGTGAGAAAACATGTACTGTAGATCGGAAGACTTTTTTAGTCCACTGTGTACTTTTTCGTACCTTTTTGTTGTTATTTGAGTGGTATTTCCCTGTTTTTTAGTCGTCTTCATCTGAATCTGTTACCGGGTCTACACATTAATAGTCCGACTCTTAAAATTTATTAATACTAACTACGCTATTTCAGATATCATTAGTCTCCTTTTACACATACTCGTACACCTTCTAAAATCGTCTCTCTAGTTTTAAAATACTTTGTTAATTAACGTGTATGATAATTTTTATTTGGATTTCTCGATATAATCTCTACTTATTATTTAATCAACTAAACTGTATAGACTCCTTTTTTAATTACCCAAACTTCTATACAGTTGTCTTTTTTGGATTTGACTTTACGAATTTTTCACTTCTATCGGTAGACATACAGAAGAAACCTCTTTACAGATAAATCAAGAAACCGGGTAAAAAACTAACCCAGCAAATAAAGAGACCTTAACTCGACGTACTCAACGAACATATAAAAACTCTAATCAACAAACGGTCGACGAAGTAAACGATAATAAAAGAGGGTTCTGTATGTCTACCGATTGTTTGTGTACTTTTCTACGAGTTGTAGTGAGTAATAGTCTCTTTACGTTTGGTTCTGGTGTTACTCCATGGTGAAGTATGGTCAGTCTTACCGACGCTAGGTTTTCAGATGTTCGTTATTTACGATCTCTACCACACCTCTTTTCCCTTGGGAGAATGTGACAACCACCCTTACGTTTGATCATGTCGGTGACACCTCTTGTCACACCTCTAAGGTATTTTTGGACCTTTATCTTGATGGAATACTGGGTCGTTAGGGTGACGACCCGTATATGTAACTCCTTTGGTCTTAACTTTCTCTGCGTACATGGGGTTACAAGTAGTGTCGTGACAAATATTATCGGTCCTGTGCCTTCGTTGGATCTACAGGTAGTCGTCTACTTACCTATTCTTTCGTCACCATGTATATGTGTTACCTCATAATGAGTCGGCAATTTTTCTTATGTAAACTTAGGCAAGATTACTCCACCTACTTTGACCTCGGCTAATATGTCTCACCTCATTCGGTCTTTCTTTTTGTGGTTATGTCGTCTGATTGTGTATATATACCTTAAATCTTTCTACCGTTACTACTGGGACATACGTTCTGTCGTTTTTCTGTGTCTACACATATCGCCTGAAAACCTGAGTCTCCCTCTCCCTCTCCCACCCTACTAAACCCTCTTACCGTAAC